>CP139506.1:162568476-162941153 GCA_021014915.2 Artemisia tridentata subsp. tridentata
CTTGAAGCCAAAACTCCATCCCTTAGGAAAATTGCAGCTGCGACGGTGTATCCTTCCAATACACCTAGACATTTGGTTCCTTTGACTCTTCCCACTGAATGTAAAACCTTAATTAGCATATATGTACTTTGTCAAATATTTGCTGATTTTGATAAAACATGTAAGAAGAGAATTACACCAACTGGAATTACTGAGGGGGAAAGAGGTTTTGAACAAACAAAAAGGTGTTACTTAACTGAGGTCATTCCATTCTTTAAATTACTCAAGGAACAGTTTGAAGGATTGAAAAACGCCCTTGAAACTGAAGTAAATGAAATGAAAGTAATATTTAAAGATATGGAAAATGAGGTAGCTCAAAATGCGATAGAACTTAAGAGCTGTGAGATCGAGAGAAAGTACATTCTCATCACCAATAAGAATTTGATTGCTAGATGTATTGCACAGGATATATTTTATACTGCCACTGATTCTGCTTTAACTGCCTGTCAATTTCATGAGTATTCTATTGCATTGAATGTTACCCAGAATCGTGTTTTTGAGCTTGAGGGAGAGACTTTGAAACTACAAGAGAAAATTCAAAATGATAACCATGCTAACATGGTCAAGCGTTTTTCAAAACTAGAAGTTAATTATCTTAATTTACAATTAAAATATCAACATTTAGAAGAAAAATGTAAAATATCAAATGCCAAGACATCTCTGGATGCTCCTGAATTTGATACATATTTTGAATTGAGTAAACGTGATGAAAAAATTCAAGCTCACACTAACACAATTCGACAGTTGAGGGCTCAAATTGCCCAATTAAAATCAAACAAGAGTGATGTGTATGGCACCAATAAACCTTCGTCTTCAGATTCTCAGAATTTTCACTTTCAAGACACTATCAATAAGTTACACTATGAAAATGAGTGTTTTCGAGCTGAAAATTCAAAGGTCAAACAGCATTACAAAGAGTTATATGACTCAATTAAAGTCACAAGAAACAGTCACAATGAAAAGATAACCTCTTTGTTAAATAAAATCGAGAATCTTAAGACTCAGGTGAAAGGAAAAATGCCAAGTATCACTTGTGATTGTGTTGCACCAAAGGTTTCTGCTTTTAGAAAGTATGATGTTGATGTTGTGCCTATTCCACTTCCCCTTAGGAACAATAGGTCTGCCTATCAAATATATCTCAATCACCTTAAGGATAGCCTTGACACATTTTGTGAGATTGCTGAGGATGATAGGATAGAAAAACCACTTGATAATGCAGTTGTGGATGCCTGCTTCCTCACTAAAAGGTCTCAGGAATTTTTAAAGTACGTCATTGGCACTGGCCCTAAGATTGAGAACAAAAGAGATAGATCTGTTGCATCATCATCTACAACTAAGAACAAGCACGTAACCTTTGATCTACCATTGGAAACTTTAGATCCCAACACATCAAAACATGTTCAACAACTGGAAGTAAAAAAGACTAAGATTCCCATCAGTCATTCTACAAGAGTTAACAGTGACACTAAAGCTAGCGAGTCAAAACCTAGGAGAAATATAAAGAATTATAGGACGTCACCAGCTAAAAGTGTTCCTAAGAAGAAAGTAGAAGACCACATGAGGAACAATAAGTCAGATTTGAACAAAAGGAATCATAATTCAAATCCTAATTCACACTGCAAAACACGTAATGATTGCTTAATTTCGGGTAATCATGATAAATGTGTTGAGAAATTTTTGAAGTCGTCCAACAAACCCCCAGTTAAGAAAGTTTGGAGAGCTAGACAAATTAAGCAATCTTGGAAACCTACAGGGAAAATATTTACTAATGTGGGCTTTCAGTGGAAGCCCACAGGCCGAATATTCACACTAGGTGAACATTGCCCTTTAACGAGGATTACCATGTCTAGAGTAGTACCTGTTATGGAATGGAAGCCAACTGGTAGAGTTATCCCTTTAGATACTCAATGCCCTTTAACTAGGTCCATTGCATCTACCAGTGTTGCCCCTATTGTTAAAACCAAGGCACCTATGGTTTCAGCAGCTCCAGAGATTGTTTGCACTAACCAACTGGAACCCAACTTAAATTGGGGATCCGGCACTCCAAATTCTCTTCTTTCGACTGTTTTCAAATGCAAGTCGTACGAATCGTCCTTTGACATTTGGACTCAGGTTGCTCACCACATGTGAGGGGAATCGACTATGACATCTGTTCATATCAGTTCAGGCCTCGTTCTTCATCGACAATGACATTTGAACACATCAGTTCAAGCCTCGTTCTTCATCGACAATGGCGTCTGCTGAAAATACTCCAGGCCCCGTTCCTCAAAGAAAAGAAAGGCGTACGTTTGAGTGCGCTTTATCTTCGGAAGAAGAGAAATCTTCTTGTTTATGACCATTCTCATCATCAAGTTGATTTACTTATCGTTGATTGTATTCTTATTCACTCGTTCAATCAAAAATGGCAGTCATATGCAATTTTTGAGGTGGAGAAGGGTGAATAAACAAAATGTCAGTTATCAAGTGGATCTACCTACCGTTGATGGTATTCTTATTCACTCGTTCAATCAAAAATGGCAGTCACATGCAATTTTTGAGGGGGAGAAGGGTGAATAAACTACATGGTGATTGATGTTTGAGAAATGGCCATACGACTAATCGACATCTTCTCATGGGCTGATATAATCAGTAATAAAGGGCTTCTAGTTAATGTGATGAAGCGAAAAGTGTACCGCTTTTAAGGGGTCATTTAAGCCCTAAATCGTATTTATTTGATCAAATATTGCCCTAAATCGTTCCTTTTGTCATTTTAGGTACTTTTGAGAAGAAATCTGGAAAAGGAGGCATTTTGGACGTTTTTGGAGCATTAAAGTGAAGAAAACGACAAAGTCTCAAAATCATGCTGGAAATTACCTTTGACGGCGTCAGGATTATGCCTGGACGGCGTCATGGCTTGGCAAAAGTGGTGGATGTGAAATTTACTCATGATAAGCCAGTGAAAATTGCATGGGAATTCTGACGGCGTCACCCTTTAATTTGATCAAGGTCGTCACGTTATAATTTAAAGAGGGACGGCGTCACGTTCTTAGTCTGAGGGCGTCAAGCCTTGATAGGCCAGAACGGATTTTGGAGAGCTAAAGAGGGACGGCGTCAAGAAGGTCATCCGGGAACCCTAAAAGCAGCGAGGTGACGGCGTCACACTCCATAATGTGACGCCGTCAGATCTAAAAATCTATATATAGTTTTGCAATTCTTTGTCATTAGTGTGGAACTTATTGGGGAACTTTGTGAGTGAAAACCCTAGGACGAATTTGGCAGCTCTTTCAAGGCTTTTTGCCTTGAGATCTTCCATGTTACTTTGAAGATAAGTTATCAATTAATCATTCAATATGTCTATGTGTTGTTTGATTCTATCTTGTTCTTGTCTTTTGTTTAACATGCTAGGCTAGATTTATCTTGTGTTTGCTTAGATCTAATGAAACCTAGCTATTGATTATTGGTTATTAGTGTGTTATTAGTTGTATTGGATGATTGTTTATCTATGTTAGGCTTAAGAAAACTGGCTAACTTCCTATTCGGTAACTTGCTTGAACGTCTTAAGAAACATGAACCAATGCGTACTAAAGGTTTTTATGGTTGTATTTAATGCACAAGCGAATTCTAGTGATCCCATGTTAGGAGCTTCCTAGCCGGCTCGACATAGGAGTGAAGTAGGAGCTTGTAGAGTTGGGGAAGTACGTACGCCACCCCACGAATGGTATTAAGGAATACACCCGTCATCCACGCAACTAATACACACTAATCAACCGGTAAAAGATAGTTAGGGAGTAAGGAAATCTAAGTAAACACATTTCCCTCCACATAAGTTTTCACCAACCTTTTCATTTTCAGTTATTTTATTTTATTTGCATTCGTAGTAATTTGGGTTAGTTGATTAGCGACTAATTCCGCCCACTCTTTCAAACCCGAGATTTTACTTGCTTTCATAAAAATATAAAAACACAAAAAGAATCTTCTCTCACCCTTAGACCTATTAGAGTAGTTTTTCATACCTAACGAACACTATTCCCTGTGGAGAACGATCAATCCCCCGTACTTACCACTACACTATACTACATCGGTCAGGTACACTGCCTGGTGGGGTTGTAAGCCTCTTGAGATCCCTCGAGAGGTAAAACCTGTTGTAAGGTTGCAAAACCACGCATCATAATGCTTCATGTACACATCATTATGCTTCATGTACACATCATTATGATGATTCCGATTAATAGTAACCATCAGGGGAGAGAAATGTGTACACCAAGGACGCATAACAAGTTCACATGATCGGGTTTAACATCTTATGAAACAAATTAAAGATGATCAGTGTTTCAACTTGTTACTTTGGTATCTTCATTTCTTGTGTACGTCACGGTCTGATTAATCGTAACCATCAGGGGAGAGAAATGTGTACATCAAGGACGCACAACAAGTTCACAAGATCGGGCTTAATATCTCATGATACAAATTAAAGATTATCAGTGTTTCAACTTGTTACTTTGTTGTTATCATCTCATGTGTACGTTCCGGGCTGATGGGTTATATGTAAGATTACTGGAATGCATTTGGTGAGATGAAGATGTTGATATTCAGTTCCCCAAATGGACAATCTTGAAGAAGGTCGAGTCTACAGTCTGTTCTACGTTTTCCGTTGTGTGTTAGAAGACTAAAGACGGCATTCATTTGGCTATCAAAAGACTTCTTCATATTCTGGGCATTCATCAGAAAGGTTTTCAGTTTGGGGGAGAGCACTAATTAGGGGAGAGTGAAAAGCCAGATTTAAACCCTAATTAGATCTGCTCACATTGTTCTTCTGCAAGTAAAGAGATGGCAGCTGAGAAGATTTAGGAAGCTAAAAGAAGTAATGTAGTTTGAAGACCACTCTCAGAGCTGCTGCATCAAGTTCATCAAGGTGGTGGAGAACAAATCTATCAAAGAAGAATTAAGGTGGTAATTCTTCATGTATCCTTGGTAAATACATAACATCATAAAATCATTAAATATATATATATAATATATATATATATATATATATATATATATATATATATATATATATATATAAATATATATATATATATATATATATAATATATATATATATATATATATATATATAGTTCCATTGAGAAGGTTTTTATTTTGAGAAGATTGAGAAATCTTCGTTTGAACAAACTGATTCATGTTTTTGATTTGATTCACAAGTAAAACATCATTTTATGGTGAATCGAATCTATAAATTACAAATTTGATTCACAAATCATTGTTAAAATCGAGTTATGATGATGATTCATTAAATTTTTACAGATGATTCAGTATTCTACATATATCGCAAAATCGAGAGATTTTTAACATCTATTCAAATTTTTTTTTACACATTTTGAATTTTAATCACATTAAAATGAGTTTTACGCTTGAAAAACATGAATCAAAGTTAAAAATCTATCGTTTTTGAAAACCTTCTCAATCTTCTCAAAATAAAATCCTTCTCAATCGATCCAGATTCTATATATATATATATATATATATATATATATATATATATATAATATATATATATATATATATATATATATTCCAATTTCATAAAACTTTTATAAAACCAAATTGTAAATAGAAAAATATAAAACCAAGAAAAACCATAAAAATCTGAAAAATAGAAAATACCAAAAATAGTTTTTCAAGGCATGTCTTCTGGTATCGATAACATTTACGGTCCTAGAAATTTCATTCAATAATGACACGAGTCTTTAAATGAAGTTCGAGCAGAAGTTCAAAAAGGTTTTCAAAACATGCCAAAACGGCTTGCAGTTACTTCAGACTGCAACCCTTGCTCTACTATGGGGAAAGCATGTCGCCAAAAAGACAGTTGTTCCTCAAACTGGGTGATGTTCACCTGGGCATGGATTACTTTATATCCATGTTTCTTTGATCTGATGTACGTTTCAGTGCATCATTTCTTGTATAAGAAGAGAAGTCTTCTTTACACCACAAACTCCTTCTGTTCTATGATTCTTCAGGAGAGTTTTGGTGCTTCACAAGGTGGTAACTGGACTTAAATTTTCACAAATACTTCACACTCAATTGAATGACCACAGCTCTTTAAATAGAAAACGGGTCATTAATTGAGGGGGAGAGTATTTGTTCAAATTTCTGACACCTTTTTAAGCATTGTGCAACATCAGCAGTGACACTCTCTCGTGGTTTAAGGGGGAGCATAGTATGCTCCATAATCAGAATACATTAAAACCTGACCACATTTTCTCCCAAATTTTCTAAACATATTTAAATCAATTGGGATCACAAATCTCAAATGGTTTGAAATTTTTGATCGGGGGAGAGAATGTGATTTAAATATGAAATTCTGATAAAAATGTGATTATTTGGTCTTAAATGTAAGCTCTCCCATATGTGCAAAACTCTTTCGTATATCGATGCACATATTGAGGAGGAGCAAATGGCACTACAGCAAAAAGGATGCGACATCTCATGTGACTCAGACCTTACCAATGAATTGACGAAACACAAACTGTCATTAATCAAAAGGACATATCCTGGCCGGGTAATAATTTCAAGCTGGTCTAACCAGTGATGTAAGCGTGTCTCGAAGAGGATATGTCTGAGTAGAGTGTACCATTTCGAGAAACTTTCTGTGGATGTGACCAGGCCGGTTAATAATTTCAAGCTAGTCTAACTAGTGATGTAAGCGTGTCTCGAATCGGTCATGTTCACTGAAAGTGGATCAATTCAAAAAATGCAATCTCTACCCAACATGTGCAAATTTTAAATTAAAACATATGAGCACATGTTAAGGGGGAGCCTTTGAAAATTATAAAACTCTCAAAGTGTTAGCAAAATGTGTTTCATAATCATGAACATTTTGAGAGATTTTTCAAGGATTTTGGTTCACAGCAACATAGGATAGTCATGGTGTTATAAGGTGGCTAAGGTTAGGAAAACCGTCCTATGATCCGCCAGAGCCGGAGGGATCTACCCAAGGACAATACCAAATAGCTAGTATTAGAAAGTCCTTAGGTATGATTATGAAAAAGGAGTAATATGAGAAAGGAGAAAGAAGGGTTTGAAGAATTAAAAAGAAAAGTAATGTGAAAGGGTGAAAAGAAATAGCCCTACAAATTATTCAACCTCAGGGCAGAAACCGGGTTCAATTCAGATGCTACTGGTTGTTACTAAGGTGACGCCGGTATTAAAGACAAGACGTCATGGACCCAGTGACGCACTGCACTAAACCTTCTAAGCCACTCAAGTTCTCTTAAAAGGACTTGTTTCATTCTCACGGGGAACCCTGCATAATCTATCGACCGCTTATTACGAGTTATGTTGATATTGAAACAGGAGACACCGCTCTAGTCTCCTACTACCAAAATTGCACTTATCAAGTCTAGAGCCACGAGATGCATTATAAGATCTCGTAGGAACACGTGTTACTTCTACACTGGTTTTTTAACATTAAGGACACCAGTTGTAAACTTATGAGTCCTACGCAGATCTTAGCAATCTGCCAGAACATTTATGAGGGAATTTACAAATGTAATTCTCAGTGATTGAATGGAAATTCCTGCCAGGGTCAACATCAAACAGCCCTGAACGCAGGTCACTTCGGTAATTCCTTGTGAATTACGCTTAGTGGTCGCGGCGGTTTCAAACGGTCTACAGTCGTGGAGTGAACTCCAGCGACCCACCTAATCGTTGATTTACTACGGTAGATCTTGTAAGCCCTCTGTGGGCTTTCGATTTAGGAACGGCCTTGGTAAGGATTAGTGAGAGTTTTCACACTATGTTGTTGACAATCTCTAAGTCCGAACCTGTAAGTACCAGACGTTTTATTGCTAACTGTCGTATGCAGGAATATCTGGCGGTTGCTGCTGATTGCCGAAAAGATGCTGATCCATCACCCCATGCTCACACTTCACCATCATTATATTCAAAGAAGTCATGATAAACTGAAAGACCTTTAACATTGCTTCCGCAACTCTGATGCTGAAAATCATGATTCAAGAAAGTGTGAGCATGTCGAATCAAAGATCACAACTTCACAAGGAGACGATGCTGCAAGATGACTTGAAGACAGTTGTTGGATGATAACCTCAAAGAACACTTGAAGATCATCCAAGTCAAAAGATCAGTCATCAAAAGCTCACTGTTGAACGCACAAAGATCAATGATTTTGAAGAATCAAGACCTACGAGCTAGGAAGACATGTTCATCTAATGGAATGCTAAGAATTCAAAATATTATTTCCGGGGTGACCTCCCTTAGGGGGAGATTGTTAGGAATATAAATATTCATCTGAAGACTCGGTCACCCTGATATCTGTTAGCATTAACTAGCTCGTAGGATTATCAGTAATATTAGTAATAGCTTAGTTAATATAGAACTTGTGGAGTAGGTCGGGTCTTTACCCACTGTCAGCTCGCTCCACAGCCCACTCGGGGCAACAATATTATGTACTATAAATACCCTCTCCACCTAGGGAGAGGGTTGGAACTTCTCAACCATTCAATACAATTCTCTTCACTTTCTCTCTCTAGTTCCCAACTCACTTTCTCTCTCTAAATTTCTCTTAAACCGCCAGCCATATCCACCTTGTTTGTGTGTTTGATTGTTATGAATATACGACATGAACATAATGTGGTGTTACATGATTCGCATCACGCGCTGCCCCTGTTGTCCACCACGATGGCTACCTTGTTGTTGTTGCTTCTGGGCTTGCCTGTAAACCTCCTACAAAGCCTGTAATGTGTCAGTATAGCTAAGATGGTAAAGTAGTACGTTATACTTTGCTCTCACGTTGATAAATTGTCTCAAAAAGAACTCTACTAGAATATTAAAAGAGTAAAACTCCATTGTATAATATTTATTAATAAGATGATCAACAGATTCTTTTCATTTATTTCAACATTTAATATGAATGTTTCAAAAAGAAAAATACTTCGGAAGGAAGAAACTTACCCGCAACAAATTGATGTTGTTTAAGACAAAAGGATACACAAGTTAGCCAATTTCCAATATGCCGGCCACCACCAGATATGCCGATATGCCACAATCAGAAAAGCAATAAAGATAATAAGCATTCAAACTCAAATTTTAAGCACAATATAAACTCGTATAACTATTAAACTTGTTACCTTCCGAATTTCATGGTAGATTCAAGATTTAAACATACCTAATAAGCCATTCTTTATAGGTTTCTTGCACCAAGATATAACATCACATCTGATCTTTCGCGTGTGTTTGTTCAGCAACTTGTTCAGTGTGTATTCGTTTAGCACCCGTTCAGCGTGTGCTCGTTCAGCACCCGTTCAACATGTGTTCCATTCAGCAACTCGTCCATCGTGTGTTCCTTTTAGCACCCGTTCAGCGTGTGTTCGTTCAGCAACCCATTCAGCGACACCACCATATGTTAACTAATGACTAAAAATCATCGTTTAGGTAGCTGGTATATATCGCAACAACCTGTAAAAAACACATAATAAAAAGAAAAACCTAGACCAATATAAATTAAAATTAAATCCATTAACCAAACTATAAGCTTACCTTATGTGGATAACTTGCCAGGCCGATAGTACTATTCTTAGGTAAGGGTCTGATGATTCGAGCCCGAGAAACCTATTTATTAATATCATAATAAACACCCCTTGAGTACTATGAGTTTCTGAGGCATGAAAATAGAATACATTGAAAGGAGCATTTACCTGCCAATCATTCTTTATCTGAGACTGACAATCTGTTTCATTCCAACTTCCTGATTCGCTGCATTAACTTGTTCATAATCAAAGCAATCCCGAGGAACCTGTATGAGATCAGGCTATAAGACACATCCAGATGGAATATACAAAGACATTAGTAGGATATGAAACCAAAAAACTACCTCCATCAACAGGAGTACTACATGTGCTTGTAAAGTATTTCTTCAAAAGCAAATCCAATCACTTTAACCTTGAACTTGGCATGCGTGTTAATATATAGCCTTATTGGCCATTGGTGGAATTAAACCCTAATTATTAACTATTGGCATGCATGTTAATAACTAATGGCCAATGAGATTCTTAAAATAACAATTGATTAGAGAATTATATTACTAAGTAGGTTGGAAATCATACATCGACAGCTGCATCGAATGTAAAAAGTATATACAACAGAATGATAGTCATGTAATCAATAATCGTGTGCATGCATAGACTCCAAAAACTAATTTAGTAAACTTACCATGATTGAATTGCTGCACATCTTGATTATCATATTAGTCATGTTTGATTTCAAGCCAATACCAATTCCTGCACAAAAATTGCAGGAATGATCCAAGATTTGTGTAACTGATTAGGAATTCACCATGAATAAACAAAAACCTAATGAAGATGTGTGGTTCACGATTGAAGGTTGTACCATTAGGGTTTTTAGGAAAAAAAAAAAGAGAAAAAAAGGCGTACGTAGGTCTTTGCTAATGGGCCTAAATATTGAAGAAAATATTTGGCTGGACAGCTTTATCATATTTGACTTGCAAATTGTATCATAAATATTGTGTTGCTCTAGTAGTGGATATGTTTTGTTAGTCTCATATAAACTATTTTGTAAAACACCTTACAAACAGTTTTGACATTCCTTGTAAAAACTATTTTAATATCACTTTATAAACCGTTTCACTAAAATTTTAATACACTGTTTGTCACTATCCCATCAATCAGTTCGTACCTCTTTTACAAACTACTTTACCACTGTCTTATTAACTAAAAACACTGAGTTACTGCTACCTCATAAATTGTTTTGCTATCATGTAATAAAAAGTGTTTGCCATTTTTCTTATGAATCTTATAAACTACTTCGCTAGAATATAAACTATTTCGACTGCTATTTTTATAAATTGAATGATGAATAGAATTTGAATTTAAGAACCATAAAACTAGTTGATTAAACCAAACACTGTGTCATAACCACTTCCGCGCGTACTTTTCTTACTTGCTTATACTACGTACTTATACTTGTTTATTACGTATGCACAAACTTATCTCACTTTTTATATATAAGACACTTACATAAACACCGTACTTGTCACAACAACAGACATAATACAAGTATAACTAAGTTAAGTATTTCAAAATTCATCGAACCCTGATTAAATATAGTCTGGTCACCTATATTCAACCAAGGGGAAGTGGAACATAGTCAGACCAATTATGTTCAACTTAAAAATGAATTTTTTCTATACTGAGAGTAGTTATATTAAGATTATGTCTGATTAATTTTCTACTTGGTTTACAAGAAACGCGAAAATTTTGATGTAAGTATAAACAATTCATGGGTATTCATACGAATAAACACAAAAACCAAGAAAACTCTTATCCTATCCTCACCACGTAAAATCAGCCTCATCCTACACCATATACCAATACGGCATGTTGCACTACATTGCTAATATCCTAGAAACTATTCACCACAAGTACCTACACCTTTTTGCCAACATCGGTTCAACATCTAACGCAAATTGAATCTCGGGTCGGGATTCCCCTAAGGGGTACGGACTCTAACCATTCTCAATTTATGATGTTATTATTCGACTTATTACATCATTTAATTTTTTTATTATTATTCCAAGTAAATTTACTTTTACGAGGAACTGGATTAGTTAATCACGTACCAAGATAAACGCATACTCAACTCGTAACCAACCTGAGACTATTATTAGTCTACAAGATTTATGCAATTAATTTCCATACGTAAATATTTTACGAGTTATATTTTTACTTTTCCATTTTTATGGAAACCGTGTATGATTTACGTTTTACACATCCTTAAACCTACATTTTTTTTAAGTTTTAACAACGTTTACGCGCTCCATGAAACATACCACTCATTTTATATACTAATTTTGAGTATATTGATAAGTTTAATCATTTTTACAAGTTTCATATTTTTACGTTACCCGGTTTTAAGTTTCGTGATTTAACGACTTAACGTTAGCGATTACCGGGATCAAATCTACACACCGTAACTCAATAATATCACAAAGTTTATCGAAAAGACCACCTCATAGGTGGTGGTCAACATACATGATGAATCACCAAGACATTTATGTCTTGGTGATGAGTCATGTTAACACATACGTTATATTAGCAGAAGTTTTCAAGTTTTCTTGGAAGATTAGAGCTAGTCTAAGAAGGGTTTGAAGGGTGGTTAGAAGAATTGGAAGCTAAGGGTTTTAGTTGTACAAGTATAAGTTAGTGTTCTAGTTCTTGGTTCTTGTTATATTTTTTCACAAAGATTGTAAGGAAACCCTCTATATTTTTGTATGATTTATGTAAAAAATTATATTTCATACATTTTATATGTTTTGTATACTTATTATACTTGATTATGCTAGGTAAATTGGACTAAATCACTAGAAACATCGAAAGCACCTTGTTCGCAAAACAGTTTCTGGACAGGAGGTATAAACGTGATTACTGGGCCAAATCAGTGGACCTTATACCATAAGTAAATATATAGGGAGTTAGATCTATTTTTTTCGGTCGTTTGATAGGTAAATCACCTAATAACGATACCTGATGATTAAAATAAAAATGTTTTCGCGAGAAGTGTCAAAATCTGTGTAACAGTTTTCAAACAAGTAAAACTCATAAACTTTTCATATAACCACCTGTTGGTCAAAGAAAAAAAGTTGTATCTAATACCCTAACTTAAACGTAGCCAAAACTACATGTAAAACGGAGTCGTAGATATCAAGTAATGGCCAAAACCGTGAGACAGTAAGCTGCTGATTGAAATCAGCATGTATATATAAAGATAAACTAGTAATTTTACTTTAGTTAAGTAACTTTTGAGACCGTGGGACCCACAAATCTCTAAAGTTCATTCAAAAACCTTTCCGATGACATAAGAACCAAATCATAACCCTTTACGGTTTAGAAATAACGTGTAAATTAAGACGGGAAAACTAAAATAAATAAAAACTCTAAACGTGACGTTTAGTATTACTTGACCACTTTTTTCTTCCAAACCGAAGTGGTAGGACCCACAATCGTAAAAACGGACTCGTTTACTCTTTCATAGACTCGTTAATCCCGAAACGAAAAATTCGGACACATGGACCCATAAAAATAACATAAAACTAAATTACCGAATAACTTGTAATTTAGCACACGTAACAAATTTTAAAGTGTCAAAACAAAACTTAAACACTTGTTTTACTTTACAAACGTTAAGTACCCAAGCATTATTAATGTAATAACTATATAAAGCATGTTTATATATTTACAATGCCAATTTAGAACCTAAGAAGCAACATATACTTTTAGGTTGCTCGTAGGACTTTCTCGGCTCATTCCTCACTTTATTTGCACATCGCTTAAAACTTTTCTCTCGGTGAGTTTATAGCCCCACTTTTACTCGTGTAGGAAATAACCATCTTGATTGTGTGGATGATTCGGGTGGTCTTGGGTTATGGAAGATTAGATCCATTGTGGAAGAACTAGAGAGATGAAGTTAGAGAGAGTGAGAGTTGGGAGAAACTTGTAATAGATTAGCTTGTGTGTGTAAAATATGACAAGAGTTCCACCCTTCCAAAGTGTGGGAAGGGGTTTATATACTTCTACATATTTGTGCCCCTAGTGGGCTGTGGAGTGAGCTGACAATGGGGAAAGCCCCGACCCACTCCACAAATATAGATACGACTAATCTAATAAAACTAATAATACTAATAATACTAAGCTTATATAAATAAGCCTACGAGCTATGTGATATGCTAAATAGATACTCGGGGTGACCGAACCTTCATATGAATATTTATATTCCTAACAATCTCCCCCTAAGGGAGGTCACCCCGGAAATAATATTTCGAATTCTAGCATTTGTTCTTTTGATCTTGACTTCATAGCTCGTAGTCTTCGATTCTTCAATGTCTTGAAACTTTGTGTCTTTAGCAGTGATCTTTTGATGACTGTTCTTCTATCTTGGATGATCTTTGAGTATTCTTCGACTTTATCATCCAACATTTGTTTCCAAGTCATCTTACAGCAGTATGTTTCCATGTGATGTGTAAATCTTCGAGTCGACATGCTCACACTATTTGGTGTCATGATCTTCAGCATCAGAGTTTGCAGAAGCTGTGTTGAAGGTCTTTTGGTTGATCATGACTTTGTAGAATTACAATGATGATGTAGTGTGAACATGTGGTAGAGGATTGTGTTTGTTGTGTCGACATGCTCACACTTTTCTGAATCATGATCTTCAGCTTCAGAGTTGCGGAAGCAGTGTTGAAGGTCTTTTAGATTATCATGATTCCCTTGATTATGTTGATGACAAAGTGTGAACATGTGATGATGGATTGGCATCTTTTCTGCAACCAGCTACAACAGCAACCTGCTACAGCATTCCACAGCTACAAACGCCAGAAGTTCCTGCATGCGACAGTTAGCAACAAATCGACCGGTACTTACAGGTTTGGACTTTGAGATTGTTAACAGCAAAGTGTGAAAACTCTCTCTAATCCTTACCACGACCGTTCCTAATCGAAAACCCACAGAGGGCTTTTTAAGATCGAACCGTAGCACATCAACGATTAGGTGAGTCACTGGAGATCACTCCACGACTGTAGACCGTTAGAAACCGCCGTGACCACTAAGCGTAATCCATAAAGAATTACCGAAGTGACCTGCTTTCAGGGCTGCTTGAAGTTGACCCTGGCAGGAATTTCCATTCAATCATTGAGAATTACATTTGTAAATTCTCTCATAAATGTTCTGGCAGATTGCTAAGATCTGCGTAGGACTCATAAGTTTACATCTAGTGTTCTTAATGTTGAACTACCAATGTAGAAGTAATTCGTGTCCCTATGAGATCTTATTATGCATCTCGTGGCTCTAGACTCAATTGTGCGTTTTGATTTGGTGATCGGAGGCTGGAGAGGACTGCCACCTTTTCAATATCATCTAACTCGGAGTGAGAGAGACGATAGAAATGTATTGATCTCCGTGACAAGTGAAACAAGAGTCCTTTGAGGGACCTTGAGTGGCTAGGGAGGGTTGTGCAGCGTATCACTGGGTCCATGATACTTTGTCTTCAATGCCAGCAATCAACTAAGTGATTCTGACAGCATATGTATTGACCCGGTTTCTGCCTAAGTTGTAAGGAGGGCTATTTCTTTTCACCCTTTATCTTTACAATTCTTTTTCATTCTTCAACCCCTTCAGTGCTTACCGAGACTTCATAACTAACACTTTGTTGGGTTTGTTCCAGTGTTAGCTCCATCTCAGTAGGCACTCTTCCCTCATTCACTTTTCTCCTTTTTAATCATACCTAAGGACTTCTACACTAACTAGTGGATTGTCCCTGGGTAGATCCCTCCGGCTCTGGCGGGATCGTGGGAACTTGTACCTAACCTTACCATCCTTATAACTCCAATACGTTAAATAAAATGGTCGGTCTTTGGTGTTCTTCCACAATTGCCATTAACCAAATCCTTGAAAAATCTCTCAAAGTGTTCATGATTGTAAAACACATTTTGTTAACACTTTGAGAGTTTTATATTTTTCAAATGCTCCCCCTCAACATGTGCTCGAGTGATTGTTTTATAAATTTGCACATGTTAGGTAGAGCTCACACTTTTTGAATTGATCCACTTTCAGTGAACATGACCGATTCGAGACACGCTTACATCACTAGTTAGACTAGCTTGAAATTATTACCCGGCCTGGTCAAGTCCACAGAAAGTTTCTCGAAATGGTACACTCTACTCAGATACTTCTTTTTCGAGACACGCTTACATCACTGGTTAGACCAGCTTGAAATTATTACCCGGCCAAGACGTATCCTTTCAATTGATGACAATTCAAGTTTCGTCAATTCTTTGGTGAAGTCTGAGCCGTTCTTACGAGATGCCCAATCCTTTTTGTCCATTTGCTCCCCCTCAATATGTGCATCGATATACGAAAGAGTTTTGCACATATGGGAGAGCCTACACTTAAATCCAAAACATCACATTTTCATCAGGTTTCATATTTAAATCACATTCTCTCCCCCGATCAAAAATTTCAAACCTTTTGAGATTTGTGATCCCAATTGATTTAAATAAGTTAGAAAATGTGGGAGAAAATGTGTCCGATTTAATATATTCTGATGATGAGAACATACTATGCTCCCCCTTAATCTAAGAGGGAGATTCACTGCTTATTTTGCACATTTGATTATTATGACACATATGAGTTTGACCCTTTTGCGCAGACGATATAATCACCCGCTTTTCTGAGTGAGTCAGTGGTCAACATCAATCATCCACCAACAAAACTTTCCCACACGTTGAAGATCTCCACTTGGCGAGATCAGAATACGAACTGCTTTGTTGAAGTGAAGGTGGTGGTGGTGATGACAGTGTTGTTGTTGTTGTTGTTGTTGTTGCCGACGTTGTTGTTGTGGTGAATTCCGAGCCAATCAATAGAGTTTGAACGTCTGATCAAATGGTTAGAATGGGAACTGGCACATTCATTTTGGCTATGGAATCTGCATAAGAATATCAACACAGATATACATACATACAGATACACTACTCTTTAATAGCTACCCTTCAGTAGCTTGCCACATTATAATACCAAGTTCATCTTATAATCAAACCACAATCAGGAACTACGTCAAACCACTATCTAGCATGAAGAGCATTTAGCAATCATGAACATGGCAATTCACACAGATTTCACTATTCAATTCAGGATCTTAGGAACATGATTCTAACATAATAGCAATATACCTAAGCGAATCCTGAGAACATATGCACAATATCAACAACAATTAAGCAGCAGAGACAAACAACATTTGAAACTCATTCACTTAGTTCATACAAATGTCAGTGGAGCATTCAAGAACATCAAACACATCGGGTTTTCTAACTTCTTTCAGATTTTGAGTTTTAACGTATCTAGGGGATTAAACAAGGATTCCAAAGAGATACAAATGAACCTTCTAGTTATATGAAGCTAGGATACTACAAGAAAATTGCACATAATGTCCTAAACTTTCTAGCAACTAACACACTTGGTCATTTGATATATTTAAGCAATATCCTCTTCAACTAATACCCCATTAACTGCAAAACCTTTTCTAAGAGTCATGAATTAATCAAGAAACCCGTTTGATGATATAAAATTTGAATTCACTCTCCCCCTCAATCAATGACCCGTATTCTAGTTGAGCCTCAACTAAAATCAAGCTTAACCCCACAACTCATCAAACAAGAACTGTCATGAGGTTTTGTAGTCGTTGATTGAGTGACAAATTTTATGCATAATCCAAGTATAAACAAATTTCATACAACACATATTCACCAAGTGTCTCACAAATAATTTTCAGAAGAATCATAGAATGAAAACTATTTGTTATACTAAGAAGATTTCTCTTCTTTTACAAGAAATGATGCACTGAAACGTACATCAAATCAGGAAACATGGATATGAAGTAATCCATGCCCAGGTGAACATCACCCAGTTGGAGGAACAGCCGTCTTTTTGGCGACGTGCTTTCCCCAATATGAAGCGCGGGTTGCTATCTAAAGTAATAGCAAGCCATTAAGACATGTTTTAACAATCCAATTTTAACTTCTGCTCGAGCTTCATTTAAAGACCCGTGCCATTATTGAATGACATTTCTAAGTCCATAAATGTTATCGATAAACAGAAGACATGCCTAGGTGAAACTATTTTTGGTATTTTCTATTTTTCAATTTTTATGGTTTTTCTGTATTTAAGATTCTCTATTTACAAATGCAGGATTTCTATATATCTATTTACAAGATGGTATAAAATATGAATAAGTATATATGTACAAGGATACGAACCAGAAACCATTACTCCTCAGCATTCTGAATCTTCACCGCATTCATCACTTGACTTGCTGAAGAGCAATGTGAGCACTTTCAATCAGGGAATGATTCTGGCTTTTCCTCCCCTAATTAGTGCTCTCCCCCAATCTGACAACCTCTGACGATCACCCAAAATAGGAAGAAGAAGAAGACTTTGGATGAACACCCATAATAAGAAGAAGTCTTTTGGTAACCAAATGCATGCCGTCTTTAGTCTTATAACACTCCCGCCCATGAGTAAAGCCGTCAAAAACCTTAGGTATCTTTTCGATAGTTTAAGTTGAGCCACAACTGAAATCTAGCTTAACCTCACAACTCATCAAACAAGAACTGTCATGAGATTAGGTTAACATCAAGTTGGACTTAACCTTAAACTACGGAACAACTTGAACCTAACTTAACTCCACAACTCATCAAACAAGAACTGTCATGGGATTAAGTTAAATATCAAGTTGTAAGAAAAGAGCTCAACATGTTTTGACTGTGGAGAAGACTGTAGACTCGACCTTCTTCAAGATTGCCCAATGTGGAGGAACAGAATACCAATCATCTTTATCTCACCAAATGCCTTCCAGTAACCTTACATGTAACCCATTAGCCCGCAACATACACATGAGATGATAACTCCCAACAGAGAATGTAGAATAGACTGACGACTCGACCTTCTTCAGTCTTAAGTATAACACCAAAGTAACAAGTTGAACCACTGATCATCTATAGTATGTATCCATCCTTGGATATTAAGCCCTGATCACGTGAACCTGTTGTGCGTCCTTGATGTACACATTCTCTCTCCCCTGATGGTTACGATTAATCAGCCCATGACGTAACAGTGAAACGTTAATACCAAGGTAACAAGTTAAACCACTGATCATCTCTGCGGTTATCAACACCGGAATAAATGATTTAGCCCGATCACGTGAACCTGTTGTGCCTCCTTGGTGTACACATTTCTCTCCCCCATGATGGTTACGATTAATCGGAATCATCATCATGATGTGTACATGTAGCCTAATGAAGTAAACATGAAGCATTGACTAGAAACCCATTGTTGCTGATTGTACCAGCCCGTGAGACGATGTAGATTAGCATTCCATGACCATGTTCTTCAACACCTTGAAAGACGAAGGAAGTAGTGTTGGAGAAACATGGTTTGCACGACTCCTGAACTGACGTATTCAGGAGTCGTATGACCACTTCTCAATCATCAACTAACATGTAGATTAATATTCACCCTTTCCCCCCCTCAAAAATTGCATATGCCTGCCAACTGCAATTTTTGATGATTGAACTAGTGAATATGAATACCATCAACGGTAAGTAGCTCCACTTGACGGTTCTTGACGAATGACATGTTGTTTATTCACCCTTTCCCCCCCCCCCCTCAAAAATTGCATATGCCTGTCAACTGCAATTTTTGGTTGAATACGTGAATAAAAATATACTCCAATATGCGCCGATCCACTTGAAGACTGAATAAGCACGGAAAGAGCATGAATCTTGTTGATGAGAATGGCCATTAATAAAAAGAGTCCTCTTCTTTAGAAGATAAAGTGCACTCAAGCGTACACTTTTCTTTTATTTGATGAACGAGGCCTGAACTGATATGAACAGACATCATAATGATGAAGAGCGAGGCCTGCACTGAGGTGTACAGACGTCATAATGTTGAAGAGCGAGGCCTGCACTGACGAGTACAGACGTCATTATGTTGAAGAGCGAGGCCTGCACTGACTTGTACAGACGTCATTACTCTCTCTTTACTTCTTCTCTCATCTAACTCGTTACCAACCCCATTATCATTCTGTCGGCTTGATGTAGTGACCACTGATGGAGAAAACCCAATATGATGAACTTGATACTGAAGTAATATAACCCGAACTTGTGACTTAAACTTGTACTAATGCGTGACAAAGAGCGGTGTAGAGACTTCGTGCAACATCGAATCCCTAAGTACTCTATACTCTTCAACCAACCAACCATCAAGTATAAGACGTACATCACCTCTTGGATATCCACAACTTCGTGTGACACTGAGCACTACAACGTGACTCCTTAAAGTGATAGTTATTTTGTAAATAGAGAGAAAGACAAAATAACTAGATATCCAAGTCCTCGTCATTGTATTGAAAGCTCGAACAAGGATCTCGAAGAATCTTCATCCAACCTCCCCGATATCTTCAGATACTAAGTACACGCACCCATGAAATTTCACTTCAGCCTCAAATAAATAATAATGAATTAACGCCGTAGTCACGTCTTGTGGTTAATGCCCAAATCTAGCCCTTTATGATGCTTTAACTGAACTTTGATAATGGTTTTAACCTGATCATGGTTAAGAGCGCATAGTCCATCATCACGGGATTTTACAAATCTATGATTTAAACCGAGAAATAAGTTCTTTCTCGGGATTTTACAAAATCAAGAAGAAACCGTGAGGCAGTAACAGATTGAATGTGGCATGACTGATTTTGATTTTTGGTGAACATCAGTTTGGGTAAAGAATATCTTGTGAAGATTACAGATCACATCACAACTTTTAAAACCTTTGGCCAACTAACCAACCTTGTACATAGATTAGTGACCACTCGATGAAGAAAACCCGATATACCAATACTGAAAACTTAAGTAGAAGTCCCCAAATTTGTTACTTAAGCTTGCACTAATGTTGAAAGAACGGTGTAGAGAATTAATGCTCCAAGCAAATCTCTAAGTGCTCAATACCCAACCAAAGTATGAGACATTAACACCTCTTGCAATTATCGACATCGTCATTGACGTGTGACACTGAGTACTCCAATAACTCTTAAGTGATAGTTACCCCGACTGCTGGTAACTAGATAACCCAAGTCTTCAACTTAAATTTTACGCACGAGCAAGTTATCATTGAAGGTCATGCATCCAACCAACCCCGACTTCAAGATAAAATAAGTAGACGCCTTCGTGAAATTCAACTTCAATCACAAATAAAGAATACCAGATTAACTTCGTGATCATCTTGTGCTGTTGACTAGCCAAAAAGAGAAGAAACATGCGCTAATTCTTAGTAGTGCCCCTGACTCATAGTCAGTCCTATCAAACAAAGCTGTCTGACCCAGACACTTGGATGTTATCAGGTGCAGTGCATGGAATAGTAGACGTACTATGTACAGGATTTTACAGTTCTTGAGATTTATCTGAGAAATAAATTCAAGAACAAACTGCACAACAGTAAGTATCAAACTTCTGTAGACTGAACCCCTGAATCCTGAATCGCTATGATCTGACCCGCTGAAATCAGAACTGCTAAGATTCAAACTGCTGGAGACAAAACTGATACGATCTAACCCGCTGTCACCGGAGCCGCTAAGATTCACATCGCTGGAGACGGAACTGCTAGGAAACACGCCTAATTCTCCCCCTCAAAAAGGGCATGAAATGACCTTTTTGCCAAAGTTAAAAGTCTGTGATGATCGTGAATTTGACAGGCATAAAACATGGAAAGAGACAAATGAAACAACTGCAACGAAGATGGTGATTAAGACTCTCTTGTAGTAACCCCTTGCTTTCCTCCTCATCAATGGTTTAGCAGATTAATAATTCACTTAAGCTCGTAATATGCCAAAACCGCTTAATGAAATGCGTATAACTTTAAAGTGAGTAAAAGGTTAAAACACGTCTCTAAACAAATCACCTCTTGTCTTTAAGTCTGACCACCTCTTGAGAAGATCTTGTGCTACAATCCCATTAGAAGCTTGAGAAACAACAATCACTTGATGAAGCTTGATAAAGAACAAATCCGCGACTTAAACTTGCACTAAATTGTGATTTAGAACCTATATTGAGCACAACAACGTAACTCCTTTAAATATAGGTAGTGATATATACCCAACCTTCCATCCTTTATTGTATATATCCACTTCGTGAACATCCAAGTCTAATCACCTTAATCACCTTAAATTGCAAATTGTGATTTAGAACCTATATTGAGCACAACAACGTAACTCCTTTAAATATAGGTAGTGACATATATACCCAACCTTCCATCCTTTATTGTATATATCCACTTCTTGAACATCCAGGTCGAATCACCTTAAATACGCTTGAGCAAGGGTCATCAAACATCGTGCATCCATCCACCCCGAGATGTTTGTGACACTAAGTACACCAACCCGTGAATTAACAAACCAACCAAGTTACCATAATTTCCCAATTCCTGCCGATCTTGTAGCACAAACTTATCCCGAAAAATAGTCAAACCTCGTAAGTATTATTGTGTCTAAATCCAAGTCCCGCCTACATGTCCAAAATTAATCTCACGGGATTTTACAGCTCTTGAGATTTAAACCGAGAAATAGAATCTTTCGCGGGATTTTCTAAAACCTACAAGAGAAACCGTGAAGTCAACCAGAATACCCAAGAGTGAGGTGCAATACTAATCTTCGAAATTCAAGTCACAGGAGTCAAATGTCAACTTGATCAAATTGTAATTAGTCAAGTCACAGTCTGTCAAATTGCAACAAGTCAAATTGCAATCAACCAAATCGCAATAAGTCAAATCGCAAGTGTCAACTCGCAACGTCAAATCGCAACTGGTCAAGTCGCAATAAGTCAAATTGCAACAAGTCAAATAGCAACTTGTCAACTCGCAATTAACCAAATCGCAATTTGTCAACTATAGCTCAAATTGCAAAGATCAACTTGCATGCTCACTCAAATCGTAGGCATCAATAGGGCAACGCTGGCAAATCCACAACTCTGTAATCACTTTGACATTTATATACCCAAATCCAAGCCGTGACGTGTGAAAATAATAGCCGAAATACCATTCCTTTTAATCAACAATTGAAGCAGAAATAAATGAACACAATGTATAAAGAATACATTTGTTACTTATTTTTCAGCCAAAAAAGATGTTAACCAATTTCGGATTCATAAAACATTCAGCCCAGTCCATCACATGTACATAGCCTAGTTCAAATATTTCACCTCAACATATACGTTTGAGAAATATCAATTGTGTAGCCCAAATCAACACATAGGCAAATCCAACCCAAATACCAAATATGGATCCAATCCATACGAGTTAAAGTGCACGGGTCCAAAACCAATTAACTACCCGATCCATATCACACTTTTACCCTAATTATTTGGTATTAATACCACACCAATCACAAAACCTAACCTAATCATAATCTCAAACTAATCCGCCCCCATTCATACTATCATCAATATGCAGACACCAAATTCATCTCAAACCCTAATCCCATGTTAATCTGCCCCTCTCATCTCACATAGATCACGCATCCACCAAAACTAACCCAAACCCTAATCCTAATTACAATAATCCGCCCCTTTTCTCTCCTTCATCTTAACTGCTCCTCTTCCAAAGAATATGCGATCAGTAAAGTACCCACAACACATCCCTTAACCTCTCATCATCTTCAAATATAGGCGACACCTCATATATCCTTACGATGCTCAAACCGGATCAAGATATACGTCTTCAAGATCCATTCATTGGGTCTCGGGTAGGTTCTGATTTACTTCGTTTTCATGTCACATACGCTTTTGATCTTTGAAACGAACCAAGAAAAAGTTATAACATAGTTGTTATAACCCTTTTCTTTATCTGTTCGAATATTAAACGAGGCTAAGAGCTTTAAAATAGATCGATGATGGTCATGCTCAAACTAAAAAATCTTTAAAAGATTTACGGAAAAGTTTGAACAAGCTGAGATCTTGATTTGTTAATATGTATGTTTGAGTCTTGTTTGTGATGTGAGCATATGTGATGATAATTAGGAGAAGATGAGATAGATTGTGTATAGGTGTTGAATTGAACTGTCATCGGATTGGATAATGGGTTGGTTGTGGCTGTAATTTGTTCTACTTTCGATTGGATTTATTTTTGTTAATGATGTAGACTATGGTGTTGATGATTGTGAAGTCATTGGTTGTAAAGACTTGGATTTGTTGTTTCGAATGAAGTTGTGTTTGTTGCTATAATTTGTTAATGTTGTTTATTTGGTCTGGGTCTGCTTTACTGCTTCTCTCCTTTAAATCTTTCATTTTGACATTTGATAACTTGTTGACCAAAGTAGATAGTTTGACCATTTGACCGAGTGACAGACAAACCGCGTCGATGAAATGGTAGACAAACCGCGTCGATGAACAGATAGACAAACCGCGTCGATGAACATTCAGACAAACGACATTCATGAGAAACTAGACAAACCGCATCGTGAGCATTTAGACAAACCGCATTCGTGATAATACAGACAAATCGCGTTCATGATCATACATACAAACAGCATCCATAATCACACAGACAAACCGCGTTCATGATAAATAGACAAACAGCATGAACGATAAAACCAATATTATAGACACAAACCGCATCCTTGTAAGACCACAAACCGCATCTGTGCCAGACTGTATGTCACTATCACCAGTTTTTTCCTTTTCCCTTTTTGGCTACTATCCAAAAACTATACACAAACCGCATACAAGAACATCCATTTAACACCAGCAGCAACCAAGAACATCATTCCAAGAACAATGTCAAGTTAAATCCACAAAAAAAACCACAACAAATCAACAAATAGTTAAACCCTTTAAAGGTAGAAGCACAACAGCAGTTTTTGTTGGATCTTAAGCCAAACAAAAACGTTATGAACCAAGAAATAGATAACTCCAAAAGCAGTTTTAGTATGGGTTTGAACTACAAAAGCAGTTTTATTTGTCATAGACATGAGTTGCTTGTGTTGAATGAATCAAGAAAACATTAAAGCAATAAGAACCCAAAATGGAAACAAGCCACTGCCACATAAACCAAAACGTATGGACATCAACCAAAAATATACGAAGGCTCAACATTGTAGTTATAAACAAAACAAGACTTTTGACTAGATTTACGAACAAGTGGAACCACAAAAAAATTGACAGCAATATGACTTTCATGACCACTGTTCGATCCATACAACAAAAATAGAGACCACAAATCAAGGCACACACAATCACTAGAACCTAACCATGGCTCTTGATACCAATTGTAGGAAATAACCATCTTGATTGTGTGGATGATTCGGGTGGTCTTGGGTTATGGAAGATTAAATCCATGGTAGATGAACTAGAGAGATGAAGTTAGAGAGAGAGAGAGTTGGGAGAAACTTGTAATAGATTAGCTTGTGTGTGTAAAATATGACAAGAGTTCCAACCCTTCCCAAGTGTGGGAAGGGGCTTATATACTACTACATATTGGTGCCCCTAGTGGGCTGTGGAGTGAGCTGACAGTGGGGAAAGCCCCGACCCACTCCACAAATATAGATACGACTAATCTAATAAAACTAATAATACTAATAATACTAAGCTTATATAAATAAGCCTACGAGCTATGTGATATGCTAAATAGATACTCGGGGTGACCGAACCTTCATATGAATATTTATATTCCTAACAGCCCCACTTTTACTCGTTTTGACTATTTTATAAACTACTTGGGGTGAGATACATGCTACTTTTTCGACGATCACAATTGCTTGAAAACTGTATTTTGTACTATATCAAATTTTATTAATACTTGAAACTATGTACTTGAAATGTGTTATATCAATTTTTATTGATTCTTGGAATTAAGTACTTGGAATTATGTGCTTGAAACTATGTGATATATCAATTTTTATGGATACTTGGAATTATGTACTTGAAACTATGTGCTATATCAACTTTATTGATACTTGGAATTATGTACTCGGAATTAGGTGCTTGAAATTATAAAACTGTTTTCGAATTATAGGTGTATAACAACGTAACCCACGATATATTAAACACCGAAATCTTGTGATCGCTACTTTTATTTACTTAAACCTATGAATTCACTCAACCTTTGTGTTGACTTTTTAGCATGTATTTTCTCAAGTTCGTAAGGCATAACATTGACTTGGAGCATTTGAGTTGCATGGCATGATTTGAAGACGGGGATGCATTATATTCACCATTCGATAATATTTATGATAAACTTTATATAATATTATACTTTCGGACCTTTTGTTATAACTTTGATATTATTTATCGAATGGTAACTTTTCACGACGTCTCATTTAGAGTTCGTTTTCTATAACTTGTATTTTGTGCTATGAAGTAATACCCCAGTGGCACTATCTACCGCTGTGATATTTTTGGGGTGTTACAAATCTATTCATACCACCGTTTAACTAATAAATGTACCACCAACAACACAATTTGTACCGTCCACAAATGTTCCGTGATTCATCGTCAACACCAACATACCAATCTTAAAGTTCTCAACATTATTCTCCAGTTAACCCTTTTAATGTTGATGTAGAAGATTTGGATTCGTTTTTTGGTAGTCAACATTATTCTCCGGCTGAAGCTTCGGGTGGTCCATTCAAACCTATTCAAGACGACTCTTCCGTCGAAGATGAGTGGTCATAAAAAGAATGTGTCAAAAAGACATCAAAAGGGCAAGAAGACTACAAAAGAAGATGGTAGAGTTCCATGGACCCAAGCGGAAGAGTTAGCGTTGTGTAAAGCTTAGATCAATACGTCAAAAAATAGTGCCAATGAGAATGCTCAAAAGAGTCATGGGTTTTGGACGGATGTACTAGAATATTTTGAGAGAGACACAGGGGAATCGGGAAGAGGCTACAATGCCCTCAACTGCAAATGAAAATCGCAGAATCGCCCTAAAGTTGGTCAATTTTTCACGATTTACGATAATGTAAAAAGGAAAAACCAGACTGGGTTAAATGACCAAGGGGTGTTCGCTAACGCAAAATCTGAATATCATATGACGGTATGGTCCAAACTTTACACTTGTTGATCAGTGGAAACTTTTGAGAAAACATAAAAATTGGCAAGAGATAGAACTGCCAAAATTTTACAAAATCAAAGCCGTTGCAAACAAAAATCAAAGACCTCGGAAACCACCTCGTTCAACACATTATACTCAACACATGGTGGTTTTAATCTCAACGATGAAGCAGATGATTAAGAGGAGGAAGAGGTTGGGGAAGTTTGACCAATGGGCAGAGACAAAGCCAAAAAGAAAGCATCATCCTCGTCCATTCCATCAGAATCTTCAGCTACTGCTCCCACACCTTTTGTTGTTATGTTAGTCGATAAATGAAAGACACCCAGTCAGGTCTCATTATAAAAAGAATGAATATTGGGACTCTTTTTTTTAGATGTAGACATCTTGTTCTATTATAGTCCCGATAACCATTTGACCGGAAGACAACGAGAAACGGTGTTGGAGATAAAGCAACAAATCAAGGAGAAATAATTTAGACTATTAGTTTAAGTTTTTATTTTTTATTTGAATTACTAGTGTAATGTTTTTTAATTATTAATAAAGTTTTAATTTTAGTGTTTAAGAAAAATGAAATTGGAAAAAAGATAGAAGTTGGTGGTGAATTTGGTTATTTTATTACACTAATTTGGCAGTGAAGTTTGTTGTAAAAGAAAAAAACTGATATGGTACTAAGATTAGGATGATAAAGTTAGTTGCGGTGCTCTTTTATTACCACTAGTTATATACTCTTTGCGTAGGGCCTTTTTAGAACTCTAGAGGCGGCTCTGATGATAGGAGTTGGACCCGTTAGCGTGTACTAAGCTTAGTACAAATTACACTGCACATAGAAATTTAATTAGCATAGCTGTTTTAGGAACTTTGTCCGGATGGAGGATCCCTCAAACTAAGCTTATACAAAGCACAGCAGTGCACACGTCCCATCCATTTGGCTACTTAACCTCTTAATTTACATGGCTAATTGTCGTTAGTGCAACCTTCGTCAAGGGGATGCTTTATTTAAAGTTGCTTTGCGCATGTTTGTCATGATATTTTAAAGTGGTGCTGAGTATTCCCTTGCATTCGATCGATTAGGTCCCGAAGAAGTATTATAAAATAGATACGTTTATAGGAGGAGTGATTATTCAAGGTGTCATGTATGCTTAAAAGACATACGGGTCCCGTGATATATCATAACACCCGATACAGGTGGCGTTATATATGGCCCTGTAACGCGGGATATGGCGCGAGCCATCGTACCGATGCTCGCGTTACAGGTCCAAGCCACAGCCACCAGCAAATTTATAGCATTTTTCTTTTTCTTTTTAAACAAAAAAAAAGAAAAAATAAAATTCAAAATGAGTTTGTTTTCGTGTTTTTGTTTTGTGGGACTTGAGGATGTTATATATAACTTGAAGTGATGATGGAGTCTATTTTGCTCCAAGTAATAGGGTTTTTTTTTTTTTTTTTTTTTTTTTTTTGAACTAAGTCCCTAGTTCTAGAGCGTCTTATTAATAATTAACTTTTAGATTTACATAGAGGTGGAAGGCAAACGGGCAATAAGCTGCGTCGCTAGCCTTTTTGGATTGCAAAACTTATTCTTTTGAAAACTACATATGTGGATTTAGGTGTCATAACATTACTATGCATAACTCGTTGCACTCTGTTGAGGAATTCCACTGCCTCAGGTGCAAGAAAACCAAAAAGTATCAAATGCGAAAGGAATAAAAACATGTTGATTTTCAATGCACGCTTTCTCGTATTTTGCCACTTTGTACGAGGCGGCTTTCAAAGCAGCATGTCCTACTGTAAAACCCGGCTACTCAAACCCACGAGAGGAGAAACCCCGGTTAGAGCCACACACGCATTTTTTCCTCCAACCCATCCAAACACCAAAACGTCTGCTGGTATGAGTGTGGATCTTCCATCCAACGGGTCAGTCAAAAAGTTCACAGGTGCTTCTTTCTTGGTGGAGATCCCAACACGCTTACAAACGTCAAAAATGACATCCCTAAACATATAGTGTCTGTAATTGAAGCCCGAGAGCTTTTTGCAATGAACCGCATGTTCCCCAAAGGAATCCAAACATGCCTTGGGACAAACTGGACATATCTCATCAACCAGAAATAAAGGAATCATAAAGCGATACTTAAACATAATACGATATTCCATCGGTAACATATGTTGGCCTAGCCCGTCTATGGGGATAGTTAGTAGAAAATCCTAGGCATGTGGAGCCCGTAGACACTCAAAAACTGCTTTCTTTCTCACAGTCATGTCAAAGTGAACTTCCATATCCTTGACCAATTCACTAAAAACTGCACTCGCCAATATTTGTTGGGGTTTTGAGGGGGCGGTGTCCTTATTAGTAAAACCACTAAAATCAAAGCATGAAATCGTATCACGAAGACAAAAAGCACAAACATAGTCAGCATCCATGCCACATATGCCACTGTCCCGTAAGATGTGGTCTTGTAGCACCCAAGATTGAGCCCGCGAGGCCACAAAAGCATTAGAGGAAACCACTTTTACCAAGTACAAACCCAATCCACCAAATTGAATGGGTAAAGAAGCGGGTCGCCACTGTAAGTCTCCCAAAAAAGGCCCTCCACAAACCACTATGTTCTCAATCGACCAACACAACCCTTTGTCAAAGAACAAGGCCGCTTCCTCCATGTGTACAGGTTGACAAGTCCTTAAACAAAAAAAAAGTTTCGCAATACCCAGACATGATCGAAGAAAAAGGAGCTCACTCTGCGGTTCACGTAACTATAGAAGAAGACTCATCAAATCAACAGAATTCACAACTCGTCTCATAGACAACCTACTAATAAAATCCGCGTCTCTACTAACCGCTCCCCCAAGAAGCTTCACACCCAATGACGGCCTTTGAATATCAACAGGGAATAAACCCTCACAAAGCTTCATACCATTACACGAGGGCCAAAATATCTCTGTTTTCTTGATATTAAGTTCAAGACCCAACCCTGGACCACTCGCCCTTATAATGTCTAACACCCTGGCCACCTCTTCTGCATCTCCAATAACTGTCCCATCATCAAGATACCAAGCATGAAGAAGAAGTTTGCAATTATCTCAGATCTTATGTACTAGCGGGTGCAATACAAGAGCAAAAAGAAGAGGTCCCAACGGGTCGCCTTGCTGCACCCCAGTTGTAGACCAAATATGTGTGTCTCCTATATACAACCTCGTTGCCTGCCTGTATAAGAAATCCACCCACAAAGAAATAGATGGACACCTCACCCTAACCTCGTGGAGTAATGCAGATCTATCCACAAGGTTAAATGCATTCGAGAAATCCACTATAAGCATTGCAAGAGACCCATCATAGTAATATTCACTCAACGCCCTATTGGCGCTATGTAAAATAGCTTCAGCGCCACCCGACACTCCGACTCTAAACTGAAAATCACTAAGGTACTTCGACATTTCTTTACCAACACCTTTCATAGCAACCTTGGAAACCAAACGTCTCCAAATAGTGCCTACTGTAATAGGCCGAATCCCGTTATCTGGTTTAAGGAGTGGCGTGAGAGGAGCAGATGCAACAAACTCTGCTAAAACAAGCGGGCACCTTCCCGCTAACCATAAATTAACGACTGAAGTGATTGCCTTTAAGAGATCTGCGGAGGTAGCATACCCCTCTCCACATAAAGCATCTAAAATATGTTGTGCCCTCAAACCATCTCTTCCGCATGAAGTACCTTTAGGGAACGATTTAATACAACCAAAGACACAATCAATCACTGCTACAAAGGGAGGCTCAGAAAATGTGTTGCACGGCATAGATGGGGGTTGCTTGTAAGGATGCTTAGCCTCTAAGGCTTTAATGGTATCATCACAATATGGAGCAACACCAGATGAGGATAACACTTTCACTGCTTCCATAAAATGCCCATCCGCCACCTTACGAAGACACTGCTTGATATTGGTGTTACCCACTATTCTCTCCTCCAGAAAATCACCTCCGCCCTGACCCAAGGACCCCAACCCAGAACCGTCTAACATAATTTTAAGGTTGTAATACCCTCATCTTTCCCCCATGTAGCCAGAGACTTCAAGATAGAACTTTGTTGCATGGATTTTCTATTCCCGGATCTACGTTCTTGTCTATTCTTGGGCCTACACACTTGCAACGTACAACGTGGAAAAAGTAACAACCTAACCCACGCATCGACAGAGTCGGGCTAGGCAACCACCTTGTAAAGAACTCTTTTCAACGCCTAAGAGAAGGCGAGATGACAAGCATGAGGGATAGATTTGACAGTAGTGATAGGCACTTTAAAAACACGATCGAGAAGATCAACATCCAAAACCAACCCCGTAGTTACTTTTGTCTCAGACTCCTTATTAGACGACTTTGAAATGCGAACAATGCATCCACTCATTTCATCGGACCCTTTGGATAAGCGGACGAGACCATCCGGGTGATGACAAGCACGACTCACAGCATGTAAAGTCATACATTCCCCACACAACCATTGGTCAAATGCCTTCAAAATTTCCTCCAATGCCATAAATAATCCATGGTCCATAGAAATAGCCTCACTTAGGACTCATTTACGTTCATCGGTCGGAAGGTGTAACCTCTTGAGATGAGAAATTAACCGAACAATTCCTTTATTGCCCACTTCACCATCCGGGCAACTATGAAATCCCCGGAACGGACATGGCCAAATTCCTTTCGAAGAGGTAGAGGAGGGTGTCATTTCGTCGAACAATTTTTGTTATGGTAATTGGGAATAAAAGGATGGGTTTTTGTGTTTAGAGATTTACAAGAATTGGGTTTTTGTGTTTTGGGTTTTGCAAGGTTTAAGGTTAAGAAAAGAACGGAAAAAAGATTGAGTAAAAGTTATGAAAATCTCTTTGTGACGTGACAGCCATACCGCGGTGTTATGGCGTGCTCTTAGAATGGTCCTTGACATATTGACATGTCACTATAGCAAGTGCATTAGGTACTCCTCTCTAACACAATGCACACTATGATCTGCACATGTACATTCACAATATATACCACAAGCTAGATAACGCTATATCCCGGCCCACCCCGTTCCAAACAATGCCGACTTACCCCTATATCTTCCTCCCATCCACCCTGCCCCCATGGAAGCCTTATCATGTACAATAAAATTAACGTGTAGATTAAGCACAACAACCTTCACATAGTGTCGCACTACAAAAAACGAGTTGATTTTTCACGTTTATTTCTTCACGCCTGAGAAATGGTGTAGTTTTAGTTGTACTTTTTACACTCAGGAAAGCGTGTATAAAATATAAAATATTAGTACACCCTTAGAAGCGTGTACAAATTTAAAAAAGAAAATTACTATTAAAAGCGTGTATTAGTACACACTTAAAAGCGTGTACAAATTTAAAAAAAAGATTACACTATTAAAAGCGTGTAGTTTTTTTTAACTCTTTTATATAAAATATCACTTTACTTTACAAAATCTTAACCGATAAATTGAAATCCACTAAATCGTTCAAATCCTTATAAGTAGCTGGTATAATTCATCAATTTACTAATTCCACTATTCCATCGTTCAAATCCTTATAAGTAGCTGGTATAATTCATCACCCCAAATATGAACCCTAAATCGTTCAAATCGAGTTAATCAGTTGCAGCAGAGCTTGTTAACGCTGAAGCTAGGGTTTGAGATGCAGAAGAAGCTAGGGTTTGAGCGATTCGGTAGGTAGTTGACGCGGTCCATTTGCAGCAGCTAAGGTATAAACTATTTCTATGGAGTTTTATAGCTGATTAGTTACAAGTGAAGCTTATTGGTTTAATAGCTGATTGTTTGTTTGTATGCTCATTTTTATTTCGTACACCAACTGTTCGATGAAATGTCTTTTCATGAAAATTGTTTGATTCAAATGTGATATATACATGGAGGACAAGTCTTTGACTCGCGGGTATCCCCGTGACCATTTTCGACGCCACCTTCAAATATGTAAGGAGGTCTAGTGCGTTACCTATGGTCGTCGTATTGGTTAGACATGGCTGATTGACCCTTTATATGTATTAATGGCAGTAAGTCAGTAACCACTAGCTTGAACGTGTTTGTTGTGTACAATTTACGTTATATACTAATTGTCGAACCAAGATGAATAAATATGGTTGCTGACTGTAGATTTTGATTGTTTGTAGATTCACATATGCAAACAACTATGCCACCCTCATCTTCCTTTATGCAAACAACTATTCGACCTTCTTTTCTTGATTGTTTGTAGATTTTGATTTGTTGCAGGCTGGTGGTTATACATGGTTATCATATCAAGATGCCTATAACTCTGCTCTCCGCCTTGCTTCTGCTATCCGAAGTCGATCTGTGAATCCTGTGTGTACTCTTTACCTTAGCAGGATTATATTCTTAATTTATTTCCATTAATCTACATCAATGTTGCAATATTACATATTCATCCATATGCAATTATTTCGTTATATTGTTAAGTGTGCTCAAATACATTTTCTCAATTTTGAATCTAGGGAGACAAGGTTGGTATTTATGGACCTAACTGTCCCGAATGGATCATTTCGATGGAGGTATGATATATTTGCATTTATACATACTATGTTGATGATGTAGTCTATCTTTATAATAATAACTGAGAAATGTCCATATTCCTTTTCTCTCAGGCGTGTAACAGCAATGGGATAACCTATGTTCCCCTGTATGATACACTTGGTATGCCGACCAATTTTTTTATCCATGAAACTTGGGTCAATTTTATTTGGATCAATATAACCTCCAGTTGATTGTCCTTGCCACAGGTGCTAATGCGGTTGAGTACATCATCAACCATGCCGAAATTTCACTAGTTTTTGCTCAAGAGAACAAGTTGCCTGCAGTATGTTATACTCTAATCTTCCTTAGCAAAGTTCTATTTTTTGCAGTAGGTGTGGATGCGTGTTTTATGTATGCTTATTATGTGCTAATTAATCATTGGTTCTTTATGCAGATTTTATCATGTCTTCCAAATTGTTCATCAAATCTAAAAAGTAAGACAACCTTTAGTAAATTAACGCCTCATTCTTTGAGTGTATATATTCAAAGTGACTAAGGGTCATTTCTTTCTTTATAAAGCTATCGTCAGCTTTGGTAACATCCCTGAATCACAAAGGACGGAAGCTACCGAGAAAGGTGTTGATTACTTCTCGTGGGAAGAATTTTCTTCAACGGTAAGTATTTCTAGGTTCCTACTCCAAATCTGAATTTCCAATCGCTCGACCATTTATCACATCTTGCCTCTTATTTTCAGGGAAATTTGGAAGACGAACTGCCTGCAAAAAATAAAACCGACATTTGCACAATTATGTATACAAGTGGAACAACAGGAGAACCAAAGGGTGTCATACTAACTAATGGGGCTTTCATGTCCGAAGTATTGTCTATGCATCAACTACTCGTGGAAACAGACAAACCGGTATGGTTCCAAATCAAATTTGCCCATGTAAACATACTTCAACGTCACGAATTGCAAGGGTGTAACTGGAATTTTTCTCTGTTGCAGGGCTCGGAAGATGATACCTACTTCTCATTTCTTCCGTTAGCACATATATTTGATCAGATAATTGAGACATATTGCATTTATAGTGGTGCCTCGATAGGGTTTTGGCAAGGAGTAAGATAGCTAATAACTCTTAAATCTATATAGGCTTTATTGGTGTGGATAACGTTCTAAACTTTTTACATCCCGCGTGCAGGATATCAGATACTTGATTGAGGACCTTATTGTGTGCAAACCAACCATATTTTGTGGCGTTCCAAGAGTTTATGACCGCCTTTATACTGGTAGGAAACCATTTTTTTCAAATTGTGGGCATTACCTATTCTGCAAGATGATATAAGCTCATGTATTGTGGTTGTTGTAACTCTAATTGTTCAAAATAAACGTGACTTGTGATTTTTCTGAGTTGCCTTGTCATTTTTTGCTATCTGCAGATTAGAGACAAAAGATTGGAGCTTGTTGCTTAGGAGCTTGTTGAAGACAAGAGTTGGATTACATCATTCTCATCATAAACTGTGTAATCAGAATGTATTTGCAGATTTGTATTCAATTGCAAAAAAATTGTGTAATCACATTTGTAATTTGCAGATTCCGCCTTACATGTGTGGTCTATTTTCATGATATGCTTGTTTTTTAACATCTTCATTTGTAATCTGCAGATTTGTATTTGCAGATTGTATTTGTGCCTTGCATGTGTGGTCTATTTTCATGTACTTTTAGCATTTCTACACGCTTTTTAGTGTGTATTTTATAATTTCTACACGCTTTTTAGTGTGTAGAGTGATGGTATGTTGTTCACAAATAGAAGCGTGTACTTTTATAACAATTTCTACACGCTTACTGGTGTTCACTTTTATATGATTGTTGACACTAAATTATGTGAACTAATTTGTGACGCACATATACTACACGCAACACTTAGCGTGTACTTTTAATTTTTTACACACTTTTAAAGGTGAACATATAACAATATAATCGTGTAAAATGAGGTACTTTGTTGTAGATTAAGCACAACAATGTTCACATAGTGTCGCACTGTCCTACCAAAACTTCAAAAAATTTCAGGATCTCAAATAATCAAGTAAAGAAAACTACTTCAATTTTGTCATGCCACAATGTCTAACAAAGTAACAAGATATGGTCCATTTTGCAAAGCTTAATTAACAATAATGAAAACGTGCTGTATAGCTTATGTACGTTTTTAGGTACGTATAAATATTTTTGTTTTATAAGGGTGTGAATCATCGAAATTATACGACTCATGCTAACAATTGTTTATATATTATATGTGATTTTATAGATTGCAAGCACAATTGATGTAATATTAAATCATCATATAATAACTATGAAAAATAAAGTGATATTTCATCGACGACAAGAAGGAATCGCTTCTTGGTGGCACGTTAAAATATCTGTCCAACTATCTTTCCTTCAATTTTTAAATAGCACTTTTCTATAAATATCTTCTAACTAATGAAACAGAAGAAACTTATCTGACTTTAGTTTGTTCTTATAAAAATTTGAAAAACATTACGTTAGATAAAAAACGTATCCACATTTTTTTTTTTTTTTGTTAATATAGATATAGGTTGTACCGACGGCACATCAATTCACACTCTTTATGTGTGGAAAGAGCATGTGAAAATTGGTGACCCTTTTATTGAATTTTAGAGACACATCACTTTAGTTACTCTTTATAATGGGTCACTAGACAAATGCTTTCTTGTAATGAGGGTTTGTTTTTTCATTGTGCAAATTTTTTTTTATTTTTTTTTTATTATTATTTTTTTCTTTCTTTTTTTTGCTCAATAAAAGGCCCAATCATCAAGACTTCCCTATAACTGTGATTTACTACTGTTTTTTACGTTTGATAGACAATTTGGTACTCAAGAAATAGTTAGGTTGATTACCCCTTGGTGATGAACCTATTTGCTGGAAATCAGGGTTGTACTCTGCAAAAATATCTAGCTTTATTTGGTTAATTTGTGTAAAATTAAAGAGTTAGATAATCAAGGTGCAACCAATTAATTTCTTTTGAATGATGCAACCAAAGAATAGAAAATCATGCTGTCCTCAAGTGAAGATCCAACTTCAAGTGTATTTGAGATATTTAGTCTTGTAACAAAAAGTGCAATAGATATGACCTACGCTCACAGACAACTAGTAAAACTATTAATATTAGATGATAGATATCACCTAAGCTCACAGACGGGCTTGGCCATATCTATTATCAAAAAATTGTTTACAAACGACCTATATATTAATGGTATATCTGGTTTATTAGATGATATACTAAGTAGTTGACTCTGAGCTTACAATCGGGTTATAGATCAACCATCGATCTATTCTACCATCTATCTAATGCGGCTACCTATTAACTGCCGCTAACGAGCATGGTTTTCGTGATAAAGAAACCGAACAAATACCTCATTCTTAATGATATAAAGCTACTATATATTTTACTTCGATTTCTACTAGAGCTAAGAAATCGTCACTTGCTAGGTTTTCTTAATATATCTTGCTGATTTAAAAAAAAAAAAAAAAACACACAACTGCCGTTAACCTTAAACAATGAAATTAAACTTTTGATCCTCATAAAAATATAGATGAAATGGGACCAGGGTACTAACAGGCTTGTGGCCCAGTGGGTATCACTTATTCAGTTAAGTGAGCCCTTGTGAAAGTAGTACCGGTATGGGTGACCCCTTGTGAAAGTAGTACCGGTATGGGTGACCGTACCGGGAAGTCTTCACATATAGGTCACAATGCTCTGTTGGTACCAGGCAATGAAGAGGAAGAGCCTGTGAGCCAATGTTGCGCAGGTTTCAAATCCGAGACGCCCCCGGTTTTCATCCGGCCGTTACTCCAGCGAGAATAACTCGTGTGAAGGCGATACGGTTTTCGGGAGGAAGCCGTTAATAGTCCCCAATACACCAGCATGGACCCGGTTTAGACAACATAGTCTGGGTATGTGGTGAATGAAGTCCTGCCGATGTGACAGGTGCGACTCCGACCCAAAAAATTGAAAGTCGCCTTCCAAAAAAAAAAATGAGACCAGGGTGATTCCACTTTTATTGTTTGTTAACAGGTTTTTTATGTGATAGCAAGGTGCTTATGAGATGGCATTTTATGGTGGATATGAGATATGTTGTTTGTTTTTGTTTTGAAGTAGGCTGTCTTTTTTATTGTATTTTATCAACCTTGTAGTTCTTTTGTTATGAAGTTTGTCTTCTTAAGATGTATGGATCTCTTGTTTACTTTGGTTAAAAAATTAGTGGTTGTAATTTCGAGAGCACTTGATCAACAATCAACATGGATGACTCTGTTATATTAGTTCCTCGACATGTTATATATCTCATCAGTCGCTAGTCTTGTGAATTATTTTTAGTTGAATAACATAATAAACAAGCTTATTCAAATTCAAAAACAATAAAATAAACAAGCTAATCGAGCTCGAGCTTATAAACGAGCAATTTGAGCATGTATATTAGATAGCTAAATAAATAAACGAGTATCGAGCTCGAGCTTGAACAACCACATGATAACCGATCCCGAGTTCGAGCCCCAACAAAAAAAATATTCGAGCTCGAGTTGAGCTCGAGCCAGATAATAGTCAAACAAGCCGATCCAAAATTGTAAGATACTCGACTCGACTCGGATCGTTAACACCCCTATCCCACCGTTCTTCACATTTTGGAGAACATTATTATTCTTTGAAGCATCAATCCATCATGTTAACAAAATTAAAGGCCTCTTTAAAATATCTGTTAGACAACTTTTTATGCATATGCACAATAAAAATACGAGAAATGATTATCCACACAAATTTTACAAAATTAACTTCATTCAATCACTTGACAACTAATTGTGGAGGGTAAGAAAGAAAAAAGATAAATTATGATGCAAAATAATTTAACCACTATGCATGCCATGCCATTTTGTGAGTAGTTGAGTACAATTTTGAAAACTCTTTATAAATATAGCATTACTCTAAAAATAGTATTCGGAGTATTAATTTAATCAATATATGTAGATAACTTTTAATTAAAATAAATGATTGGATATCTCCAAAGGTGGCTAAATATTATTGTACTATATAGTATCTCCAACTGCACTTCTATAAATATATTTTTAGATACTGTGGTCGAAAACTATGAAAAGTGCATATATTTTATTAAGCTTTTACAAGGTTATAAGTTGTGTTATTAGAAGATCTTAATCTTAATACTTCATTCGTTTCAAAATTACTGTCTATCGACAAAAAACACACTGTTTAAAAAAAACGCATTAATTCTTTAATTTCTTCAAAAGCAACAAATATAAAGTTTTACACTTTGATAAAAAAAAATATATATAGATCTTTACAAAAAAAATATGGGTTTATAGATGAAATTTTCCTTAGAGTTTAAACTCTACATTATTATTCTTTGTAATGTCAATCCATCAGGTTAACAAAATTAAATGCCTCTTTAAAATATGTGTTAGACAACTTTTTATGATATGCACAATAAAAATACCATGCAGATTGTATTACGACTATTACTAATTATTTCATCAATATAACTTTTGGTTAAAATAAATGATTGGATATCTCCAAAGGTGGCTCAATATTATTGTCCTATATGGTATCTCCAACTGCACTTCTATAAATATATTTTTAGATATTATGGTTGAAAACTATGAAAAGTGCATATATTTTACTAAGCTTTTTCAAGGTTATAAGTTGTATTATTAGAAGATCTTAGTCTTAATACTTCATCCGTTCCAAAATTGTTGTCCACCAAAAAAAACACGTTTTTCAAAAAAAAAAAAAAAAAACATTTATTTTTTGGTTTCTTTAACAGCAACAAATATACAGTTTTACACTTTGATAATTATTTAAGGCTTTCATTTAATTTTGTAAATTATAATTTGTTTAATGGTAATACGGTAAATTTAAACAATTTCAACTTTTATTTTAGTAGAGAATAATCTTTTCGAGACAGTCATAAAAGAAAAGATAAAAAATAATATTGGGACAGAGTGAGCATGCTATAAGGAAGTCATACAATTCCCATTTTAAATATCAAATTTTTTTAGTGTGGGTGCCATAGATATATGCACGCGGAGGCGTCCAATGATTTTTTACGTTACAGAAAAAGGTTAACGGGATATGAGCTACAAAAGCTAGTTATTATTATTATTATTATTATTTTTTATTTTTTTTTTTTTTTTATTTGTAACATCCCTTAGATTAAAGTTCTGAGCAAAAGTATCATACAGATAACGGATCATTTGACTAACAAATCCCCGAAAAAAAAATAGTTTCAAAAACCAACGACTACTTATTTTCATTGTATGTTCTATAAAAAGTGACACTTGTGGTAAATTTTTATTCAGATTGACCACTAAGTTGAGTAAAATTCGTGTCAAAATTTAAAACTTACATTACTCTTTCAGATTGAGAAACCATACATACTTCAAGGATAATGACTTAAATTTTTGTGAAACGTGTCAGTAAAAGCTCCGTTGTCACTAAGTGCCAGTTTTTTCTTTGAGTTAATTTTCTTGTAGTTGCATATGTTAATTAAAATTATCCTTTAGTTTTGTTTTTAAAATAATATGTTTGTTATGATATGGGTGAGGTATGATCTCTTATAGGCTACTCACAGTGGCGACCTATATTGCATCATCTTTCCGGCTGCCACCTCAGCTTTCTCTCTCTTCAACCCATATTCATCTCTCTCATCACAGTGGCAACCCATATTGCATCATATTTTTTTTTTTCTCATCACAGGTACATTTTTTTTGCAACTCGTTCCTCAATATCGTTCGGCCAAGCGCTCAATGTTGCTCCCAAGTGACCGGCGATCGATATTGCTACACTGGTAACGATCGATCTTCAAATCGATCAATCGATATTGCCGATCGATAAATTTCAGCCCACTGCTAATAGGTGAGGTATGATCCCTTATAGAATGGACACAAAGACAAAAATGGCCTTTCCCATGTGATACTATAGTATACAAACATGCAAGTTCTTTCAACTCTTTTGGCAATATTTGTTTGGTCAATATAAAGCCAAATCAACTTCATATGTAGAGGTGGCCATTTCCCGGTTCGGGTTCCAAAACCGGTTCCGGTTCCGGGCCTTGGTCAAAGGTCAACGAACCGGTTTCGGTTAAAGGTCAACGAACCGGTTCGGTTTTTTGGGGATCCGGGGTCTAAAAAACCGGGACCGGTCTAGCCAGCTCCGGTTCGATTTCAAACCGGTTCCTGTTTTAAAACCGGTCAAAACCGGTTCCCAAGAACCGGTCGCCAAATCCTTAACAGTGAGCATGCTAAATGGGTCGATTCCGAGTTTTTTATTTCGTTCGCGTTTTTTACACAATAAACCTAATAAACTTCGACTTTTATTAATTAAACTCATAAACGTCACACATAAAGTACTTGAATCACAAATTTAATACATTTTGCTATTTATTCTTAATCGGTTTCATCTTCATCTTCAACTTCAACGGCGGTCCTTGCGGCGCTTGTAGCTTCATCGTAAGCGACTTCTTCTTCGAAAAGATTGATTACATAACCCTCTTCCACCTCGACCTCTTGTAATTGTTTTTCGTATTCCATCGGTTCATCAAGTATTGAAACGTGTTGTATACGTTCATTCCCATCTAAATAATCCTTCAAGTAAATACACATCTCCAAAGATAAAGGTGTGAGTCTTGTTCTTCTTACCGACAATACCCTTCCACTAGTAGAAAAAGCGGATTCCGAAGCAACGGTAGAAGCATGTACGCTTAGTAAATCCCGGGTCATTGCGGCTAGAACGGGAAATTGAGGTTCCCTTTGTTTCCACCAATTCAAAACATCAAAATCCTTGAACTCTTCGGGTGTGATAGTGTTTAACTAATCGGTCCCCGTATATCTCTCATATTCGTTGCTCGATAAATTCTCACTCCTAGCCCGTTTACCGCTTTCTTGTCTTAAATTTGAAAATAAGTCCAAATCCGGATCCACGGTTAAAGCCGAAGCCCACATGTTTGGAACCGAACTCGTTCCCACATTTGTTGCACCATATTTCTCAAAATAATCATCAAATAAATGTTTGAAATTATATTTAAATGTGTCTTGTGCTTTTGTTACATAAAAAGGGTCTATTTTGTTCAAATCCAAGTCGTTAGCAATCTTATCGATAAGATATTCCACCCGCTAATGTTCAAACATGGGTTCATTGCGGCGGCACAACTAATTACCGGTGGAATTTCTTTAAAATATTTTCTAAGTTTTTCTTTCATCGGTACAACCATATTCGCAAAAAGTGGACCATCATATTCGTATGATCCTAATTTTCTACATATCATAAAAAGTTGGTTGAGGACCCGATGACTCGTGGGATAATAAACACCCGATAACAAAGTTGTTGCGGTTTTAAAAACTTTGAGTAAATCGGTTATTTTTTTAATAAGACCCCAATTTTCAACCGAAAATGGTACCATATCCCCATGCCTAGATCTAGAGCAAAGATTATCATGAAAATGTTGTAACGTTAATTTTTGGCGTAAACCACAAACAAACATGTTATAAGTCAAATTCCATCTTGTAGGGACGTCCCAATTTGGAGATAAAAAAAGAGAATTCGATTCATGACACAATTTTATATAATCCACATATCTTGTGCTTCCCGATTGAAAAATATCTTGTAACATTTTTCTAAAAGCTTCTCTTAAATTATACCTTTGGTCGGTCGCTAGTCCACTTTGCACAACCAAGTTAATGATGTGTGCAACACATTGACTGATACAAAAATGCCATCAAGAGGTGGTCGGTATTTTAGTATTAGCTTTCCCGCGGCATTTGTATTATTAGAAGCGTTATCAAATGATATTGAAAAAATATTTTTTTTTTCTATTTTAAACGTTTTCATAACATATCTCAACATAAAATTTAAATTTTCACCCGTGTGCGGATATTCAAAGTTTTCAAAAGCAATTGTACGTTTCATCATTTCCCAAGTAAGGGGATCAATCCAATGTGTGGTAACACAAATGTACGAACCGGGCAAACCATGACCCGCTGACCAAACATCGGTTGTTAAGTTTACACTAGTTTTTAAAGCATCAAAACCAAGTATTAATTCCTTTTTAACCTTTACCCAAGATGTAATACAATCACGTTTAAGAGTTTGACGACTTTCATGAGTGTATCGTTGTTGATGCCTTTGTTGAATCAACCTCGTTAATCGGAGGGTTGTCGAAGTGGTGGAACAGCAAACCCTCTTGAATCACAAAGTGTGCTAAATCTTGACGAAGCGCCCTCTCGTTATATACAAAAATACTCCCATCTTGTCCCATACTAGTTTGTTCCGAAACCGGAACGCCTTTTGTTGCTTTACAATGTTCTTTCGTGTGCTTCTTCAACGTAGAGTTCCCATCGGATTTGATAAAAGTTTTACAAGCTTTACAACGAGCCTTTTTTGAACATCCGAGAACTTAACCAAGTCGAAATGATGCCAAACTTCTTGGTTTCGGTTTGTTGGTTCAATTCCAACTTCATACAGTTGACTTGTAGAACCTTGACCGGCGGTATTTGTTGATGTGTTTTGAGAAGCTCGGTTTTGGGACATCGTGAACGTTTTTTATCAAGTTTGTGAGCGTTTTTTGAGTGTTTTTAGAATCTTTGATTGTTGTGATTCACAAAATCAACCTTGGTATTTATAATGATGTTTAGGAGGGATAAATGGGTGGTTTTGGGCTTGGTTACCATTAAAAAACGGTCTAAAAATCAGCCAAACGGCTAGAAAACATGCCACTGTCTCGGAAACATGCTACTGCCCGTTTTTTACTTCCAACGGCTAGAAACCGGTTTAGAGAAACCGGTTCCAAACCGGTTTCTAGCCTCAAAATCAAGAACCGGTTAGGAACCGCCCGTTCCTTCAAGAACCGAACCGGTTCCTAGAAAAACCGGTGTTGACCGGTTTCGGTTTCGGTTTTTTTTCGGTTTCGGTTCGGGAACCGGTTTGGACTTTGGATGGCCACCTCTATTCATATGTGGCTTTCTGACCATCCGGAAAAGAGAATACGAAAAGATATCATATGGGAATATAGGATACAAAATGGGATGCATGTCTTCGCATGCACTTCAAATTCTTTCTAATTGTCGATCAATTTTTCTTCAAAGGTCAACCTACAATATTGTAAACTTGAGACGACATAAAAAAGATTTTGATTATTCAAGTTTCTATCTTTAACATGTATTAAAAAATTACTATATTACAATATGTGGAAAAAATGTTAATATGTGAGCATGTGGCCAAAAAGATATTAACGAAAAATATTGACACCCACATATGCATAGAACCATAACGAAACTCATTTTTCAACTCGAGTTCTGCTCAGTGCAAAACAAATTTGAATTGGTCACGCCAACTTTTCAAAAGAGAGGGTTTAACCGGTTTAACTATGTATGGCGGTACACTCAAGCTTCTTGTATTGGTCGGGTAAATGATTAAAGTTCATGATTACCCAAATATTTCACTTAATTACTAGTGGGAGATGATAAAATAAAAAGTCGGTTCCCTTCTAAAAAGTTTAGAAAGTCACCTTCAAACTCTAAAATTGTTATTTATTGAAGCTTGTATGAATTATTAAAATGTTTATGTTCTAGTGTACCTTCAAACTCTAAAATTACAAAATTGCTTCATTGAGATATTTTATCAAACATCTTATGGGTTTTTTTTAATGAACACATGATTTCTTTAAAACTTTATGAGGAAAGAAAAAAAAAAAAAAAAAAAAAAAAAAAAAAAAAGATTAATAATTGATGTTATTTTAAGGTTTGTTGATTAAGATTCGTCTTAGTAATCTCGTTTTACCTAAAATTGAATGAAACCCAAATTTGATAAAATTTAAATTCTTAAAAGAGGTTGTAATTTGTAGCGATTGAAATAATATATGATGAGACTGAATAGAAATCGAAACATAATTTTGTTAGTTTAAATAATTTTGAAAACCAAAACTGGGGTAAATATTTGGATAAGTTGTGAAAGAGATGGAGAGAAAGAGATAAGATAAACGTGAAGTTGAAAAGAGAAAAAGAAAGATACATGCTTGAGATGCTTTTGACAACTTTTAAAAAATGTGTTTTTCGCTAACTTTTTATAGAAGTGACAAGGTCAAGACAAAATATTTAAACTCACAACATATATTACATAATCGTTTATGAGGACAAACTGGGATGTCACATTACATATTACATATATTGTTAGCCTTACTTTTATGTAAAGTTGGCGTCTTACACGTGAATTGACTAGATATGTAGATAGCTTTGCACGAGAGGACCATTAGTGTCTAAGTGACAAAGTATAGATGTGATGAGCCTATAAATACCCCTCATGACTCTCCATGAGGGGTGTGGAAAAGTGTATCCATCTTTCATTTAGTTTTCATCTAATAAAGTATCATTTTCTCCACCCTCTCTCTACTTTCTCTCACTAAATACAACATGTATTTCGAGTACTTCTCCACCCTTAGACCAGCCAAATCTTGACTCATAAGGGACGCTGACAAGTGGTATCAGAGCGAGACGTGAAAAGTGTAGATGTTTGTTTTTCGAAAAACTTGATCAAATATCTTCGTTATAAAAAATTTCGTGGGTTTTTGTGGTCAAAACCGAATTTTTTTTCGTGCTTATATGGTAAAGTTTGAAACTTAATGATCTTAGCTCTAAAGTTTCAAGCAAAAACCAAAAATTTGATCAAAGTTTTATGTGTTTCCTATTTTTTAGGAAAATAGTCGGTTAGTATTGATATTTGATGGGATTTGATACGTTATTCATAGAGGTTAGTGATAGTTATGGGTTTAGAGATGATAAAGGTGAAAGATTTGGTTGATTGTGTGGGATAAATCGTGCTACATATGGGTATTTGGATCGAATATGGAAGAAATAGTACGGTTTTGTAGTTTGGAACTTAAGAAAGTTTCGAGTATTTTGGAATATTTTGAGAAATCTTGAAAACTTTCGAAACATTGGAATGGCTAGATGCATCCCTAGTTTTTAGGAAACACCCACCAGTTATGATGCGTGCGATGTGTCGTTGCGGTTTAGCAGTTTTAATGCCTACTCAAGTTTTAAATTTATATTTAGCCGACTTATCAATAACACACACACTTAACGAGCAGTGTACCCTGTCAGTATGAATATAATGGTAAGTAGAGTGTCGATCACTAAGAGTGGAACGTATTATCTAGTTATTCTAATCAGTATTTTAATATATTAAGTTAGCTATACAATCTAATCTAACGCAAGGGGGTTCAGCCTGAGAGACTGGCACGATTTGGTTGCAATTAAATAATAAACAAAACCAATAGGCACGAATCAGCAAGTAGCACACACGTACACAGATAAATACTCGAGACAATAAGAGGGCTGTCCTTATGATAAGTAGTTTGTCACTTGTTTTATTGCTAGTGTTATATGAAGTGTATAGTTCGATGCAACGCACCGAGATTAAGTCCTTTCTCGTTGGTTCTAATCTTATCGGCGAGTAAACCCTTAATGATTACTTATGACTATCCCGTTTATCTTTCTCCTACTTTTCTACAGACCATAGAATACATAGGCGTCTAATAAACAGGCGAGGGCAGAGGCATGGCGACCCGATCAACGCTCAGCTAGACACAGAGGTTATCAATGCACTAATAAAAGTCACTAAAGACACCAACATATAAACTTTAATTGATGAGAAAGCAGTTTTAAGGGAGTGCAACCTTTCCGTTGTCACATTACACAAGCCACCAATCTTGATGAATTAAAGTTTACTAACACAATAAAACAAAACTACTTAATGAATTAAACATATGCAGCACCTTCTTACAGCTCTTGTATCTTTGATTTGGGTGTGTCTTGTGCTGCTACCTTGACTGAATTCGTCATAGGTTTCTGGTCTTCGGTCTTCGGTTCTAATATATGTCGTACGAAATTCGTCTGGTCTTGGGGTATTTATAGTTTCTGTCTGAGGGTGAGATGCGGCGCATCTTGTAAGTAGATGCGGCGCATGTACTTAACTTCGCGTGGGGTCCAAGATTATAATATTCAGGAATATTCGTACACCGCCAGAAGATGCGGCGTATCTTCATCTTTGGATGCGGCGCATGTCCTCTTGTATCTTGGATCGTATCTGGTGAGATCTTGATAGCGATGCGGCGCATGTCATGAGTGAGATGCGGCGCATCTGGAGCAGATTTGACTTGATCTTGTCCATTTCAGTAGACTCTTCACTTTATGCATGTTTTGCTCCATAATTAGTCCAAAATCGCCAAGTTTCACCAAATGCTTGTTTTCAACTGAGAATTACAAAAGTAAACGATTAAGTATCAATCCTCATACATAATATAGTAAAACAAGTCAAATTAATAGGATAAATGATAGGAATAAAATGTACTTATTTGAGTTCATCAAATATCCCCCCACTTGAACTTTACTTGTCCCCAAGTAAACCTTAGATTAAATCTTATGAAAATGCATCCTAAAAGATATTAGGATTTATTTTTATATTTAAGCATGTATTCGTTTTATCATAATCACACAACTAAACACTTAACGAAGTAGAATAAAAAATATTTCGATAAAAGCAAATCTAATCGTTTAACTGTCCAGTCGCGACGAATATTCTATCATAAGCTTGGCAAGTATACACATCTCCACCACTAAAGCTAAGGAATAACAAGTCTAAAGCGGTAAAAAGGGTTTTTAGGCTTAAGGGTTAATTATTCTTAATCTCCATCGATCTCAAATTCCAGAAAAGGCGACAAAATCAAAAATACATGATCGAATCCACGAACACGATACTTGCAATTGCTCAAATCCTTAACTCGAATAGGCTAAAGATGGGTCCAAACTTCCACCAATAATAATATATCAAAAAGGGCGACAAAATCATAAATACATAGCCGAATCCACGACTACGATACTTAAGATTGCTCAAATCCCTAATCTCAATAAATCAAAGGTTTGGTTGGATAAAGAATAATACAGGGTATGGATAAATTTTGGGATATAAATTGGTGTAAAATGAAAAATAAACAAAACAAATAGATTAAAATCCTAAGTGTGGTTAATCACTATCCCAACCATCCCATGAATAAGACTCATATCATTGAATAACTCACACTTTAACACTTGAAACACACGCTTTAGGTAGACACGAATTATACTCAACAAGATCTTAATCAAAGAATAAACCTCAGTTGACGTTCCCATAACTGCCAACTCCCATTCAATCCATAAATATAATACAACAACTAGTGGTGATATCGACCACTTACATAACTTTACATCGTTGGTTTAATCAAACATCCAACTCTTCTTTTTTTTCTTTTTCTTTTCTCATTTTTTCGACTTTTTTTTTTTTTTTTTTTTTTTTTTTTGACACAAACATAGATGTGTAAAATTTCACCACATCACTATAATGATAATTCTGGATAATTTTTCCATACTTTTCATACTTTCAGAAATAACGGTAATAGTGAAACTAGTAAACACACGAAAAACAAGACACAAAATATACAATATATACTTTCACTCCAATTGCATTGTGCAATTTCCCGACCTAACCAAAGATAATGAATTACGCACGCGAACACAGGTAATGTAAGGAAACACACTTTGCCTATAGCAATTAACCAACCACGGATTCTAATCTACAGGGTAGGCTAAGGTTTAAGGTGTAACGAAACATTTTAAACATAGGTGTAAGAAACGAAAGGAATGGCTCTGAGTGTTTTTCTAGGGGTATCTTACTCTAAAAATGAGAGTAACAAAAGGGTTTATACGGGGGTTAACTAACCAGTGTAGTTAGCTAATAACACATAACATATAATAGGCTATTTGGGTGTAATCCTAGAAATTTACCAATTTAGACAAGTCATTCCAATTATATAAAATAATACTTATTATGGTGGTCTCGAATAGTATACAAGCCAAGTTCTAAAGTTTACAAGTCACCGGCACACTCATAGATTTGTGAATTTTTGAAAAATCACAATTTTTGAAAATAACGTCATGTGTGCAGCTATGCAACTTAGACTCTAAACAAAAACATGCTAAAAAATTTTAAATTTTGATATATTAAGCACATTTTAAGCATATTTTGAAAAAGTTTAGGACAAGTAAGTGTTAAGTTGTTCTAATTCTCCAATCCCCCCACTTAAGTTAAACAACATCCTCGTTGTTTGTAATAAAGGTTAAAAACTGGAAAATAAAAGAATTAGAACAGAAAAACTCCCCTGAGATTTGCTCGATATGATCCTTCATTAGTAGTAGAGCAAAAATCATCTTTCTTGTGGATTAGAACGTTTAAGCTTCATAATAGATGTATCCACAGGAAATGCAGGAATCTATAATACCACCAAGGCTTCAAAACACACCTAAGGTAAGAAAGGTTCAACTTGCATAATACATTAGTAGTTAGGTAAAAACAAAACATAAAAACTAAAAATGAAAATCATCAGGTCAGTCGATACGCCGTATCTTATGGAAGAAGATACGCCGTATCGAGCCTGGAATAATTACGGATCAGAATAAAAGATGCGCCGCATCCTTAACCAGGGATGCGCCGCATTGAAAATAAACTGATAAAAAGTTTTAAATTCGAAAATAAAAAATGCAGAAAAATAAAATAAAGTAAAATAAGATATGACCATTGCAGGAGATGCGTCGCATCTCAGGATTGAGATGCGCCGTATCCTCGGCGGCCTGACTATAAAATAAAACTAAATAAAGGATAGGATGCGTCGCATCTGTTTACCAGATGCGGCGCATGTGGTTACCAAACAGACTGATAACAGTCTGCTGTAAAATGACTCGTTCCACGGTTTGATCTCTCACGTCCTCTCGTACCCTCATGCTGAACTTAATGCCAGTCTTCATCAAATATAACAAGAAACATAAACTGAAACATTAAATATATACACGAGAATAGTGATCAGTACAATCCAAAAAGTAATAATAATATGTGGAGCAATGTCAGTAAAATCAAGAGAGTAAGATCATGGGTGAGCGAGGTCGTCTGGATGGGTCCCGGAAGTGCTGGCTCCATCAGTCCTAGGGCGGACTCTGCGCTCGTATGCACGTGTCACTCCCGCAACATGAGTACCATCTGAACGGGGGTGGGTAATACCCTGCTGCTCCAATAGTCTGCTCACACTCATAACCAACCACTCTGAGTCCCTCCTCAGGGCTCTCAACTCTCCCTCGACTGCGTCAAGTCTCTGACCCATGGTGCGTACAGGAACTGGTGGGGGTACTGGTGCCTGGGGCTCCTCCTGATGGGCTGGAGCAGCAGCCGGAGGTCCCTGAGGGCCTCTCTGCTCCGCCTCTGGTCCTGCTGCTCTGGCGGGCCCTAATGCTACCCAAACGTACTCTCCCATAGCTATCTGGCAGATCCCAACCCTAACCAGATAATCCCTGTCAATAACCGGTAGACCGGTCACATCAACCTCCAGCCCCGCTGGGATCTCCGCTCCAATAACTCCAAAATGGCGGGCTAGCCTCGTAACAAAATGCCCGCCAGTCATCTGGCTCCTCCGATCTCTCCCTGCAGCAGATCGGTGGAGGTAGCGCGCCAAAAAGTGGGGGATGTTCACCGACAACCCCTCATCCATACTCCTAAGGAGGAAGAGGTCCAGAATAGTCACCTTCTCAGGTGACTGACCCCTCCCAGCAATAGTAAGTGCAATCAGCCTGTGGCACAGCCTCCTCATCGGCTCCCTGATCAGAGTGTATGAGGGGGTGGAAGTAGTGATATCACCCCCCGAAGAAATCCTGTCCCAATAATCACTAAATAATCCTCTGCCAGGGACCGCTCACAAACTATCATCCCAATATCGGTCAAACCCATCCGACTCAAGCTCCTCAGCTGTATGCAAACCCATGGCCAAAATAAACTGCCTCATCGACATCTGCCTATGCACCCCTCCTAACCTGAACACCAGAGTGTCAGCTGTATCAATCTCCAAATCCGTCTCCCTGTAATGAATCGTGCTAAAGAACTCCAACATAAGCTCCCTGATAAGAGGCTCATCTATCCTAAACAATCTCTCCCAAGCACTAGATCTGAACACCTCCTCCTCATCATCTCCAGTGACTACCATCTCCATCCTATGCTGTAAACTCTCAGCAGCATGTCCATGCCCAACCAAGCCTACGTCAGCAAAATCTAAAACCTGTACCCTGAATATCCTCCTGAAGTAAATCGACTCAAGTCTCCGTAAATAATCCTCCAAAGTGCCAGGGGTTAGACCCATATCCTCGAATCGTAACCACTAGTGTCTCTGTGCTGCTTCTGGTAGTGCCATCTGAAACAAATTTTTAAAGTTAGTAAACAATCTGCAAGATAGGTAGATACGGCGCATCTGATTTAATCAATGCGGCGTATCTGCATGAAATATAAGAGATGCAGAGCAAGAGTTGAGATACGGCGTATTGGGATGCGTCGTATCTAGATTAATCAATACAGCGTATCTAGAATTTTATAAATTTTGGAAATAGTCGTTACGCCGCATCAATCAACCTAGATGCGCCGCATCTAAAGCATATCAGTATAAATAAAAGGAATCAGGCAAGCATTTTAAAGAATCCGCATCCGTGACGTAAACTACCACTAAACATCACACTATAATATACTCCGTAAATCAGTTCTAAAGGCTCCTTACATGTTACTAATCCACCTTCCCGCTAAATATTCAAAACCGAATTCATTTTCTCAAATTTCCGTTCAAATCAAACTTGCCTAGAAATTCGATTATTAACGCAAGTTAAGTACGGGGAAGATCATCTATTACTAACTCTAACCATATCTATATCATTTAAGCACAAATCGGATTAACCACATAAACCCTAATTTTCGTATTAACCAAGATTAAATCGAAATGGAATGATTACCTTAATTTGATGATTAGGAGAAAGATTCTAGATCAGATTAAAGGTGGATTTAAGAAGGATGATCGGAATTAGAGTATAACTTTTAGTGTGTGAAGTTCTTAACTGTGTGTTTTTTATGCGGTAAAGATTTTAGATCCGGCGCATTCCTGTCGTATTTATAGGCTAAAAGGATGCGCCATATTGAAAAGTGGGATGCGCCGTATCTATTTAGTTTCGTTGACTAGTCAATGAGTCCTAGTTGGTCAGAGATACGGCGCTTTGGATTTTTAGATCCGCCGTATCGCTATATTAGTGAACGAAATTTAAATAAGGAACGTACCTTGGCCTCCGCAACACGATTCTTTGTACATCAAATTGGGGTTAAACGGTCATACCATATGATGTAATTTAATTCAAAATAAGAGCAATAGGTATAAACGTTTTATTAACAATTGTAATCTTATTGTTTAGTGGATAAGGATTTATTCCGAGGTTTGGAACAAATATCGTTTTAAAGCGTACAAAATTAAGATTACAATTTTAATCAGATGTATTGTACGGATAAGTAGGATTGAGATTATATAGTAGAGAACTTCCCTTTGGGCTGGTAGAATAATCGAAGAGGTCACGTTTTGATCACTCCAGCTAGCTTCTCTCGGGTTTGTTCAGAATGTAGTCCATCATGGTGATGCTTGAATCATCTTTTATCCTGAAAATAAACAACTTGCACATGAGAGTAGCGGACCGATCAAAGTAAATATCAAAAATCAACTATATTTATCAAATTATATTCGTCGTATTAACAAATGTTAATGCGCCGTATTTTCGTTACGATTCAAAATATAAGATTTTTGATTTAGAAGATACGCCGTATCGACAGAGATCGATACGCCGTATCTGTTTAATTAATCGAAAACTGTTTTTAATTAAAATAATAGATACGCCGTATCTGCTAAAGCAGATGCGTCGTATGGCGTTAATGTTTAGAGAAAATTTTTTTTTTATTAAAAACAGATACGCCGTATCTTGGGGAAAAGATGCGTCGTATCGAATTAATTAAACGCGTTGTATTTTATAAAAATTGAACGCAATACGCCGTATCTGAAAAATCAGATGCGCCGTATCGTTCGATTTAGCTCAGTACAACGATAGCAGAACACAAAAAAGTACGAAAAATAAAACAAATAAAAACACACAAAAATAAACACAAATAAAAGCAAACAAAAAGCACACAAAAATAGAAAATATGCAAAATAGTACAATGAATGCAAATTAATCTAATACACAACAAAATTAGCGGTTAGATAAAAAATTAAAAACCTAATTAAAATACTAATCAAATTAACAGATAATAACAATTCACTCCCCGGCAGCGGCGCCAAAAACTTGATGCGTGCGATGTGTCGTTGCGGTTTAGCAGTTTTAATGCCTACTCAAGTTTTAAATTTATATTTAGCTGACTTATCAATAACACACACACTTAACGAGCAGTGTACCCGGTCAGTATGAATATAATGGTAAGTAGAGTGTCAATCACTAAGAGTGGAACGTATTATCTAGTTATTCTAATCAGTATTTTAATATATTAAGTTAGCTATACAATCTAATCTAACGCAAGGGGGTTCAGCCTGAGAGACTGGCACGATTTGGTTGCAATTAAATAATAAACAAAACCAATAGGCACGAATCAGCAAGTAGCACACACGTACATAGATAAATACTCGAGACAATAAGAGGGCTGTCCTTATGATAAGTAGTTTGTCACTTGTTTTATTGCTAGTGTTATATGAAGTGTATAGTTCGATACAACGCACCGAGATTAAGTCCTTTCTCGTTGGTTCTAATCTTATCGGCGAGTAAACCCTTAATGATTACTTATGACTATCCCGTTTATCTTTCTCCTACTTTTCTACAGACCATAGAATACATAGGCATCTAATAAACAGGCGAGGGCAGAGGCATGGCGACCCGATCAACGCTCAGCTAGACACAGAGGTTATCAATGCACTAATAAAAGTCACCAAAGACACAAACATATAAACTTTAATTGATGAGAAAGCAGTTTTAAGGGAGTGCAACCTTTCAGTTGTCACATTACACAAGCCACCAATCTTGATGAATTAAAGTTTACTAACACAATAAAACAAAACTACTTAATGAATTAAACATATGCAGCACCTTCTTACAGCTCTTGTATCTTTGATTTGGGTGTGTCTTGTGCTGCTACCTTGACTGAATTCGTCCTAGGTTTCTGGTCTTCGGTCTTCGGTTCTAATATATGTCGTACGAAATTCGTCTGGTCTTGGGGTATTTATAGTTTCTGTCTGAGGGTGAGATGCGGCGCATCTTGTAAGTAGATGCGGCGCATGTACTTAACTTCGCGTGGGGTCCAAGATTATAATATTCAGGAATATTCGTACACCGCCAGAAGATGCGGCGTATCTTCATCTTTGGATGCGGCGCATGTCCTCTTGTATCTTGGATCGTATCTGGTGAGATCTTGATAGCGATGCGGCGCATGTCATGAGTGAGATGCGGCGCATCTGGAGCAGATTTGACTTGATCTTGTCCATTTCAGTAGACTCTTCACTTTATGCATGTTTTGCTCCATAATTAGTCCAAAATCGCCAAGTTTCACCAAATGCTTGTTTTCAACTGAAAATTACAAAAGTAAACGATTAAGTATCAATCCTCATACATAATATAGTAAAACAAGTCAAATTATTAGGATAAATGATAGGAATAAAATGTACTTATTTGAGTTCATCAACCCACCAGTTATATTTCGAGAAAAAAGTACAGTTTCGAGAACATTTTTTGAAATATGACGTGGCTTTCGAGAACTTTAGTTGAAGTGGAGATTCCACTTATTGTGCCATGTGGTTTTGAGAAAAGTATAATTTTGAGAACTTTCACCATTTCGAGAAAAAGTACCATTTCGAGAAATTTGACCCTTTTCGAGAAAAAACACCCTTTTCGAGAAATATTGTGCTTTCGAGAAATTCTCTTTCGTGAAATTTCTTTTCGAGAAATTTCCTTTCGAGAAAAATTGACTTTTGAGAAATATTTCGAGAAATTTTTTTTTGCGAACTCACCACGGAGTTCGATCCGCGAAACAGGTGGTATATACAGAAGAGGGCATGTATAACTAAACCCAAACCAAAAACTTTCTCATACCAAGAAATTATTCATAAACTTCACCTAAACCACAAGCTTACTCAAATCAAACCGACAAATTATCTAAATCAAAACACATCCAAACAAACATCTTCACACCTCATGGATTACGATCATTGTCAAGATTCAAGTTACATGACACGACTAAAAGATTTGGTATTTTTTGTAACTACTTACATTGGGTTATCTCATTATGTGGTTATTACTTTTGGTCGTTGGATTGTTAAAGGGGTAAGTATAAAGAGATAAGTATAGAGAGTATTCATCGGCATATACTCATAGGATATTGAGTTATATACATTGCATCTAGATTGTTTTTACGAGAAACACTACGTTATGATGATCGAGATATCTCTCAATCATCAGGAGGGAGAAGTAGTGTACATGGGTATTATTACTTCGTCTTTCGTACGTTGATTGATTTTGGGGGATCTAGGCTTGGATAAAGTGTACTCGTAACTTGGATACATTTTATGTGAGTTATGTTGATATGTTGCTCCTCGAACGACAACCATTGTGCTACATTCTATGGTCTACTTTCTCCGCTGTGTGTTAGAAGACTCAAGAGATTTGATGAAAGAGTGTTGTCGATTCAGGAGGGAGCATCTTAATGAAATGGCTCACTAGTTAGGAGGGAGTAAAAACCTAACTAGATCATTACATCATAGGAAGTTCAGAGCTACAAAGAATCAGAGCCGTCAACGCCAAAGATCAAATGCCGAAGATTCGGAAGAAATAACTTCAAGTCATCATCAATATCTTGATTACAGAGACTCCGTGCTTCAACAACATTGTTATTTAACTTTGATTATTGTTATTTAACTTTGTTTATGTATTTATAGGTCTCATTGTAACCATTCACGTGTGACGCCACCTTGGAGGGGGATTATTAGCCTTACTTTTATGTAAAGTTGGCGTCTTACACGTGAATTGGACTAGATATGTAGATAGCTTTGCACGAGAGGACCATTAGTGTCTAAGTGACAAAGTATAGATGTGATGAGCCTATAAATACCCCTCATGACTTTGTATGAGGGGTGTGGAAAAGTGTGTCTATCTTTCATTTAGTTTTCATCTAATAAAGTATCATTTTCTCCACTCTCTCTCTACTTTCTCTCACTAAATACAACATGTATTTCGAGTACTTCTCCACCCCTGGACCACCCGAATCTTGACTCATAAGGGACGCTGACATATATGATACATCTTTTTAACTCATAAGTTTAGGCACAAGTTTAAGCATGTTAATCATTTCTCTAATTGAGAAATGATTGGGATGACTAAAATGTATGCCTAAACTTATGCCTAAACACGCTTGTCTTTACTTGATTGGTTTGTGAGATAGTGGGGCCCCTGCCTAGCACCAATAAATGATTTACATGTAGTTTTTGGCACAAGTTTAGGCATGTTAATCATTTCTCTAATTAATATATTTATATTGAATCATGTAGCCTAATATTCAAACTATCAAGGCTGTTAATTATGTTGAATCAAATTAAGAATATAATATATCTACGCTGTTAATAATTACGGACTAACGATTTTATGTTACTAATTTGTTACAACTTTTATACTTTTACACGTATCTCGCACATAATTAATACCTCATAATGTTTCCAACTAGACATGAACTCGCAACCTCTAAGTTGATGAGCTACTCACACACCACTATCTTAACTACTTATAATGTAAAAATGGTCAAGTGAAAAGTGAAAAACTGAAATTTCAGTCAATGCCCATTTTTCCCTTGTCAATGAATGGAAATCGTTTAATTGTTCAATGTTTTATGTTTCACTGTTTTATATGTTTCACGTCAATTGTTGAATGTTTTATGGCAAGCTTGCATGGCAACATTACTCTCATACCATATATACAATGAAGGAAACGATGTCAATGAAGGAAACGATTTATAATTGATTCGTCTCTTGAAAGTGAAAAAAATTGAAACCTTGTGGCATTTGGAAAGTATTAAAAACTGTGTGGCATTTGGAAACTATTACAGGAAATTTACATTGCTGGAAACACCAACTAATTTCAAACACCTTTTGGCAACTACTTTAATACACAGATTGATATAAGTCCCCCTTCCCACACAAACACAAACCTAGCTAATTTCATTTCTCTCCTCTCTTTCTAAACCTAACCCCTTTTTCGCTTAAGCATCATCTACAGCCGCCACTATAACTGCCGCCATATCAAGAAATAGCCACCACCTCTAGGGTGGTTTAGGTTGTTTCAGTTAGCTAGGTAGTTTCGGTTGGTGGTTTTGGTGGATTTTTGAAAGAAATGGTGGTGGTTTCGGTTGTCCAACATCACCATCTCTCGGTGGCTCGATGGTAATTTCAATGGTGTAGTATGGTTGTTTTCAGCAGTGTATGTTTTTATGTGCGTGTATTGAGATCTTTAATGTAATGGTGGTTGTTTTTAGATCTGAGAAGATTTAATTGTTTTTTTTATTAATGTTTTGTATGTTTTTGTGGTGTTTTGACCAGATCTATCTGGTGATGTGGTTGGGTTTGTTGGTTGGTCTATTGCATGGTAATTTTTATGTAACTCGATTGTTTGTTCATCTGCATTTAATTTTGATTTTATTTACGTTTGATGGCCGATTTTTTTTTTTTTTTTTTTTTTTTTTTTTTTTTTTTTTTTGGTATCTTTGATGGTTTTGAGACTATGGTTGGTTGGCAAGTTTGGCTCAGGTTTGAGGTTATTATGTAGAAGGTTTGAAATGTTTGCTGTGTAAATTTTTGCATTTCTCAAGTCTCATGTTAACATCTGACATGCATATTTCTTGACCTTTATTTTGCTCTAGGATGAGAACGGGAACTCGTGGGAGTATGAGCAGCTTGGTGTCATGCAGGGCCGTCTTTGATGGCGTGCAAGGTGAGCGACCGCACAGGGCCCAAAGATTTTTAGGGGCACCAAAATTTGTTCTATTTATAATTATATGCATGCGTAGACATATTTTTCACGAAGAAAAAAGAATTTAGATGGAAAAATATCTTAAATGAGTAATATGTTAGAATATTTAAATAACTAATTGCATTATATCTTATAAATAGTGACTCTTTATATATAACATTACTTATCAAAAGGCCACATTCTATAATTTCGTTCAGGGCCCTCAAAAATTTTAACAATTCATAGGACGGCCCTGGTGTCATGTGAAAAGTTAAAACTGAGACATGGTATTTCACATGGGATTGCTTTGTAATCAAATTTGAGACATGGTATATTTAGGAAATTGAGACTTTTAGATAAAATGTTTGATGAGTAAACCAAATGGACGCAAAGAGGTTCTCTGTTTTGACCCGTTACACAACCCACACGTCCTTTTATGTTGCTACCTTTGAATAGATTTTGCTTATTTTGGACTTGGAAAGAATTCACATTGAAGTTAAAAATTATTGTCGTAAGTTACAAATTGAAGTAAAAAATGTATAAATGAACGCCATGGTTGCTACTGTATTACATAATCTTGTGTTTGATTTATAGAAACAGAGGGATTGTGAATTTGTGATTGTGGCAATGGATTTTTAGGAATTGGTTGTTGGAGGTATGTTTGCAACTTATGTTTCTATGCAGGTATATGTATATTAGGCTTCCCACAGTAAGGAAACTCGATCGATCATTTGAGTCGATCGCGATCGATCATCCTTGTTATGGTGTTTCGATCGATCGTCCTTGTTGAGAGATCAAGGTCGTGTAAACGATCTAGATCGCTTGTGTCTTTTTTTTTTTTTTTCTTTCGGGTTCTTTTTTTACTTTTCGGTTCTTTTTTAATGTGTCTTTTTTTTACTTTTCGGTTTTCTTTTTTTTTTTTTTTTTTTTTTTTTTTTTTTTTTTTTTTTTTTTTTTTTTTTTTTTGTGTGTTTTGTGTTTTAAACATTAAAGTGAAAACACATTCTACAAGTTAAAACACGAATTACATAGTACGATTAATACAAACTACGATACGCTAATGAAAATAAAAATACAAATTACAATGAAAAGTCTGAGTTCCAACCCTCCTCACTCGAAGACTCCCTAAACTGAATTGTACGAGCGCAGATTGTAGATTCGAGTCTACGGATGTCACCTCTTTGTTCGAGAATTAAAAAAATGCGGTTAACCATAAACATGAGGGCACGGACAGACCTATGGTTTTCAAACTTCATATTACGAGTTGGTGACGGAGTTGAAGAGGTCATCGATGAAGACTATGTACGCATACCTGATGACATGACCATCCCTTACACTGAAGAGGCTGCCTCAAAGGATGCATTAATCGATGAAGTGTTTCCTTCCTTCGCCGCCAACGCTCATTCATCTACTGATATAGTTTCAAGAGCAATTTTATCCACTAAAAATGAGCATGTTGACAGCATTAATGATATGTTGATTGAAAGATTTCCAGGCGAAGAGAAGGTTTATTATAGTTTTGATGAAGCAGAAGACGACACCCACAACTTCTATCCTTTGGAATTCTTAAACTCGCTCAACGTGAGTGGGTTGCCCCCTCATTGCTTGCGTTTGAAAATAGGATGCCCAATTATTCTTTTAAGGAATCTCGATCCGGCAAATGGATTATGTAATGGCACGAGGTTGATATGTAAACGTTTTGACCCTAATGTCATCAATGCTGAGATTGCTGTCGGACAACACGCTGGAGTTAGAGTGCTCTTGCCAAGAATTCCTCTTGCTCCATCTGAAGATGACATGTTCCCTTTCAAACTAAAGAGAACACAATTCCCTATTCGCCTCAGCTTTGCGATGACTATTAATAAAGCTCAAGGCCAAACAATTCCAAATGTGGGTGTCTATTTGCCCGACTCTGTTTTCTCGCATGGCTAGCTTTATGTGGCATTGTCTAGAGGGATATCCCGTAGAACAACAAAGGTATTGGTTAAACCAGTCAAAGAGTTCCGTCAACCAGGAATCTACACCTCAAATGTCGTGTATCAAGAAGTTTTACGAGACGAGTAACGTGTGTTGTTAGTTTTTATCTCATAACTGATGTAATGTTTTACTTTCAGTTTCATTAAATATTTTTATATGTTGTTTGCTAGATGTCAAGAATTTTTTTCTAGACTTTAGTTATCGTATAGTACAACCGTTTGTAATTACATTCTGGTCGGTTCACGTTCTATTTTGAACGCTACACAAAACACTCACCACAATATCACAAATCGTTAATTATCTGCCACTACGAATTCCGTTGCTATGCACGGGTACTCGCCTAGTATGATCAAAAGCCTTGAGTGACGTATGTTACGATCTATTTGATACATATATAAATACATGAAGATTTATTACAAACTCCTTTTACAGTGTAACCCGACAAGATGATTCCTTGCACATATCGGCGATGGTAAATAATAGCGCCTGTGTGTGTAATTTTTAATGTACTGGGTGTGCATTAAGTGAGTTGTAATTAGGTATTTAAATATTTAATTGATTGCATTTCTCTTTATAAGTAAAAATATTTTCGCCTAATAAAATTGTTCATTATTAAAAAATTTAAATTTTAAGTAAATGTTATATAAAGATAAGGGCAAAAGCTACAAATTATCAACGTACTTTAAAATTTGTGCCGACTTGAAACACATACTATTATATTCAAGGACTTCAACAACGTACTTTCAAATTATCTTCCGAGATAACTAATATAACCCTGAAGTGGCTATATTACCCTTGTACGGCCGTTAGTCTTTTTAAATCGTTAGTCCTTTATACTAACGGCCGTTAGTCCTTTTGCGCGTTTTCGTCCATTTTTACACGTTTTCGTCTGTTTTTTCCCGTTTTCGTCCGTTTTTACACGTTTTAGTTCGTTTTTCCATGTTTTCATCCGGTTTTACACGTTTTCGTCCGTTTTTACACGTTTTCATCGGTTTTTACACGTTTTTATTCGCTTTTACACGTTTTCGTCCGTTTTTTACACATTTTCGTCCGTTTTTACACGTTTTCATTTGTTTTTGCACGTTTTCGTCCATTTTTATACGTTTTCATCCGTTTTTACATGTTTTCGTCCGTTTTGCACGTTTTCGTCCGTTTTAACACGTTTTCGTCCGTTTTTATACGTTTTCATTCGTTTTTACACGTTTTCATATGCTTTTACATGTTTTCGTCCATTTTTACACTTTTTCGTTCATTTTTACACGATTTCCTCCGTTTAATACGATTTTATTCGGTTTTACACGTTTTCGTCTACTTTACAAGGTTTCGTTCATTTTTACACATTATCATTCATTTTTACACATGAAAAAGCAAACAAAAAACGGACGAAAATATGCAAAAAAGAACGAAAACATGTAAAAACTTACAAAAAAGTGTAAAAACGAACGAATATGTGTAAAAACGGACGAAAACGTGCAAAAAGAATGAAAACGTGTAAAAACAGACGAAAACGAGCAAAAATATATAAAAACGAACGAAATCGTGTAAAAACGGATAAAAACGTGTAAAAACGGACGAAAACGTGTAAAAATGGACGAAAACGTGCAAAAACGGATAAAGAGGTATAAAAACGGACGAAATCGTGTAAAACAGACGAAAACGTGCAAAAACGAACGAAATCGTGTAAAAACGAAGACAGCGTAAAAAATGGACGAAATCGTGTAAAAATGGACGAAATCGTGTAAAAATGGACGAAAAAATGTAAAAACGGATGAAAATATAAAATAACGGAGGAAATCGTGTAAAACGGACGAAAACGTGTAAAAACGGACGAAAAAGTGTAAAAACGAACGAAAACGTGCAAAAACGGATGACAACGTGTAAAAACGGATGAAAACGTGTAAAAAGAGAGGAAAACGTGTAAAACTAGACGAAAACGTGCAAAAACGAACTAAAACGTCTAAAAACTGACGAAAGCATGCAAAAACAACCGAAAACGTGTAAAATGACTAACGACCGTTAGTATAAAAGACTAACGATGCAAATGGACTAGCGGCCATACAAGAGTAATATAGTCACTTCAGGGTTATATTGGTTATCTCGGAACATAATTTGAAAGTACGTTGTTGAAGTACTTGAATAAAATAGTATATGTTTTAAGTCGGCACAAATCGGAAAGTAAGTTGTTAATTTGTAGCTTTTACCCTAAAGATAAATACAATGTTATCAGTTTTGTCCAACCCAATTACAGATTATGAAAATATATATTCTTATACACGAAGATGCTTTTTACACGATCAATTTTTCCATGAGGAAAGAAAAGGAAGTTACATTACATGCATTTGAAATCCAATAACACTACCACTCTAACACACGATGTACTTCAAATATTGAACATTTCAAACACTAAATCTATAATTGATCACCAAATTTAACGTCAAACTTTTTCTAGAGTTTGATGACAAATTTGATAATTTGCAAACATTTACATAATTTAAATTTAATTAAAGAACTATATTCTAAGTAGAAATATACTAAGTTCCGGCCCTCCATTACCATCCGGGTTGATCATGTAATACGCTTCCGAGTCACGACTTCCCACGACTCGCTCGAATCTAGCTCTCATATACAATAACTCGCCCTCCGACCCACCATGACCACCGACATCACTCTTTCGACCATCTTCAACAACAGGTATCACACCTGCTCCAGCTGAGACACTTTGCACCGTGCTCAAGATGTGCCAATCAGACTCCGAACACGCCCTAGATGAAGCATACCCACACTTCTTTCCATTGCAATACATAGTCCATCTAGGTTCATTTAACAACTTGCCATCATGACCTACACGCCCCTTTAACTGTGTGTGTTGTTTTTCACACTCAAGCGCGATCCTAACCAGCCCTGATGACATTTCTTTCACTAGGGCTGACGTGGATACCGCCAGTTCTATGATTAGTATTGGCGCTGATCGTGGGTCATATTGAACCGCAAAGCTCACATGTCCCCTTCGATTTCCAAACAATGTTCCCGTCACTTTTCGGCCTAGTGAGGGTGTTAATGAGAGATGGTTCGGTATGCTTAGCCACTTGGATGTTGGAAGGCTAGTAGGGATTGATATAACTTTGAGAAATGATTTTATAAGTGTCGAGAACTCTGACCGGGTTCTCGAAAACCTGGTGTAGGATACAGGAGATCCTTTTCCAACGAGGGGTTTGTTGTCGGAGGGATCGACAGTAAATGAGGTGTAATTTGATGGGATTATTTTGCTAGACGAGTTTCTTGATAAAGAGAGAAGACTATCATGCTTCATTGTGAAGGTGCTAGTAAGTATTCCGATTCATTATTTTCATTGGTGATCGATGAATATATATGCAAACCATGAGAGGCCTATACAAATATTTAATGACAAACTGGTCAAGCCCGTTTTAATATTGGTTACACAATTATTATACTTTGAATTAAATATCTAAAGGGAAATGGTTATGTGCAATTAATATGAAAAGCAATTTGATCTGTATGAGTATAATATCATAAAAAGAAACTTATAATATATACTTGATAATAATATGATTATAAAGTTGAACTAAAAGATCATAAGAGCGGTGGGTGTGGGCTCACCGTTGCCTCGCCAAAGTGACATGCCAAACTCGTTGAACGAATGAGCCGAGATGATATGGTTGTACATGAGATGTTAAACGAATGAGCCGAGAAGATATGGTTGTACATGAGATGTTAAACGAATGAGCCGAGATGATATGGTTGTACACGAGATGTTAAACGAATAAGCCGAGATGATATGGTTGTACATGAGATGTTAAACGAATGAGCCGAGATGATATGGTTGTACACGAGATGTTAAACGAATGAGCCGAGATAATATGGTTGTACACGAGATGTTAAACGAATGAGCCGAGATAATATTTTTTGGAAAAACATAATTTAATAATAATTTAAAAAGTGACTTAACAGTAAACAAATTTAATAACTAGTACTGCAAAGAAGCTAGCTGCAGTTAGACATGTTCAAATGTTTTAAATCATAATTTGATACTCCCTCCGTCCCAAAATTATTGTCACCCGACAAAAAACACATTTTTTTAGAAAAATGTTACTATCACTACTTTCTCTCTCTTACTTTTTCGCCAAATGACAAGTTTACCCTTAACCAATTAATTAACACTTCTTTAAAGTTTGCAATATTAATTTCAACCAAGGGTAATATAGTAAACTTTACCAAACTCCACTATCTATTCACTTTCTATTTTGGGTATGTGACAATAATTTTGGGACGTCCGAAAAAGGAATAAGTGACAATAAAGTTGGGACGGAGGGAGTAATAAACTAATGAAGTATAAGTGTTTAGTGACGTTTATCTTTTATGGAAAGAATGATCGAATGCGAACTTTAAGTATGAATGAGATTAAGTATGTACTAATGTGTTTGTCGTTTATGTATAAGGTGTTATTTTCTCATAGGCAAGGTGATTATGAATGCGTGTTATAATGTGATGTATATAATAAGTTGAAAAAGTAAACTGCAAGGGAACCTGAATTAGATGAGTCATGACTAGAATTCTTGTCGTGACATGAAGTGTTAGAAGCTGGGTAGATGAACGAGTTTTAGATTACAACGTAAGACCAATATATGGTCTAGAAAATAATTCACGTTTAATGTTGGTTTAAGCCATGTCAAGATTAAGGTGAGTCAATCGGAATTGAAATAGATAACATTAAAAGAATGAACATGTGTAAAATGGAATAAGAGGATAACGTGAAGTTGACAAAAAAACGATAAGTGTAATGTGACAACTCAGATGAAATATAATGTGTATATTCATATGTACGAAAGTATGAAAAAGATGAATATTACTAAGATTGTGTCAAAGTAATGAAAGGTGATAGGTAAGTAATTAAAAATGTGTAAGGCAAGGAGAAAAGAAAACGGAAAAGTGTTAGTATAAGAAATGCTTGAATAATGAATAATTAGTGAACATAGAATTAGTAAATTAGAAGCGACAGATTGGTGAGGACACGTAGTGAGTTGTTTGACGAATGTAAGAATAAGTTCATGATTGGATTATAGATATGTAAGTAAAAAGATTATCTTACATATCGACAGGGTTGTGACCGTTTAATAATGACATGAATGATAGGTCCATATAATATAAAAGTGTTCTAATGCATATGTGTAAGTTACCGATGGTTCAGGTAATATGCTCTATATGACTTAAGATGATAAGAGACGTACATGTTCATGGTAAGGAGGTGAATGTGATGTGAATCTATAGTGGGCTTGATCTGTGTAAGTAAATGGATCAACGTAATGGTAAATGATACGAGATTGTGTGTTATAGAAGGATAACAATAGCAAGATGTGAATAGAGATGCTAAATGGTATTAGAGATGGGTTAGTAAGTAAATTAAAGTATTGGCGCTTTAAGATTGGAACGTAGTGATAAAACGTGTGTTAAAATATAATGTATGAAGATAAGATAGTAACTTATACTCTAATTGTTAAGGACTTGTTGACATGAAGATTATGGGATGAGATTAAGGAATAATGTCATGTAACGCTTGGATTGATAAGGTATTGATGACCAACATATGGCCTTACTATATTAGTGGCTAATGATTGATGTTAAGGTGTTATAAAGGCGGGTTGACGGTAGGTTAAGGTATATGATGTCTAAGTATGAACATGAATGTATAATAGCGACAAACGATGTTATGGTATGTTATGATAAAAGGAAATTTAAATGAACAAATTGATTGCTAAGTATGATGCAAAAATTTATAAAATAAGAGTAAAGTGTGTTGGTAAGGAAATGACGAGATAAATAGTGAGGCTTAAGTGTTAATAATTGAAATGGGATGAGTTAAGTACGAAAGCCAGAATGTAATGAAATATAGTATGGTAAATGTGACGATCTCATAGAATGTGTGATGTTAAAGAGCGTGCTAAAGTAATGATCTAGGTAAGGCGAGACAGAAAGATGTTGCTTAAATACATAAAAAGTAAAAGAAGTAAGATAAGGTACGAGAAAGAGAATGTGATGAGTTAAGGGTGCAAGTAGGAACGAAAGGATGTGATGTGAAAATTAAATATGATAAGAATGTGTTAATAACTTAAAATGTGTAAAAGAATGAATGGTGCTAATGAATGTGTGATTGAATTAACCTATTAAGGTTTAAAAATGAAAAAGATGTGTAGATTAAAGTTAAAAACGGTTAATGGTAGAAAGGGTGAAATAGTTAGCAAGGGTTAAAAGAATGTAAGTGATGGTGAGATGAGTAAACACATAAATAATGTGTATATATGATAAGGGGTTTTTGTATGCCCTATGAAACGTGATTAAACTAAATAAATGGATGAGATAATGTGCGTATGTTAAAATGTTAATAGCTTGGATCCAATGCGATAATGTGAAGTGTAACGGTATCCTCCGAGATACAAGTGTAACGGTATCCTCCGGGATACAAGTGTAGCGGTATCCTCCGGGATACAAGTGTAACGGTATCCTCTGGAATGCAAATGTAATGACATCCTCAAGGATAAGTTAAGGTGCCTTCATCAGCAAAAAGGGGTTGCCTACATCCTTGGCAATAAAAATATCCCCATAATGAATGTGTTAATGATATGGATCCAAGTCTAAAAAGAAAATGTGAAGTATAAAAAGGATGAGAGAATAAAAGTTAAATTGGGAAATAGGAGTACTTGTGTTGTGTTGGAAATATATATAACCATGAGTTTATGTTTCTTGATTTACATCGATTGGGACGCCTTTCCATGTAAATGAGGAAGTATGAATTAGTGGGCTTATGTGTTGCCGACATGGCACGAGTAGGGTTAGAGAAGTAGAAAGCAGAAGTCTAGAATTAGTTAGAAATTATAAGGACTAAGATAGGAGGGTTAAAATTAGAGTACGTCTTTTAGTGAGACTTATGAAAAACCTATGTTTTGAGTGTTAAGTATAAGTTAAAGGAATTAAAGAATTGTAATGAAGCTTAAAAATGTTATAATACGCATTTGTGGAGTGGTACAAAATGTAAGTAATGAAAATAATTGATAATAAGTGTCATGTGTAATGTGACGGCAAATGTTAAAGTATGATGTTATAAAGTTAATTCATGTAATATTTCTATAAGACTTATAAAGGTAAACGAAAATGACATGAAGAAAGAAGTAGAAGAAATTAGGTAATTGTAGAGACGTAAAAGAAATGGTAAAGTGGTGTTGATAGAATGTGAAAGTATTAGCCAAGTGTATTTATGTAAAGTCAAATAGTACGATTTTCTCAAGTAACATGTAGTCAAAGAATGAGAATATAGGATAAAGCAAGTGAGAATGTGATGTAACGGTAATAGAATGGATTAGAATGATAACTAGTTATAGTGAGCATGTCTCGTATTATGTAATAATCTAAGTAAGAGTTGTATGGTTATAGAAGTAAGCGGGAAGTAATGTAGATTAAGGACATGTGATATGTTATAGTATGCATAGAGTTGCAAGATCACTTAGATCGTTGCAACTAAATAAACTAAGAATCAAAAGTGCTAGGAATGAGGTGTATTATGTGACTAAGTTTTTGTTAGTAATAGACGATAGATTTCGGGGACAAAATCTAAATAAGGGGGTAGAATTGTTAGACCCGTTTCCCGTATACAACTAGACCCCACTCTAGATGAGTTGAATAAGGCTTGTTGTAATTGGTTAGTCAACGGAAGTTGTGTAGCGGTCAAACCCGATAGTCAAAGTATGTATAATATGGTTATATAAATATGTTGTGTCACATTTAGAAAGGAAATAGACTTCAAGGACCTAAGTTGCCAATGACTAAATGTATCATTATATGTAGTGTGGCCAAAGTAGAAGAATAAGGACTAGAGGGACCATACTTGCCAAATGGGCAAACTTGCATCAACAAATATCTTAGCCTAGAAATTTCTAGGCATTTCATACAAGTTCTATAAGGGTGTGTGTGTTGGTCCGGTTTTGGAGAAGGGAGAAAGGGAGGGAAAACCTTATATTGGTACTAGTGATCCAAAGAAGAAGATCATGTCATCCTATCATGAAGATAAGCCCCAATCAAGATCCTAAGCAAGTAAGTAAACCCTAGTCTTGTGTCTTAAATGATATTAAGTTGGATTCATAAGGATGGTGATGGGTTTGGGTATACCTTTGCTAGATAGTACTTAGTTTGATGGGAAAGTAAGTACTTTGTGTTGATTTAGTAGGAATCATGATGGACAAGTAAGGGTTATCAAGTGAGGAAGATGGTGATGATCCTTGACTAGGAATCAAGGAAGAAGGTGGATGAAGATGAGATGAAGATCTTGATAGTGATATAATAATATGGTAGTTTAGCTATGGTGCCCAAGGTAAGTAACTTTGATTACTATATGCGTTAATATGAATGTTCTCATGTTATGTGTTAATGAATGAGTTGATAGGATTAAGCCTTGGATTAGTAAGTTGGGTTAATAGGAGGTATGTTAGTGAGTTAGGATCAAGAGATAGGACATGGGGTTGAAAGGTCTAAGGTAAGTCTATGTTTGTTATGTGTATAATGTTATGATGTTCATGTGATATGGTTATGATGTTGTTATGATAATGGTAACGAGATTGGTTTGGTCATGAGCCAAATGATTAAAGATGTTCTTGATGCATATATGTGCGAATGGAAGTATTAACCATGTATTAATCTAATTACTTACTAAGCGAAAGCTTACATTTTAGTGTTTCAATGTCCTTGTAGGTCTATGCGCGACGGGAAGGAAGTGCTTGGATTATAGTTTAAGGAATTGGAAATGGATTGGAAAATATTAAGCGTTAGGAACTTAGGTAGATACCGAGCTCGAGGTCCATGTTATACCCTCGTTGGTATTTTATTGGTTTGTAACGTGTAGTCGAGTGTCAAGTTGTGTCCTTGTCGGTTATGGTAATGCTTGTTAAACGGTTTGTTGTTTAAATGGTTTTATGTGTTTCTAGATAAAGATAAAGGGGTCTTTGGAATAAGCGTGTTTTTACCCATTTTGGATTGTAAACGGGTCAAATAATTATGAAATATATTTAATATGTAAAGTTAATGATTTTGGTTAAGTTTGACGTAATACGGATGTGGTATGGGTTGTATATATCATGAAAATGGGTCAAATGGCAAGTTTTTGGGGTCTACAGAATCCCAGCCGGCGGTTGGAACTCCAGCCGGGGCGGCTGGGACATTTTTGTGAAGAATTAGATCCCAACCGGCGGTTGGGAATCCCAACCGGCGGTTCAGGAGGTATTTTCAGATTTTGTCGATTTTCGAAAAATTATATCTTTTAAACCGTAAGTCATCACGGGTCGTGCCACCCGGCGTTTCGAAGGTAATTGTGTATAGTTTTATTTAAGAATAAAATCAAGGTATGAATGTTTATGAATTTTTATAAATGGTCAAAAGAGTAATAGGATGTCCGTAATGTTGGGTCGTTTCTGCGTAAAAGTTTTAAATTTGAGTACTTTTGGTTAAAGCGGGCATGGGGTGTAACATGTTATTACCACCAAAATTTACCACCAAAATATTGGCGCCAACACTTCCCACCAAAATATTGGCGCCAAAACTTCCCACCAAAAGCTAGCAGATCTGCTCTATCCTCACAAACACATTATATACACTCTTATCCTCAAAACCACTTAACCTCACATCCTCTTATCTTCACACCAATTTCAAAACCTGAGATGCAGCGATATAATCCTTTTATATGTTCTTGTGGAATGAAATATAAAACTAAGAACATCACATCAAGAAGATAACTTTGGATGGAAATATTATGCATGTCCTCTTTCGAAGGTGAACAATCGTATATTTCTTATTTATGTAAATATACAAACAATCGTAACATTTCCTTATTATGTAACAGCCAAGAGAAAAAGATCATGGATGTGGATATTTTATATGGAAGAGTGAATTTGATGTCCAGTTACGAGTAATCTCTTTTGCTTCAACATCTCAAGGTGATGGATCTGCATCAACAGAGTGCTCAAACTGTAATGCCAAAGATCTTAGGATAAACATGCTGGAATCACAAAAACAGGTGCTAGAGACAAGAGTAAACATGCTGGAATCACAAAAGCAGGTGCTAGAGGCAAGAGTAAGGATGCTGGAGGCAAGACTTGAAATGGCAACGAATCCCGACGACCCCGACCACGCATGTCAGTTGGCTACAATACTCCGTGAGCTGTTAGGTGACTTGGACAATCTTCATATGTAATGTTGGTGTTGGTGTTGTTGTTGTTGTTGTTGTTGTTGTTTGTTGTTGTTGTTGTTGTTGTTGTTTGTGTTATTGTTGTTGTTTAATAAAATGTTGTTGTTGTTGTGAAAACTTAAGTATTTCACGAGACTTCTTTAACGTTATTGACCTTTGTATAAACCGATAACAATTTTTTGTTTGGCTATGCATTTAAGTCTTTTGAAAGTTCACATATCCGTCCTTAAGTTCTTTCATGTAATGCATAACTTAAGTATTTCACGAGGCTTCTTTAACAGCCGTCGTGCACATTCGTTAGCGGCGGTGATCTACCTATGCAACTCATCAATGACTCATAACCATAACCATAAAGAATGGAACTGAAGGAACAATATCACAATTAACAAACACGAAGGCAAACCTTTTATTTAAAACACGCAAGAGTTCTCAACCACATACATTTCATACATGTAGGTCCACGTATTGTATGGATCTCTAAGTAGCCTTTGATTACTTAGTGGATGACTTGAATAAATCCAAATCAATCCAAGTGAGAAACTCTTACACAATTGTTAGTGTTAACGCGGAAAATTAACAAGAACAATGAAGAACACAGAGTTATCACTAACTTCGTATATTTCACTAACTCACACAATTCGTACGTACATAATAATGATCTTTAGGGTTCCTTTTATACTTAAAGGAAACCCTAATTACAAAAACCGTGTGAAAAGATATTTACGTATCTTCTATAAAGATACCTAACTCATACATATCCTTTCCTAACTTAATACTAACAAACTTTCCTAACTTTACTGACCCGACTTAACTATTTAGTCAACAAGACTTAACATAACTACCAGACTTAACTATTACAAAACCAGACTTAACTAACAACCAGACTTAATATCATAGCTACCAGTGTAATACCTGAAATTCAGATAACATGTAAAATGACCGAATTACCCCTGAAACCATAAAACCTAAATAAATTACAAAATTCTGAAATGATTCCAAACTTCTGAAAACGATCTACATATCAAGTAAAATAATTTCTGGGACAACATTATATTATTTTTGAATGTCCAAAAATTATTAATTCACATACACATATATATATAATCCGAAAATAATAAATAAAATTTAATATATTTATAAAATCATTTTAATTAAGATATTTATAAAAATAAATTAGGAAAATATTATAAAAATACAATCCTAATTTGTGTGGGATTCTAAAATCGAAAATATGATCCCATGCCCCCTCCTATGTCGGTTTGTTAATTATATATACAAATCAAATTATTTTATTAACCCCTTTATCACCAAAACCCTAAATCGCCTAAACAAAATCGACCAAACCTTCCATACGATTTCTGGACGTGATCAAGCAATTTTCTGGGGTTCATTGAGGTGTAAGGGAGCTAAGAAAAATAGGATTTGGAATATTGAAGCCTTCGTTTGATCGTGGTACATTTATTTATTCGGTTTATTGCGTACGCAAGGTACATAATCTTCACGACAAATCCTTACGTTCTAAAATTTATCTATCATTCTTCTAGTGATCCTTAGGTCGAATACAACTCAGGAAAAATAAGAAACATGAATCATGCAAGCTTAATATGGCGTACGGAAAATATATAGCTAAAACACACTTAATTTGTAAATATTGTTATACGAATTTTCTGGGTTGTAACCATAATTTTTACATGTTCTATGATGATAATATAAGCCTATAAAAATAGCCATGTGATTTGTAGAAGCTTATTCGAATTGATTTGGAACTTTGAATGTATCGGATTTAATAAAAAAATAAAGAAAAATTGAGAAAAACCCTAGAACGAATTAGGGTTAGGTTTTTATGATATGAATCTGATTAATTTAATGTTACAATGATTGTGTCATGATGGTTTAATGATGGGATAAAATTAGGGTTTGGTTTTGCAATCTAAAAAGTAAATCCGATTGGTTTAAATAATTATAAGGGTATGTTTTGCCAACTTTGAAACTTCTGGGATATTTTTGTAATGTTATATAAGTCTTTAGGAATGTAGGAAAAATATAACTTGAGGGTCCTAAGTGTAAATATTGCAAGAAAATGATTTATTTGATAATTATTGTGTCGATTTGAAATTAAATAAAAAGGAGGGACTAAAAGTGAAATTTCTGGAAACTTAAGGGTATTCGGTGTAAATAATGTCATAAAGGGTGTAATGTGTAATTTTGAATATTTAAGGGCTTAATATGTAATTATGGATAATTTACTATTCGATTTGCACTTTTGGAAAATATAAGGGACTTGTTTTGTAATTTCCGAAACTTAAGGGGCTGTCGTACACTTAATATATTTAAAGGGTATTTTCTGTAAATTGGTGAAATAAAGGGCTTGATGTGTAAATATAATTATGGTAAGGGTTAAATTGTGATTTATATAATTATAAGGTTTAAATTGTAATTTAATTAACTAAAGGGGTGTTGTAACACCCCAACCCGACAAGGGCAAAGATATCACAAATACATGGTTTCATATCAGATACAAGCATTCAAGAAATAAAATAGCGGAAGCCTTAACATTAAAATTCAAAGGAAAATAAGTCAACACGACTTATATAAAGTGCAAGACAGAAATAACGAAGTACAAAACAGAATCCAAAATGCCCAAACAATGGCATAACAGAAATAATATCCAAATGGTCACACTAGAATGACAAGGTCTAAACTTCACACAAGTTGCTCTCATCCCAAGCTAAAACCCAGCTCCTAGCTTAAATGTACCTGCCGCAGGAAAAGAAATGCGGCTGAGCTACGAGAGCTCAGTGAACAGATATAATGGAAACAAAGCAGTAGTAACGGAATAATAAAGTAAGAGAAATAATACCAAGAGTCAGGAAAATGAATACAAGAGTTATGCAGACATACCAGGAATTAAGAATGGTTACAATAGGAGATGTAAATGAAACCAGAACCCACCAAAATCCCAAGTTAAATCAAGTCAGGTCAAATATCAGGTCAAGTGTCAGGTCATAAGGTTACAAGGTTGCAGGGAAACAGAAATCCACTACGAGCCCAGAAACAAATATCACAACAAGTCCAGTAATCAAGGTGTACGGAGGGGAGACCTCGGTACAAAATACAAGGTGAGGGGCTACCTCTCAGGGTTGGAGTTGCAAGCTCCCAAGATGTGAAAGGCGTGTATCGCACACACCATCAGTCACCAAGTATAACAAGTAAACAAGTCAAGTCAAGTCTAGGATGCATCCATACGCCCCAGGTGGCCAAGTCTACCTCTACGTAACAAGTCAAGTATCAAGTGAGGGACGGGGTAGGACATCTCTCTCCTACCCTAGAGTCAAGTCATCGGTGCATCAATGACAAGGACATGAACACCTCATGCCTAGTGGGTGGCTCGTAATATCAAACTATGGGTCAAGGTCAAGTATCAAGTGTCAAGTGTCAAGTCTCAGGTATCAAGTATCAGGTGTCAAGTATCAGGGTTCATATCAGGATTCATATCAGGGTTCAATATCATAAGTGTCAAAATCCTTAAATACCATTTTCCATAAAAGTATTCTTTAAAAGGTTTCATAAAAGAGGTCATTTGAAAATGGTTTCTGTAAAGATAATCTTACCAATAGTTTCTTAAAACATTTTCATAATTTATCAAAAAGGTTTTCTCAATCCAGTTATACTATCAGGTATATCAAGGTTCAAGTCCAGGTTCATGGCAAGGTTCATATCAAGGTTCATGACAAGGTTCAAAACAAAGGTTCAAGTCAGAAGACAAAGCAAGGGTTCAAAGCAAGGTTCAAGAACAAGTACAACAGGTCAAGGTTCACAATACAAGGGATACATAGCGAGGGTTCGGGAAATCTTAAACGAATCAATAAAATAAATCAAGAGACGAAGGCCCATTACTGAAAAGGGCAGAATATCCGTACCTTATTCCAAAGCAAACACAAACTCAGAAATGGATAACACAGAGTGGATCAGGACCTCTCTTTCTTCACACCTAGAGGGGTAGACAAGAATTACAAACCCTTCCATCATGTATAATTTACAAGATAAGTCCTCCAAATTAATGCTTTTACATCTTTGGTTCCTTTACTTATGTTTCCATCTTTTGTTTATTAATAGTTACATATTAGGTCCTTTAATTATCAAGATGACACACAACCCCTTTTAATATGATTTATTACTCGAATCATCCTCAAGTTTCATGATTTACCATTTATAACCTTTAGTTTTGGAAAATAACAATTTACAACCTTTTACATGTCTTAATAGTTTTTAAGTATCATCTGGACCCGTTTTACATAATTTATAAACCATATTAAAACTTCGAAATAAAATCTATAAAAATTTACAGACATTCCCTAGGGTCTTAAGTATTTCATGTAATTTTTCCAGATTTTATTAAGTTGTCTAGGTACGAACTAAAAACCCTTTTCCCCAACCTGTTCCAGAACCGGATCAATTAAAAACACCCGACCATTATCCATCTTCTTACCCTATCTATAAAATTTATAAAATTCTACAAAAATTCCAGTAATTATCTAACATGTGGTATATTACTCAGTTCAAAGGAAATGTCCTAATTCTTTATGGTTTTAAAATGATAAATGAAAAACCCGGACTGTTTTCCCAGACTTCACAAATCCGATCCGACACATAATTTCACAAAAATCAAAAAGATGCCTTACAGGCCTCTAAAAATTACAAACTAAATTTCTCCAGGTAGCTATTTCATTAAATACAATCTAGACTCCATAAAAATCAAAATATACATTCACATCATTAATCTACAGCCGCCTAAAGTCGAATCAAATCTTAGGTCAGTAGCAGTTTTTATATAATACGTGCATACTTAGGGTTTTATTCATCCCGTTCATTTATTCTTTACGCCAAACGATTTTGGTTGAGTCCATAGCACATTTAGATCAGTTCATATCAGTATAGAACATATTCAAATCGAATATTTACCACAGAAAATTTCAGTCGATCCATATATTAGGGTTTTAGGGTTTTCTAGATTGTATGATTTTATGTGACATGTTCTTCTTTTCATGAATCAAATAGAACACAAATAGGTGAACAAGGATTGAACAAGGAGATACCATACCCTCGTAGAACACACGAGGAATCAAGTACACGATACAATCACCCACGATCCTCTCTTTTTCCTCTCTTTGGGTCGATCGACAGAAACAAGAAGAACAAGGCAAAATTGGTTAGGGTTTTTGCTACAAAACAATTCACATGGATTTGAGGCATGAAGAACATGTTACCTTAAGATGTATGACACAAGAATGGAGCAAAATTAAGCCTCCTTTTGTGTGTGTTGGGTCTCGACAGCAGCAGGAGAAAAGACAGCAGAAAGTTTGGTTTTAGGGTTTCTTGTGGAGCCTTTTGAAGATCGGTATCTTTTGTGGAGGGTCAAAAGGATATGGCTAACTTATAGGAAGTTGAGCTGAGATTTTGGAGGAGGGAGGGAGCAAGAATCGGCCCACAATGAAGACCAAATCAATTTCTATAATCTTTTGATAATTTCCTTATTTCCTTTGATATTATCCTCACATAAATACTTTTTAAGACAAGGTAAATAAAATACTTATACCATTCGGCCCATATGACATTGTAATGTGTTATAAACATTTTTGGTGGCTTGTACAACATTTACTTGGTGCATCATAATTATTTCATAACATGTATGGTTGAGTTTCATAGGTTTTGTACTTTATTTGTGAGTTATATAGACTTTAATTAAATTTTTAAGTTATGAGGGCATTTTGGTCTTTTTACACGTTTTAGATTTTAGGGTTTTACAACTCTTCCCCTCTAACAGAAAAATTTCGTCCTCGAAATTTGCAAGGAATCAGAAATGAAAGAGAACGGAAAACAAACAAGGACATACCAGACGCGCGATCAGTCCGGTCACCAGAAAGCATAAAGACACGACCGGTATGAGGAGCAGGAGGAGGAGGATCAAGAAATTTCTCAAGTGCTGACGTGGTTTGCTTAGGACAATTTCTCACTTGATGCTCAGAAGAACCACATCAGAAACAAGCACCAGACGTCGTACGACAAGCTCCAGTATGGTTTTTCCCACAAGAACCACAAACAGGTAGGGAGGTAGAGTGCTCAGATGATTTCCTCCGCGAGTTTGACCCAGTCGCCCGATCTTGCTGATAGCCTCTAGAAGAATGATCTCTCCACTACCGTTGGTTGTTGTTGCTCTCCGGACGCTCACTACCCTGCTTAGAAGCTGACCTCGAATCCCGACCTCTCTGATAAGAATCCCGGTCCTGGTGACTCCTCGGCTCATGCCCTTGGTCCTGACGACCCTGACCCCGGAAATCCACACAGTTACCGTCCCTGTCCCGCTTATTAGAACCCCCGTCCGCATGTAACAACTCAATGTTGCGGGCAACATCCGCAACAGCAGCCACATCCTCGTGCTCAAAGTTCACGATACGGTCTAATACCCATGTCTTTAATGCCCACTTAAAATGACGTGCCTGACGATGAGCATCCCCAGCAACCTCTGGCCCCACAAAACTGGCCAAACGTAAGAACCTCTGCATAAACTCACCCGACGACTCATGGTCCCCCTGACGAATCGTCCCATACTCCCTCTCATACTTCTGCTGCTCCGATAATGGAATATACTGCCTATAGAACACCTCAATGAAATCCGCCCAAGAACAGGTCTCCGCATAATCACCTCCCTTAGCTTGAACAAGAGCAGTCCACCAATTAAGAGCGTCACCCTCCAGCTTGAATGTAGCCAAACGAGTTTTAAACTCGTCAGCACATCCGAGAACCCTGAACAACTTTTCGACATGGGTGATCCAGTCCTCTGCCTCATGGGGAGTGGTAGCGGACTTGAAAGAGAGAGGCTTGAGCTTATTAAACCTCTCAATCCAAACGTGGATACCAACGGGTTGAGCAGCGGGTGGAGCAGTGGGTGGAGCATCGCCACCACCACCACCAGAAGAACTTGCACCATTTCGGATGTTGTTGGTGACCTCGGTCACCACCTGAGCAGTAAGGTTAGGGAGGACGTTTTTCAAAGCCTCAGCAATCATGGCCTCGAAATTTGGAGCATCATACTCGTTAAAGCGCGTGTTCACCATCTGAACGATCACAAAAAGGATTAGCAACTCAGATAGAATATGACAGAGCAGATCAAGAATATATGACAGAGCAAAACAGGAAAAGAGTGCGCGAAAGGAAACCTAATGTCTACCCAATCCTCACAGGTCACGAGCCTAAGCTCTAAGGGTTTCGGAACCTGTCTCTGATACCATAAATTGTAACACCCCAACCCGACAAGGGCAAAGATATCACAAATACATGGTTTCATATCAGATACAAGCATTCAAGAAATAAAATAGCGGAAGCCTTAACATTAAAATTCAAAGGAAAATAAGTCAACACGACTTATATCAAGTGCAAGACAGAAATAACGAAGTACAAAACAGAATCCAAAATGCCCAAACAATGGCATAACAGAAATAATATCCAAATGGTCACACTAGAATGACAAGGTCTAAACTTCACACAAGTTGCTCTCATCCCAAGCTAAAACCCAGCTCCTAGCTTAAATGTACCTGCCGCAGGAAAAGAAATGCGGCTGAGCTACGAGAGCTCAGTGAACAAATATAACGGAAACAAGGCAGTAGTAACGGAATAATAAAGTAAGAGAAATAATACCAAGAGTCAGGAAAATGAATACAAGAGTTATGCAGACATACCAGGAATTAAGAATGGTTACAATAGGAGATGTAAATGAAACCAGAACCCACCAAAATCCCAAGTTAAATCAAGTCAGGTCAAATATCAGGTCAAGTGTCAGGTCATAAGGTTACAAGGTTGCAGGGAAACAGAAATCCACTACGAGCCCAGAAACAAATATCACAACAAGTCCAGTAATCAAGGTGTACGGAAGGGAGACCTCGGTACAAAATACAAGGTGAGGGGCTACCTCTCAGGGTTGGAGTTGCAAGCTCCCAAGATGTGAAAGACGAGTATCGCACACACCATCAGTCACCAAGTATAACAAGTAAACAAGTCAAGTCAAGTCTAGGATGCATCCATACGCCCCAGGTGGCCAAGTCTACCTCTACGTAACAAGTCAAGTATCAAGTGAGGGACGGGGTAGGACATCTCTCTCCTACCCTAGAGTCAAATCATCGGTGCATCAATGACAAGGACATGAACACCTCATGCCTGGTGGGTGGCTCGTAATATCAAACTATGGGTCAAGGTCAAGTATCAAGTGTCAAGTGTCAAGTCTCAGGTATCAAGTATCAGGTGTCAAGTATCAGGGTTCATATCAGGATTCATATCAGGGTTCAATATCATAAGTGTCAAAATCCTTAAATACCGTTTTCCATAAAAGTATTCTTTAAAAGGTTTCATAAAAGAGGTCATTTGAAAATGGTTTCTGTAAAGATAATCTTACCAATAGTTTCTTAAAACATTTTCATAATTTATCAAAAAGGTTTTCTCAATCCAGTTATACTATCAGGTATATCAAGGTTCAAGTCCAGGTTCATGGCAAGGTTCATATCAAGGTTCATGACAAGGTTCAAAACAAAGGTTCAAGTCAGAAGACAAAGCAAGGGTTCAAAGCAAGGTTCAAGAACAAGTACAACAGGTCAAGGTTCACAATACAAGGGATACATAGCGAGGGTTCGGGAAATCTTAAACGAATCAATAAAATAAATCAAGAGACGAAGGCCCATTACTGAAAAGGGCAGAATATCCGTACCTTATTCCAAAGCAAACACAAACTCAGAAATGGATAACACAGAGTGGATCAGGACCTCTCTTTCTTCACACCTAGAGGGGTAGACAAGAATTACAAACCCTTCCATCATGTATAATTTACAAGATAAGTCCTCCAAATTAATGCTTTTACATCTTTGGTTCCTTTACTTATGTTTCCATCTTTTGTTTATTAATAGTTACATATTAGGTCCTTTAATTATCAAGATGACACACAACCCCTTTTAATATGATTTATTACTCGAATCATCCTCAAGTTTCATGATTTACCATTTATAACCTTTAGTTTTGGAAAATAACAATTTACAACCTTTTACATGTCTTAATAGTTTTTAAGTATCATCTGGACCCGTTTTACATAATTTATAAACCATATTAAACCTTCGAAATAAAATCTATAAAAATTTACAGACATTCCCTAGGGTCTTAAGTATTTCATGTAATTTTTCCAGATTTTATTAAGTTGTATAGGTACGAACTAAAAACCCTTTTCCCCAACCTGTTCCAGAACCGGATCAATTAAAAACACCCGACCATTATCCATCTTCTTACCCAGTCTAGAAAATTTATAAAATTCTACAAAAATTCCAGTAATTATCTAACATGTGGTATATTACTCAGTTCAAAGGAAATGTCCTAATTCTTTATGGTTTTAAAATGATAAATGAAAAACCCGGACTGTTTTCCCAAACTTCACAAACCCGATCAGACACATAATTTCACAAAAATCAAAAAGATGCCTTACAGGCCTCTAAAAATTACAAACTAAATTTCTCTAGGTAGCTATTTCATTAACTACAATCTAGACTCCATAAAAATAAAAATATACGTTCACATCATTAATCTACAGCCGCCTAAAGTCGAATCAAATCTTAGGTCAGTAGCAGTTTTTATATAATACGTGCATACTTAGGGTTTTATTCATCCCGTTCATTTATTCTTTACACCAAACGATTTTGGTTGAGTCCATAGCACATTTAGATCAGTTCATATCAGTATATAACATATTCAAATCGAATATTTACCACAGAAAATTTCTGTCGATCCATATATTAGGGTTTTAGGGTTTTCTAGATTGTATGATTTTATGTGACATGTTCTTCTTTTCATGAATCAAATAGAACACAAATAGGTGAACAAGGATTGAACAAGGAGATACCATACCCTCGTAGAACACACGAGGAATCAAGTACACGATACAATCACCCACGATCCTCTCTTTTTCCTCTCTTTGGGTCGATCGACAGAAACAAGAAGAACAAGGCAAAATTGGTTAGGGTTTTTGCTACAAAACAATTCACATGGATTTGAGGCATGAAGAACATGTTACCTTAAGATGTATGACACAAGAATGGAGCAAAATTAAGCCTCCTTTTGTGTGTGTTGGGTCTCGACAGCAGCAGGAGAAAAGACAGCAGAAAGTTTGGTTTTAGGGTTTCTTGTGGAGCCTTTTGAAGATCGGTATCTTTTGTGGAGGGTCAAAAGGATATGGCTAACTTATAGGAAGTTGAGTCGAGATTTTGGAGGAGGGAGGGAGCAAGAATCGGCCCACAATGAAGACCAAATCTATTTCTATAATCTTTTGATAATTTCCTTATTTCCTTTGATATTATCCTCACATAAATACTTTTTAAGACAAGGTAAATAAAATACTTATACCATTCGGCCCATATGACATTGTAATGTGTTATAAACATTTTTGGTGGCTTGTACAACATTTACTTGGTGCATCATAATTATTTCATAACATGTATGGTTGAGTTTCATAGGTTTTGTACTTTATTTGTGAGTTATATAGACTTTAATTAAAATTTTAAGTTATGAGGGCATTTTGGTCTTTTTACACGTTTTAGATTTTAGGGTTTTACAGGTGTAAATTGTAAATTGTGAAACTTGAAGGTTAAAAGTGGAATTCTGGAAAACTTATGTATTCAAATGGATAAATTGTGATACTTTTGTTTTAAACCTTTAACTTTGGAATATTTACATTTAAAACCCTAAATTAGGGAAACTTGTCATATTTAACCCTAAACTCTGATAATTTGTTAAAGTGAACATTACTTCCATAATAAGCCTAATTAATGACTTAACTTAAATTATATTATTTGGAAACTTACTAATTCTGGAAACCTGCTAAAAATAGAAAGTTACTAAATCTGGAAAGTTTCTTAAAATGGAAAGATGAACTAAAATAGTAAGTTGAACTTGGACCCCTTTGTAATTCCGTCTTCTACTTCCTCTAGGTGTGAAGAAGGAGAGGACTTGACTCTGTTTCCAGACTTGGTTTTATTTGGTTATTTGTCTTGCTAATAAGGTACAGATATTCTGTCCTTTTTTCAGTAAGGGCGTTTTCCTTCTCTTAACTTTGATTCTGATCTTTGTTTCATATTAGGATTCCCTAAGCCATTGCTATGTTCCCTATTCTGTGAACCTTACTATGATCTCTTGTTCTGAAACTTGATTTGAACCTTGATATAAATCTGATCTGATAAACTTGATATGAACTTATCTGATTCTGAACCTTTGATATTTACTTCTGAAATATTTGACATGGACCATTTTGCTATGAACCTTCTGATATAATACTCTGATTTCTGACCTGAAATTTGACCATGACCCACAGTTTGAGACCCGATCCAATCACTAGGCATGAGGGTTTCATGTCCATGTCATTGATGCACCGATGGCATGACTCTAGGGCAGGAGAGTGATGACCTGTCCCGTCCCTGACTTTATTTTATCTGGTGTGTATTGGTAGACTCTGGCCACCTGGGGCGTATGGATGCATCCTAGATCTGATCTGATTTCTGTTATCTGTTACTGTTTACTGTTATATATATATCTGGTGACTGATGGTGTGTGCGATACACGTCTTTCACATTATCTGGGAGCTGATCACTCCAATTGATACATGAGGACACCCCTCATATTATCTGGTTACTTGAAGAGGCATCCCCTCTAGGTTACTTATCTGGTTACATGGTTATTATATTATCTGTTCTGGGCTCGTGGTGGATTTCTGTTTTTCCTATAACCTTTACTTATCTTTTTCCTTATACTTTCTTCTTCATTCTTATTCCATTATTTATTCCTTTATTCTGATTATATCTGCATGACCATTATTTCTGTATTGCTTGTTACCTTTATATCTGTTCACTAAGCTCTCATAGCTCAGCCGCATTTCTTTTCCTGCGGCAGGTACTTAAGCTAGGAGCTGGGTTTTAGCTTTGGGATGAGAGCGACTTGTGTGAAGCTTAGACTTTAGACATTCTAGTTTTACCATTTGGATTTTTGATTCTGTTATGCCATTGTTTGGGCATTTTGGATTTATGTACTTCAGTTTATTTTTGTTTTCACTTCTGGCATAAGTCATGTTGACTTATTTTCCCTTTTATCATTAATGTTATAGACTTATGATGTTTTGGATTGAATGCTTGTGATCTGATATGAAACCATTGTTGTGATAACTTTACCCTTGTCGGGTTGGGGTGTTACAACCAGACTTAACTTAAGTCTGTTCTTCATTAAGTCTTCTTCGTACCTTGTGATAATTCCCAACAATCCTCCCCTAACTTGATCTTCATGTTCCATGAACTTCAAGTTCCTTCTGTGTAAGCTCTTGAGGATTAAACTTTAAACACTTGGAATTATCTTGATCTTCAAATCACTTTAAATCTGCAAATTTGATTCTTTATGCAGCAACTTGATCTTTTCACCATCTAATATGCCATCCACTTGATCTTTCCAGCAACCATGACATTTTGTACATCAATTCCTGTTAAGTTTCATATCTATTCTCATCACTTCCAGGTGTGTAAACTCCTGTGAGAGGTGAATCATTGAAAATTAATGGATTTGATGTCTCTTTACCAATAGCCATCACTACTGGAGTAGCCAAATGTTTTGGTGTGTAAGACCATGGTACATTGATAACCATATGATTTTTAGTAAATCATCAACTATCAACAGATTTGTGATGTCTTTACCAAAAGCTGTACCCTTTTGGACTAGCCAATTCTTTGATGGAATGCACCTCATCATGGTGAATTGATTACCATTTATGGTTTTCCACAGCCTTTACCACAAGCCATAATCTTGTGGGCTAGTCAACTCTTCACACATTCAGATATGGTGAGTTGAATACCATACAATTTTTGGCAAATTGTCAGCCATAAACGGATTTGAGCTATCTTTACCTGTAGCCGTTTGCTCAGGATTAGTCAGTCCTTGTGTGGATGAGACAAGGTGGACTGATAACCTTTTGTTATGTTAGTGCTATGCACCTCCACCAAGTGAGAAGTTCCAATAGTCTCACTTATCAACTTAAAAATTCTTTCAAACACCCTTAAGCTACATCCTTCAAAGACTGCCTCTTTATCAAATCCAATAACATCTCATATCCTTCATCCTTCTTACCAGCATACAACTTTTTGCTCATCATTTCCTTGCAAAAACTTGATGATAAAGGATATTCCACTTCTGCAAGCATATAAATATCAGCATTCTTTAATGAAACACAATGTACCTTGCAGGTATGAAAGTATCTCCAGCTGACTATATTTTGTTCTTCAGGAAGTTTCCACACTATATCTGACTCAGTTGGTGGCTCAAACATCACCTTCAAATTACCCCAAAAGACTCTTTCAAATTCATCTTCAGGTGGATGATCTCCATATTTAATGTTCACCAACTGATAAAGTTCTTGAAGATCCTCCCTATTCACATCATTTAGAATTCCATCAAAATTCATATAAACAATGTCAGAATTATCCTCCCTTATAATCTGATATGCAGCTCTTTCACCAGTCATGATTAATTGATACTTGACTACCTTAGTTGGTTCCTTTGTGCTTTCAATAGTCCCCATGGTGGCTCCTTCAGATGAAGGTTCTTCCTCTAATTCCTCTTCTTCAATCACCTTTTTGTGTTTACCTTTTCTTGCCATACTTTTTCTTCTTGTAAACACTGTGACAGACTTCTTCACCTCTTCTTCTTTTCTTACTTCAGTTGAAGCCATTTCAACCTCAACCTCTGTTACTTTCTCAATCATCTTATCTGCTTTAATAACATGATCACTTTCTTTCACCTTTTTACTCTGAAAACAAAATCTTTGTACATCCTCATAATCAACAGCTTTGTAACCTTGATCTCTTTCAAATGCATTGAGATATGCAATTTGAATCTCCTCATATGACTTTCCTTTCATCTTTTCCCAAGATAGATGCATTTGATTCTTTAGATACATTTTCATGTCATGCCTCTTTTCTACCATAGTCATTTTCTTAGGAACTTTTGTTTTCTTCTGAGTTTGTCTGATCTTTTCCAAAAATCCACCTAAAGTATCATCAGAAGCTCTTGAATTTATAAACTCTGCTAACTGTTTGGACTTTTCTTCAGCAATCAATCCTTCAACAGCTTTGATCTCCTCATACTTAGCTCTCACTTCATCATCAACATTTATCAGGTGTGTAAATGGATCATCAGACTCTTCAGCCAATCTTCTTGCATAAAGTGCATCTTCCTTCTTTTGTTGTTCCTGTCTTTCTTTCTCAGCAAGATCTTGTGCTTTAATCCTCTCAATCTCAGCCAGGTTTGCTTGTTCTTCCCTTTCAAGACTTTTCTTTTTCTTAGATTGAGGATTTTCAAAAACAATCTCCTTCCCTTTTCTCTTATTACCAGCAACAGCCTCAGAACTTTCTTTACCAGACTTATCCTGACCAGACTTAATTTCATTACCAGGCTCAATTTCATTACCAGACTTTTCACCAAACATAGCATCAGACTTATCAACTCCTTCCTCAGCAGAATCCTTGTCATTTAGAATTAGTTTTCTTCCCTTTTTCTTCTCTTTGATCTTGCCTGAGGATTGAGCCAATGTCTCTGCTACTTCCATTGCTTCTGGACTAAAATTTGTGCCTTTCTCTTGAACTGGTGTTTGAAATCTATGTTCTGCATCTAAAGTCCTCCCCTGTTTGGAAGAATTTTCAGCTTCTCCTTCTTGATCATCAAATTGAACACCCTTATCCTCCAAAGCCTTTTCCAGTTTCTTCACTTTCCTCACCAAAGTGATGACAGCTTCACTGAGTGCTTTGTTGGACTTCTCCAAAGTAGTCACCTTCTTAAGCAAAGTTGGAACTAAGGTTTGAAGCTCTTCCACAGACATTGAGGCACGTTCCTCCTCCTGTACAGGACTTGAAACATGTGATGGAGGGGACTGTGGAATAGGTGTAGGTTGTCTCTTAGCAGATGAAGGACTGTTTTGTGGTGAAGGTGTTGGTGTAGGAATGGGTGTGGGAGTTGGGGATCTTGGTTGTTCCTGAGAGTGCTCCTCATCAGATGACTCTTGTATATCCTCAAATGTACCTGCATTGTTAGTACCAACAAGCATAGCAGGAAGTAAAGGCCTATGGGCCCCTTTGAAATTTCTCTTCATGTTAGCAAATAATTTTGATGTGAAAATCACACACTCATATGTTCGCACTTTGTTTGAAGTTTCAAAATTTAAAACCATTTGCAAAAACCTAGGATACATCAAAAACTTTGGCTTTTTAGCATTGGACTCCATGCCTTCAAAAATAAGTTTTGAAAAGTTAAATTTCCTTCCAAGTGATAGGCAAACCAATGCAGAAGCAATTTTGCTTCCAAATTGATCCCATCCACCACTCTTGGGACTTAGGCATTGGAGCAGGTGATGAACTAAAAACCTCCACTGTGGTGTGAAATAGTTTTTCCAAAAAGTAAAAGAACCATCAGTGGGATAACCGATGTTTTGCATTCCTTCTAAAATTTCCTCACGTGGCAAAGTAAATTCCCCTCAGGCATCATCCAATTGGAGACTACTCCTAATGGAAGCTTCAGTAACAGTAAAAGCGCTAGTATCTATTTTAGCCCTTAAACATGGTGTCCCATCATCAAGAGTCTCAGAGGTAACCGACATCCAGAACTGCTTGACAAAGGACACATAAATAGTGGGATTATGAAGTAAAGCATACCGAATATGTGAGCCACGCATAAAATCCACAATTTGTTCGAAGCCCTCACTTTGAGTTGGTTTCTTTGATTATATGTATTCACCTGTGGTTTGTGGAAAGGCTGTCTGGGTCTCATTTGATTAGCATAACCAGAACTTACTTTAGGCCTCACAGAATTTAAATTTTGCCTACCCGAATTAAAGTTCCTCAAACCAGACTTAATATTTGGTCTACCAGAATTAATGTTAAAGTTTGGTCGGGTAGAGTTAACATGTTGGGCTGGTCTGGGGACAAATTGGTTGGCATGATTGACTCTGTTAACCTTATTCCACACTGGTTTACTATTGACATTACCAGTATTCACATTCATTCTTTTAAGCTCAGCCTCTCTTTTCATTCTCTTCTCATGAAAGTCACAATCTCTAATCAAGTGACTTAAACTTCCACAAACAAAACATCTCTTAGGAGTGTAAGTGTAACTACTCCTAACTTCTCTGTGAACTCTATCATTTTTGGGTGACTCATTCATTGCAACAGATTCCCTAGGAGATTTTATGTGGTTGACACAACTAGGTTTAACTGTTTGGGGTTTTGGTTCAGTCACAATAGGTTCACTTTCCTTAACAATCTTAGGTTCAGGACTCTCTTTTACTTCACTTTTTGACTCAGACTTAGAGTGGTCAGAGACATCACCAATGGATCCTTCAGTGTCATTAGATTGACAAGTAGAATACTCACTAGTTTTGTCCTATGAGGTGGTTGACTCAGGCATTTGAGGACCTCTTTTTCCATACACAAATAGAGAGTCATCTAACTCCTCTTTTTCAAGAGGAGTATAGTCTCCACTCAATGGATGTGGAACTCCCTTGAAATCATCAGCCTTAACAAACCTATTATACAAAGGTTTACCTTCATAATCATCCTCTCTATGCTTAAATATAGCCTTTTTCTCATCCTCCTCATACCCTAAGCCATGTTTCTTATTTGACTTCACTTGAGAATCCCAACATTTAAACAGATTGTTATTAGAGTTATTCCACTGATCAACACATTTTCTTAAATCATCCCTCTCTTTTTGTATTCTTAGGCCAAGTTGTCTATATCTTTTAATTTTTTCATCTTGTGCATATATTTTATTAGCCTGAAAGAATAATTTTTCATTTAAATCAGCATGTTGTTTCTGAAGGGTGCCTTTTTGTGCTTCTAATGTTTTTAGAGCATTTTTATAAGCTAAAATTTATGCTTCTTGGTCACCTATCAGTGTCAACTGCTCATCACACAAAGCCTTAACATGATTATAGGAATCAGTACATAATTTGGAACATAATGGTACCTCATTACTAGAACCAATGGCCATGAGTGCATGACTGGACTCTTCATTCTCCTTTGTGTGCTCATTCCAGTTAATAGCTCCAGCTTCCAATGTCACCATACTCATCTGGTTCTTTTCCAGCTTGTCATCCTGTTCATCTTTCTTTCTATACCCATCAGCAGACTTCTCCGTGCAGTCTCTAGCAAAGTGTCCATGCTTAAGACAATTGTAGCATTCAACTGTCCTTCTAGTGTACCCAACTGGAGACTTGTTATTGAACTTAATAGACCTCCCATACTGCTTTTGAAACCTTTTTACCCTCAGAGCAATCATGGCAATGTGCCATTTGATGTCCATCTCTTCTACCTCAGCATCATTTATCTGCTCCAAATCTTCACTGATAAAGCTCTCATCTTCTTGTTGATTGGCGAAGAATGAGTGAATCACCTCATCTGCAAAGCCTGTAGGAGCAGTTCTTTCCCTTGTAGAAGCTTCATAAACACCAGACTTAACACTGCCAGACTTAATCTTATGAGTGCTGCCTTTGCTTTGAGACACAAAAGCAACATTTGAAGAACTAGGAGATGCCTGAGTGGTTTCATTAATGTCCCGTTAAAAAATCCTAAGATTGTTGTACAGGTCATCTGGGGTCATTGAGTCAACTTCATCCTTCATCCTCATAGTCATTGACACATTTGCCCATTCTTGAGGTAGAGACCTAAGAAACTTGTGATTGGCATCCTCATCAGATACAGCAGCACCATGTGCCTCTAGTTGTGACAGAAGATGTTGAAATCTGTCATAACCCTTTTCCAATCCTTCAGCCTTTAACACACTGAATGTTTCAAATTGCTATTTAAGAACAGCCTTCTGCATCTTTTTAGAGTTTGCATTCCCTCCAAAACGTTTCTTAATGGCCTCCCAAATCTCCTTGGCATCTATCATACCATGAAACATTTGTAGATGCTCCTTTGGAATAGCCATAAGCAGCAAGGTTCTGGCCTTCTTCTCCTTTTCCACAGCCCATATCTCCTCAGCAGTCAATGGTGGTAATATTCTAATCTGCCCATCTGTACCAACTGAAACCCTTTTCTTTGAGTTTCCCTTCTGAATAACCTTCCAAACTTCACTGTCAATGTACTCCAAGTAATGTTCCATCTCCATGGCCCATATATCATATTCTTCTCTCTTCAGTATTAGAAGCTTAATGTTGGATATGATGGTGGTTGTAGGGATGGTTGGTTGTGATTTAGAGGTGCTGGTTTCAGGGTTTTCTTCTTCATGGTTTGATTTCTCATCCTCACTGTTATGGTTTGAAAAAGTTTCAGTGTTGATAGGTTGCTCAAGGCCAGACATTGTGTAGGGTGAATTGATTGAGAATTTGTTTGTGGTGTTGTATTCTTCGAATTCAGAGTCTCTCTAAAGGCTCTGATACCACTTGTAGGTCCACGTATTGTATGGATCTCTAAGTAGCCTTTGATTACTTAGTGGATGACTTGAATAAATCCAAATCAATCCAAGTGAGAAACTCTTACACAATTGTTAGTGTTAACGCGGAAAATTAACAAGAACAATGAAGAACACAGAGTTATCACTAACTTCGTATATTTCACTAACTCACACAATTCGTACGTAAATAATAATGATCTTTAGGGTTCCTTTTATACTTGAAGGAAACCCTAATTACAAAAACCGTGTGAAAAGATATTTACGTATCTTCTATAAAGATACCTAACTCATACATATCCTTTCCTAACTTAATACTAACAAACTTTCCTAACTTTACTGACCCGACTTAACTATTTAGTCAACAAGACTTAACATAACTACCAGACTTAACTATTACAAAACCAGACTTAACTAACAACCAGACTTAATATCATAGCTACCAGACTTAACTTAAGTCTGTTCTTCATTAAGTCTTCTTCGTACCTTGTGATAATTCCTAACAATACAGACTCAAACGAAACAACTTGACAAGCAAACAAAACAGATCAAACGAAACATCTCGACAAGCAAACGAAACAAATCAAACGAAACAACTCGACAAGCAAACGAAACACACGACATATACCATAACAAACATCGCCCATTCATTTTTTTTTTTGCTGCTACTTTCCACTTTGCTAGAACCTGCACCATCTTTTCCCTTCCTTGCATTCCTTTGCTTGATGAAATGTTCAAATAAAGCTTCAAGATTTGTTATCCTATTTCCCTGATCATCAAGTGTGGTATCAAACGCGCTTTCTCCTCCAACGTCATCAGCTTGAGAGTCCAACATCTCTCTGTAGTAAGGCTTTTTCCTCAACCATTCCAGAATCTGGTCTCTCATCCACGGGCTAATGTTCTTATGAGAACCATATTCATCATAAATTTCGTAGCCATATGTATTAAGAACTTCATTAAAGAGACCCTCCGACGATAAAACCATTGACCACTCCTCTTCCGGCGTGTAACCAGTCATTGTTATGTGTGTTTTGTGGGAATTAATGATTTGGTTATTTGTGTTTTGCCGATTTGAGCATGATCGGTTAGGTTATATATAAGTAAAACTTTGGCGGGATAAAGTTGTAATTTGGCGGGATAAATTGGCGCCAGCACTTGTCCCCGCCAAAAGCTAGAAAATATTGGCGGGCTAAAGTAATCTTTTAGGAGGGAAAATAGATAAAACTTTCGGCGGGGACACGTCCCTCCAAAAAAGGTAGCACTGTGCATGTAAACTTTTGGCGGGGACTTGTCCCCGCCAAAAGTGAGGGCGGGAAAAAAACCCGGGAACAATTAAGAGTTACTAGTTTGGTCAAAATTCGCCAAATATGGAAAACACTTTCGGCGGGGACATGTTCCCGCCAAAAAGTCCAGTTGAAAATTTAGTAAATGGTCAGCGAGACTATGTGCCAGCTTAGTGCCGTTTTTGTCGTTTAGCGACTTTCGGCGGGGACATTGGCGTCCCCGCCAAAACCATCCTCGCCCGTCCTCTCTTTTGTTGTAGTGTGGGGGGATACGGTCCACCTAAACAACTCAGCAAAAAGTTGTTTTGATGTGGTGGTTTAAACTACATCTTGGGTTATTTGGAGATTTAGAAACCAAGTTTGCTTCGATTTAAAACCACCTCGGAAAGACGCTCTTCTGGATGATATCAAGGTTTTCACACACTCTTTGATTGTTAATAGAAATAGAGTTTCTAAACCCGAGTGGTTCAATTGGATTTATGATCCAAAATCTTCTTGTAATATTACTTTGTAATTTTCTTTATTTCTAGCTTATTGTTAGTTTAATGAAAATGCTGTTCTAAAAAAAGAATATAAGTTCTCCTTTGTTTAGTGTTTGTTTTGTAACACACCAACACAAACATTATAGCAACTTTTACAAGGAATTGGTTTGAGCTCTGCACCTAATTGATAAAGTAATTAAATGGATAAATTATTGAGTAAAATGCAGAAATGGTCCCTGTGGTTTGCCCAAATTGCAGATTTAGTCCCTGAGTTTTCGAAAATGCAAGCGGCCTCCCTGTGGGGAAACCTTGGTTTCGTTTTTGTCCCCAGCTATTAACGACGTAAAATGAATTCCGTTAGAAGTTACACATTTAGCCCTTGTGGCCCATGACTATTGCAGTGTGCATCCTTTTTTTGCAAAAAACGTCCTTGTGGTCCGTTTTTGTCCCTTTTTGCGTGTTTTCGTCCGTTTTTTTACCATTTACTCCGATTTTTTACATTATCGTCTATTTTTTGACGTTTTCGTTTGGTTTTTTTACGTTTACGTCCTTTTTTATGTTTTCGTCCGTTTGTTTACATTTTCGTCCGTATTTTTTGTTTTTGTCCATTTTTTTTACGTTTTCGTCCATTTTCTTACGTTTTCGTCTGTTATTTTATGTTTTCGCCCGTTTCTTTACGTTTTCATTTGTTATTTTTATGTTTTCGTCCTTTTTTTGCGATTTAGTCCCATTTTTTACGTTATCGTATATTTTTTGACGTTTTCTTCGGTTTTTTTACGATTTTATCCCTTTTTTTTTTACGTTTTCGCCCGTTTCTTTACGTTTTCATCTGTTATTTTTACGTTTTCGTCCATTTTTTTTACGTTTTTGTCCCTTTTTTTTCCGAAAATAATTTTTTTAGAAAAATAAAATATTTTTTCCGAAATTTTTTTTAGAATAAAAAATTTCTAAAAAAAATTTCGGAAAATATAAAAATAAAATATCTAAAAAAAATTTCGGAAAATAAAAAAAAATAAATTTTCTAAAAAAAATTAATTTCAAAAAAAAATTCTAAACAAATTAATTTCGAAAAAAAATTAATTTTCTATAAAAATTAATTTCGAAAAAAAATTAATTTTTAAAAAAAATTAATTTCGAAAAAAAATTAATTTTTCTAAAAATATTAATTTCGAAAAAAAATTTAATTTTTCTAAAAAAAATAATTTCGAAAAAAAATTTAATTTTTCTAAAAAAATTAATTTAGAAAAAAAAATAATTTCGAAAAAAAATTGGACGAAAACGTAAAAAAGTAGACGAAAAACGTCCCTAAAAAAAGGATGAAAACGTAAAAAAATGGATAAAATCGAAAAAAAACTGACGAAAATGTAAGAAACCGGACTAAAACGTAAAGTAATAGATGAAAACGTAAAAAAAGTGACGAAAACGGACGAAAACGTAAAAAAACAAATGAAATCGCAAAAAAAGGACGAAAACATAAAAATAACAAATGAAAACGTAAAGAAACGGGCGAAAACGTAAAATAACAGAGGAAAACGTAAAAAAATGGACGAAAACATAAAAAAAAATGGACGAAAACAAAAAATACGGACGAAAATGTAAAGAAACGGACGAAAACATAAAAAAAAGGACGTAAACGTAAAAAAAACAAACAAAAACGTCAAAAAATAGACGATAATGTAAAAAATCAGAGTAAATGGTAAAAAAAACGGACGAAAACACGCAAAAAGGGACAAAAACGGACCACAAGGACGTTTTTTGCAAAAAAAGGATGCACACTGCAATAGTCATGGGCCACAAGGGCTAAATGTGTAACTTCTAACAGAATTCATTTAACGTCGTTAATAGCTAGGGACCAAAACGGAACCAAGGTTTCCCCACAAGGAGGCCGCCTGCACTTTCGAAAACTCAAGGACTAAATTTGCAATTTGGGCAAACCACAGGGACCATTTCTGCATTTTACTCATGGATAAATTATTTAGTAAGAGCGAGTTTTTCACACACATATATGTGATTGATTTGAGAGGGGCCTAACCGTTTCTTACCCTTTTACCGAATCACCAAAAAAATATACTCCGTATCTAATAAGCTTTGAACATTAAATCTTGTAATGACTTGAGTGTGTGTAACAACTAGGTGGTGATTAGCGCCATAACGGGAAAGTGGATACACATAATCGGATTTTCCAACAGTTTTTCTGATGGAGATTAGAATCAAACGCGTTAAAAAGACACTAGCGGAAACAAGAAATTACATAGTATTAATTTGTACAAACAACATTAGGTTCTAAGATCAAATGATCGTGTATAGTATCCCCGGACCCTAGCATATTGGGTCGGGCATGACTAACATCTTAAACCACGGCATATCCTAATTCCGCAATCCGGACAAGATCATCCCCGGCCTCTCAAGTCCGGGGATCTAATCCGATGTCGACGGCGCAATCCGGACAAGATCATCCCCGGCCTCTCAAGTCCGGGGATCTAATCCAATGTCGACGGCTATCCTGCCGCGACTACCTAAAGCCAGATCTTGTGGGATTGTGTCTTCCACTTGGCCTGACATTTACCTACTAGGGTATGGCGCAGCCATGCGCTGCTCTGACAATTACCTACTCAGTAATTAATGCGCAGAGTTTCGAGGTAGCTACAGTAAGTATACGGGTAGTATAAATACTCCCATCTCATTTATTACCACACCTAACTGCATTCACTACACCTAGTCCGCACTTAAACTATCTCTCTAAATAAATATACTTACTCTCACACCGGAGGCCAACCGCGGAACCCCCCTTCCGCGGTAAGACTAACGGTGCTACTTTTGTCTTAGCAGTGAACAATAAGTAATCGGTGCAAGATCTACCCTCCAAGAGCTAGCCCAACCTAGGTCTGGGGGTGTGCCAAAGATTTGTACTAACATTTGGCGCCATCCGTGGGACCAGTTACACAAACTGCGTTTCAAAAGGAAGAAAAATCTACCATGAGCAATCAAGGAAACAATCCTTCTCCTTCCCAGGAACCTTCCACCGTGCGTAACACTCGTGATATGGGAAAAAACAAGGAGCAGGAACTTCATGCGGAATCCCTTCCGGATGAAGCAATCAGGAAGTTTTGCGATCAGCACTACGACCGATTGCTGCCACTAATGTCCGAAAAGGTCCACGCAGAAAAGCTAAACCAAGTAAGGACTCGCCTTGAGTTCGAGGATGAGTCGCGGGAAGACCCTTCCCCGCAAGGACTATCCAGAAACTCCCAGTCAAGATCCCTATGGGAACGAAAGAATGAGAAGAGGCGGAAATCCAGTCCTAGTTACAAGTCAGGGCCCTCTGAAAGCTCTTACTCCCGAAGCGTTTTCTCTAGGCTCACCAAGGAACCTAGGGGCGGTGACAAAGAAATGGAATATCCCCGATCTACCGTTTTCACCCGTCTGGGAGAAAGGAGGGGGGATGTTAAGTCACGCCTAGGAGAGAAGAAGGCGGACGTATTCTCTAGACTTAAAACAAAAAGCCGTACCAGAAGAGAGCGCAGAGCTGAAGCAGAGCGTTACAGACAAGAGGGGCGTCCTCGTGAGGAAGGATACCCGGAAAGCAGCAGGAAAAGGTCGCCCAGCCCAACCCTTAGCCGCGTCCCTCGTTCTAGGGAACATAGAACCAGAAGCAGGTACACATACTCAAGTCACGAACGACCGCGGAAGCAAACACCTGTAGAAAGTGAGGACAGTGCAGGGGAATACTGGGGGGCAAGGTCTGGAAAGAGTAAAGGGGAAGAGGATGATCTTTATCATCCCTATGACGTTGAAGACGCTAATCCGTTCACATTAAGGATTCGGGGTTTCAAATTCCCAAAAAGAACCAGAATGCCTAATAATGTCAAGACTTACGATGGGACCGGAGATCCGGAGGACCACATGAAAAGCTTCTGCACCGCGGCAAAAGTAGAACGATGGGCCATGCCCACATGGTGTCATATGTTTAACTCCACTCTCATGGGGCATGCTCGAATGTGGTTTGACGACTTACCGGCGGAAAGCATTGATAACTTTGAGGACCTCAAGAAGTACTTCCTGTCTTATTTTCTCCAACAAAAGAAGTATACTAAAGACCCGGTGGAACTCCATCATATCAAACAAAAAGAAGGGGAAACAACCACGGCATTCGTTGATCGTTTCAAGGCAGAAAGCATGCAAGTGAAGGGTGCCCCAGAATGCATGAGAGTCTCAGGGTTCATGCACGGTATTAACAACCCGGAGTTAATCAAGAGGCTTAATGACAGAATTCCAAAGACCATGGACGAGATGTGGAAGATTACCACTGCCTTCGTCCGAGGGGAAACTGCCGCGGCAAACTTATCTAAGAAAAAACATGACCGTTCCACATGGAAGTCCGGTGAAGGAGGATCCCGGACAACCAATACCCAGCCTTTTGACAGGAAGACAGAATTCAAACAACGCTCTAGGGCAGATCGAAGGCGGAGCGATAGATTCACGCCCCTCACAAAAACACCAAAAGAAATTCTGGCAATGGATTCAGTCAAATTTACGGCCCCACCGCCAATGTCAAGTCCGGCCGAGTTCAGAAACAAAGACAAATACTGTGATTTTCACAGGGAAAAAGGCCACCACACTGACGAATGTTTTCAATTGAAGAGACAAATTGAGGAAGCAGTCAGATCAGGACAGCTGGCGCATCTGGTAAAAGAGATCAAGAGCGGGACCCAAAAGGGCGGAACCTCCAAGGGAGGAAAGAAGGAAACCGCGGCTAAAGATAAAGCTCCGGCCATATTCATGATACAGGCCTGGCCGCGGAATGTGAAGCAGAAAACAACCTCTAACGCCTACCCCAATATGGAAATATCTTTCCCTCCCATACAGGAGGATGATTGGGACGATCATCCGCTGGTGATAAAGGCAGAAGTAGGCGGACATCATGTACACCGAATGTATGTGGATAATGGAAGCACCTCAGAGGTTTTGTACGAACATTGCTTCAATCGTTTGAGTCCAGAAGTCAAGAAAAGAATGATCCCTGCTGCGACCCCCCTGCTTGGATTCAGTGGAGAGTTGTCGTGGCCTTTAGGGCAAATTCTACTGGAAGTAACCTTAGCAGATGAAGAGAACTCCTCAAGTGCTTGGATGAACTTCATGATTGTCAGATCGCCCTCCCAATACAACGGCATAATAGGCCGACCGGGGATAAGACAGCTTAAGCTCATTCCCTCCACGGCCCACGGTATGATTAAATTCCCCACGAAAGGAGGAGTGGTCACAATACATAGTGACAAAATAGTGCCCATAGAATGCCGGACGATAGCAGAATCGTCATCGCAGCAGAATTTTGAAGAAGTTCCAGTCAAAGACGGCGTAAAAGTTGCTATACATCCCGAGTTTGCGGACCAAACAGTCACACTAGGGGGAAGTTTGACAAATCAAGGGAAGAAAGACCTATGTGATTTGCTGAGGAATAACTTGGATATTTTCGCTTGGCAACCGTCAGATATGACGGGCGTGCCGCGGAACGCAGCAGAGCATAGGCTCAATATTCGGGAGGGGTACGCGCCAATAAGGTAAAAGAAGCGCGGACAAGCTCCTGAAAGAAACAAGGCCATCAATGAAGATGTGGCAAAGTTGGTAGAGGCGGACATAATGCGAGAGGTCCATTATCACGACTGGGTGTCAAATCCGGTCTTGGTCAAAAAAAGTGATGGAACTTGGAGAATGTGTGTGGATTTCAAAGATTTAAACAAGGCATGTCCAAAAGACTGCTACCCCCTACCGGAGATCGACCACAAAGTTGAATCCCTCAGCGGCTACACCTTCAAATGCTTCCTAGACGCATACAAAGGGTATCACCAAATTCAAATGGCCGCGGAAGACGAGGAAAAAACCGCTTTTCACACGAACCAAGGTATATTTTGTTATAAAAAAATGCCTTTCGGATTAAAGAATGCAGGAGCTACCTATCAACGACTGGTGGATAAGGCTTTCAAGAAGCAGATTGGGAGGAATCTAGAAGTATATGTGGACGATTTGGTAATTAAAAGCCATTCGGAGACGGAGATGTTAAGAGATATAGAAGAAACCTTCAAAACGTTGAGGAAAATTAACATGAAGCTAAACCCAAAGAAGTGCACCTTTGGGGCAGAGGAAGGAATGTTTTTAGGACATTTGATCAACAAAAACGGGATTGGGGCATGCCCGGATAAATCCGCGGTGGTTGCCCAGTTGCCCTCTCCTCGCACACTTAAAGAAGTGCAGAGCCTAAATGGTAAATTGGCAAGTCTCAACCGTTTCCTATCGAAGTCAGCGGAAAAATCCTTGCCGTTCTTCAAGACATTAAATAAATGCATCAAGAAGAGTGACTTTCATTGGACACCAGCAGCGAAGCAAGCATTCAAGGAAATGAAGAACCACATAGCCAACCTTCCCACCCTGGCAGCTCCACAACCACGGGAAGAACTACTTATGTATCTATCCGCGGCACAGGAAGCCATTAGTGCAGTCCTGCTAGTGGAGAGAGGGCCGGTCCAGCAACCCATCTACTTCATCAGCCGCACATTGCAACCCCCGGAAGTAAATTACGACCCAATGGAAAAATTGGTTCTGGCACTAATTCATGCAGCCAGAAGATTGAAGAGATACTTCCAGGCGCATCCAATAGTTGTCATCACGGACCAGCCCATCAAACAAATGCTCGCAAAAACAGAAAAAACTGGGAGATTGGCTAAGTGGGCTATAGAACTGGGAGAACATGACATCAACTACAGGCCGCGGAAATCAATAAGGGGACAGGTGCTAGCTGACTTCATTACGGAAATCCCAGAAGAAAAAACTCCAGCAACCGTTGAAGCTCCGGAAGAACATCCATATGTCGAGCCTTGGAGTTTATATACTGACGGATCATCTTGCCAAGAAGGATCCGGAGCAGGCCTGATCCTCACAAACCCTGAAGGTGTGGAATTTACTTATGCATTAAGATTTGAGTTTGATACCTCTAACAATGAAGCGGAGTATGAAGCACTAATAGCAGGTCTAAGGATAGCTGAGCAAATGGGAGTCCAACATTTATCCGCGAATGTTGATTCCCGGCTGGTCGCAAACCAGATTAATGGGGCTTACGAAGCCAAGGAAGAAAGTATGGCCTCGTATCTAACAAAAGCTAAGGCTTTGATACAAAGCTTCCGCACGTTCTCCATCAGACAGGTGCCGCGCAGCCAGAACAAACAGGCAGATGCTCTAAGCAAGATAGCCTCCACCAGTTTCGCTCATTTGTCAAAAAAAGTTCTTGTCGAGACATTGAAGGTCAAATCAATAGAAGAAAAGGAAGTAATGGCTGTAGTAGAAGAAGAAGAGGAGACTTGGATGACCCCCCTCATAGCCTACATAAAGGACGAAGTACTTCCGGCAAATCAAAAAGAAGCTAGAAAATTGAAAATCAAGGCGCGACAATACTCTGTTGTCAATGGGGTATTATTCCGCAAATCCTTTCTAGAACCATGGTTGCGATGCGTAGGTCTGGCACAGGCGAACTACGTAATCAGGGAAATCCATGAGGGCTCATGCAGCATGCACTCAGGACCGCGGTCTATTGTGGCCAAGGCAATCAGATCCGGTTACTACTGGCCTACAATGCACAAGGACGCAAGGGAAATCATAGACAAATGTCAAGACTGCCAGGTACACCGGCCGGTTCCCAGGAACCCCCAACAAAAGTTAAATCCCATCACCTCCCCCTGGCCATTCTACAAATGGGGAATAGACATCTGCGGCCCATTCCCAGAAGCCCCAGGAAGGATCAAATACCTGATAGTCGCAATAGATTACTTTACCAAGTGGATAGAAGCCAAAGCCCTCGCCACAATCACCGGCAGTCAGGTTAAGAAGTTTGTGTGGGATAACATTGTATGCAGGTTTGGACTTCCGGGAGAAATAGTCGCGGACAACGCAAAGCAATTTCGGGACAACCCCTTCAAGGATTGGTGTGACAAGCTCAACATCAGACAACGGTTTGCATCGGTCAAGCACCCCCAGGCAAATGGACTTGTAGAAAGAGCAAACCGGAGCTTAGGCGAAGGAATCAAAGCACGGATTGATCAAGGAAGCCGGGATTGGCTGGAAGAAGTTCCGCATGTGCTATGAGCGCACAGAACTATGATCAAATCAAGCAATGGGGATACCCCGTTCTCCCTGACCTATGGGACGGAGGCTGTCATCCCAGTCGAGATCGGAATGCCATCTTTAAGGTGTGCCTTGTTTGATCCAATAACAAATGATGAAGACCTACAGCTAAATCTAGATTTAGTTGAAGAAAGAAGAGAGGTCGCGGCAATCCAGGAAGCAAAAAGCAAAACCCAAATGGAGAAGTATTACAATGCTAAAGTCCGTGGCACGAGCTTTAAGCCAGGAGATTTCGTCTACCGCAGCAATGATGCAAGCCTTGTGGAAAACACCGGCAAGCTGGGCCCCAAATGGGAAGGCCCATATGAAGTCGTGGAAGCTTTGGGGAAAGGAGCTTATACGCTCAGAGGGAAAGATGGTAGGGATATACCCCGGACTTGGAACATCCGGCACCTTAAGAAATGCTATTTGTAATTAAGTATAAGCACTCCTATCTTTTGTATCCGGTCACGGTTCAATCCGGCCGCGGGAGTTCATAACCAAGTTCTATATCTTTTGTAAGTACTCTTAACTTTTGTAACTTTTGTATCCGGCCACAGTTCAATCTGGCCGCGGGAGTTCATTACATCTTTAAATGATATGCGGGGTCTGATCAACTCCGCAACACTTTCTAAAAATTTACGTGTCATCTTTTACATTATTTCTATTACATGCATAACCCGGACCTCAAATCCGGACGCGTAAGTGGCCTCACAAGCCCGGCATGAGGACATTGCACCTCAAATTACTAAAGGCATATAAGTGGTATTGCAAACCCATTGACCAGTTAAACCCATCCCCGGAAATCCTAAGTACGGGTACACAAAGATGGTAACATAAAGTCCGGACATACAAGTCCCGACACCAAAAAGAAATAAAAAAAAACAACCCCAAGTGTTATTACACGTCCAAAAAGTTTAAGTTATATTCACCAACGATTACAAGATACGCGGATACATTCATCCGGAAGAGAAAAAAAACTACTACAAAATACACGGATGCATTCATCCGGGGTACACTTCCCAAAAAAGCTGATATTTAAAAGCTTCACAAGATTGCGGCAAGGCAGATATAGTCAAAATATCCCCCAAAGAACAGCCGCAGAAAACTAATTCTCAGGATTCTGAGAGTCAAGAATGGAAGAATCAAACATGTCATCATGTTTAACACCACCATCCCCGGACACAATGGTCTCTGGTCCGGAAGACGCAACAACATTCGAAGGCCCAACTGGCCCAGCAACGGAGGAAGGCTGAGAAGAAACGGGGGTAGGAAGCACAATGGCAAGACCCTTGTCGGTGTAATCAAACTCTACCCCATACTTCTTGTTCTTGAACTCCTTATAAGCCGCAATAGCCCGCGGACGACGTGTAACAAACCGAAGCACGGACTCCGGCAGAACTGTCTCCTCCACGACCGGGGGTTTAAAGGTAAGCTCCCCCGACCCAGGGTGACGATGCTCCTCCAAAACCAATTTTGCCATCAAGTACTCAAGCGGAGCATCCCGACACTCCTCCAAAGAATCCAACAGAGGGAAGGGAACTTTAGACAACCTGACCACGGACTCCTCATAACGCTGCTTGGCTTCCGGGTCATAGGCCTCTATCTGGTCAAGCTTTATGCCCTGAGACCCATGCACAACCCCGGCCTCCAACCCCTGGCGTACCCCATCCTTAATGGCCGCGGAATACAACCACCAAGCCTCAGCTTCAGATCCTCGGACTCCTTAAATTTTTCAATAACATACCTAAATCCGTGGCCATTGACCCACCGGCGGCCCTCAACAGCCCTCAAAGTCTGGGGAAAGAGTTCTGTGTCAAACTCTTCGTTGATCGCGACCAACCTTTTATCCATCTCCGCAAGATGACTCTCAAAAGTGGCATGGGCCGCCCTCATACTATCCTCGACAATTTTCTCCGTCTCGGTTTTAAACTGCTGCTGGAGCGTGTCACAAAGAACTTCTAGGCCGGACACTTTTTCCGCCAGCGCCTCCTTCTCACCACGAAGTTCTACAACTTCCGCAGCTAGCCCCGCATTCTTCCCAATCAAGGTTTCAACTTCCGGAGATAACCTTTTAACCTCAGCCCGGAGCTCTTCCAGCTCCTTATCCTTACCATCCACCACCGATTGCAAAGAAGACACTTGGTCGCGGATAGCCATGACCCCGGCATTCTCACCCTCCAGCTCGGACAACTTAGCCTTCAACTCAACAACCATCTTCTTCTTCCCTTCCAGCTGCTTCTTCAACCTGCCATTTTGGTACAAGGTGTTCTCCAACCTCAGTCGCACCTCAGAATTAACACAGATCTGGTGAGCAGATAACTTATTGAAGTCATTCATCAAGTCTTCGTTGGACATATCCCTCATATTAGACGCAAACACCGGAGTTGCAACATTGTCAACAATACTGCGGCAGACCCAGGGATCGTCCATCTTGAAGCCATTAGTAGACAACCATTTGGGGACATAAGTAGAAGAAGTGTCCGCGGTCTCAACAGATACGGACTTATCAAAATCATCAGACCCACCTGCATCCTCTTCTTCATTGACCGCATGACTAGACGAAGCAATCACACCCTCAGCATGTCCGGAAGGTTTGTCCTGCTCAGATACCTCAAGATTTGGCATTTTGGACTCCACATTCTCAGACTCATTAATATCCGCATGAGGAGTCTCCGAATTCCCCTCTGATCGCTCTTGAGTAGGTGTGTGGGACGAAGAAGAAATGAAAGTCGTATTCTTCGTAATTCCCTCATCCGTCTGAGGACCGGAGCGGTCCAAGCCTGACCCCGACTCATCTTCAAGATCAACAATAATATGACCTTCCGCGGAAGGATCAGCTGAAAAACGCAAACGTGTAAGTACGGATACAAAACAACAAGAGAAGAAAACAGCACACAAGGGTATTATAAGCAACTCATACCAGATCCAGCCGCAGCATCCTTGCGGACCAGCCTCTTCTTCTTTCTGGGTGGCTCAGGCACATCAATAACCACCCTCTTCTTCCCGGCTTTCTTGCCCTCCTTAGCCGCAGCAATCTCATCAACGACCGTATGTTGTACCACCTTTACTGTACCCTCCTGCGGTTGAAGAACACGTGTAGCGGTCTCAGCCCGCAAGGACTTCTCGTCCTTCTCCAAAGTGCGCTCCCCGACCTTTACCTTGAATACGTCCGGCTGGTTGATATACGAAAACAAGTCCATCTCTGCAAAGCAAAGCAAATAAAATTAGACGCGGAAGCACACAAATAGAAAACAAAAATACATGCAAATCCATTCAACCCACCCGTTTCATCCGGCCGTAGAAACGTGGGGCGGGCACTATCATCATCCCAAGTTTGGCTCAAACCTATGAGGTTCAGAAACTCCTCCGGATATTTCTTAAATGGAGCCCTATTAGCATCCAGGCGCCGCAACAACTCTAGATCCACACCCACGTCGGAAGGCGGAGGGTCGCGGTCCACAGAAGTTCCCTCAAACCATGGAATATCCAGAGGAAAGATGGTCTTTTTAATGAAAAAGAAATGGTCCTTCCAGTTCTTAACCGAATCTAAGGCACTAGTATAACAGACGGGGACAACCAAAGATTTTGGGCCTTTTCTCTTCTCTAACGACATCCAACCATTGTTAACACCCGCATAATAGAAATGCCTAAACAAATCTATAGTCGATACACCACCATGGACGCAGCAAAGTATCTCAAAATGGCTAACCCTACAAGCCGCTAACACGGATAGCTGTGACAGGTGAATCTGGAAATACTCCAATACGCGGAGCAAAAACAATGAAAGGGGAATCCTAAAGTTACCAAACTCAAAAAACCTAGTATATACACCTATCATTCCGTCCGGAGCATCTTTAATAGTATCCCTAGGTCCGGGCGCTGTCGGTAAAAGATACCCAGGAATCTTATACTTATCACAAAATGCGTTTACATCTTCCTGACTAAGTTTGGAGGTTACCGTACTTATATGAGCCATTCTAAATGGTAAATGAAGAACAAATGTAACAGAAATCTAACCTGAAGATACTAAAGTCCGGAAATAAAGAGGGGAAGAGAAACAAAGGCGGAAGGAATTCTTGTTTCTAGGAGAGAGGAAAAGTTTTAACTCTGTGTAAAAAGTTTAAAAGTAGTGTAAATCTTAGTATTTATAGCTACACACGCACGTGTTATCAGATCCAATCGAAAGGCCACAAAATTGCCACGTCCCCGGACGTTTATTGAACGGTCACAGATCAGGACAAATGGACTACTAAGATGATCGCAGAAAATAAACGGCCAGCCGCAGAAACGTCACATCAGTCAGTAATTGCGTGGGTGAAAACGTTTCGCTGTTCCCCATAACAGCCTGTCACCACCAACCACATGGAAAGTGGAATGTCCAGTCAGCAACATTGGACACACTCCAAACCAACCGCGGATACTACCACGGCCTGCACAATGCCGCAACCTCTAAATGGCCGCGGAAAATAAATATAAAGTCTAGAACACTTGCTCTTCAAATTAAACAAGTATACTAGACTGGGGGGACTTGATCGTGTATAGTATCCCCGGACCCTAGCATATTGGGCCGGGCATGACTAACATCTTAAACCACGGCATATCCTAATTCCGCAATCCGGACAAGATCATCCCCGGCCTCTCAAGTCCGGGGATCTAATCCGATGTCGACGGCGCAATCCGGACAAGATCATCCCCGGCCTCTCAAGTCCGGGGATCTAATCCGATGTCGACGGCTATCCTGCCGCGACTACCTAAAGCCAGATCTTGTGGGATTGTGTCTTCCACTTGGCCTGACATTTACCTACTAGGGTATGGCGCAGCCATGCGCTGCTCTGACAATTACCTACTCAGTAATTAATGCGCAGAGTTTCGAGGTAGCTACAGTAAGTATACGGGTAGTATAAATACTCCCATCTCATTTATTACCACACCTAACTGCATTCACTACACCTAGTCCGCACTTAAACTATCTCTCTAAATAAATATACTTACTCTCACACCGGAGGCCAACCGCGGAACCCCCCTTCCGCGGTAAGACTAACGGTGCTACTTTTGTCTTAGCAGTGAGTAAGAAGTAATCGGTGCAAGATCTACCCTCCAAGAACTAGCCCAACTTAGGTCTGGGGGTGTGCCAAAGAAATTACATAGTATTAATTTGTACAAACAACATTAGGATCTAAGATCAAATAATCCAACCAACTACGTTGATCAACTTCCTACTCCTATTAACAGTCTAAGATTGCGATAGAACCTTCATATCTTCCATGAGTGTATCTTTTCATGGTGGTTCCAACTACACTGGTTAATTTGCTTATGCTATAGAACTTGAATCTATTGGGGTATATATAGAGTTCGAGATGTGTCTTGTAATTGTTCATTATATGCTTATGCAGTTCAAATTGCAGTTTCTATTTTCAAGAGTCATTGCTTATGCAGTTCAAATTGTCGATATTCATTCTTTTATACTGTAATTCTTTCTGATTATAATAAATTAAATTGAATGAAAAGATCGATTTTCTTTATGATCATATCTCCTCACGTAACTTTGGTTATATTTAATGTTAGAGCTAGAGTACTAATTTATTTGTCATATCATCATGCTTACACGCGCAGCGTTTCGCTATCGTGGGATCTTATTAGTTTAATCTTCGCTTTTTTGTTTAATCATTTGTGGACCAATGCATTAGAAAAACATTGATTCTTGGCCGGAGTTGCTCCATCAAGAACAGCTTGCTTATTCAATTCAAAAAGTAAAATCACGTTCTTTTATTATATAAAGAGATGTAGACATGTAGTAGTGATATCTTGAGAAAAGTTTATTTAGGGACTAAAGGGGTGTTTCTTTTTTTCTATATGGGGAGAGAAGGGTATATAATAATATTTATTTTGTGCTTGGGCCCGCATATTCTCTTACTTCATCTAAATCCACAAGGCAAAAAAATGATCCTCCTCCCCATTAAGAGGCTAAATCAGACGTAGGACCTACATCTATCCTCCCCATTTAGAAAAAAGAAACACCCCCTAAGTCATCCTCTCCAACCCTCCAACCCTCCCAAAATTTAACCAATCAAATCCCTCCACCTCATTTCAACCCTCCAACCCTCAATCCAACCTTTTTTACTGGCGTCCATCACTCTCAACCCTCCCAAATCTTTTTTTTACATGCTTGCTACTTATATGCCTGTTTCAATTCATACCGCAGCGAGTTTAATATTCGCAAGCCCAGCCCGTGATCCAAGCCCGCAGAGGCGGCATCCAAGCCCGCGTGCAACCTCTTGAGCCCGCATGTTAACCCGAAGCCCGCTCCTTGAAGCCTAAGTTTTTTTTTCATACTCAGTGACAAATCCCTATCATCCATATAGCTTGATTTAATGGTGGGGATTAAGCTAAGATTTAATATGTCAACCTAAGTTCATTTTTTTTTTTTTTTTTTTTTTTAAATTTTAAATTCACGTTTTTTTTCTTCACTTTCTTACGTTTTCGTCCGTTTTCATAAGTTTATATACGTTTTCGTCCGTTTTTCGACGTTTTCGTCCGGTTTTTTAAGTTTTCGTCCATTTTTAGACATTTTCATTTGTTTTCAGACGTTTTTGTCCGTTTTTATACGCTTTCGTCCGTTTTCGTCCGTTTTCAGACCTTTTTGTCCGTTTCCATACGTTTTCGTCCGTTTTCATACGTTTTTGTCCGTTTTCAGACGTTTCTTTTTCATACGTTTTAGTTTGTTTTTAGATGTTTTCGACAGTCTTTATACGTTTTTGTCCGTTTTCATACGTCTATATACATTTTTGTCCATTTGTATATATTATTGTCCGTTTTCTGACGTTTTCGTCCGTTTTCAGCAGTTTTTATACGTTTTTGGCAGTTTTTATACGTTTTCGTCGTTTTCGTTCATTTTTCATATGCTTTCATCCATTTTCAGACGTGTTTTTACGCTTTCATACGTATTCGTTTGTTTTCTTACATTTTCGTCCATTTTCATACGTTTCTGAATATCACAATTGATATTCCTAATATCACAAGTGATATTCTGTGTTTTTACGCTTTCATATGTATTCAGAATATCACTTGTGATATTAAGAATATCAATTGTGATATTAAGAAACGTATGAAAACAGATGAAAATGTATGAATAATGAACGAAAACGGACGAAAACGAATGAATGCGGACGAAAACGTAAGAAAGTGAAAAATACGTGAAAATCACTTGTGATATTCTGAATATCAGTTGTGATTTTCTGAATATCACTTGTGATATTCATAATATCACTTGTGATTTTCATGTTACAAAACATTAATTGAAAATCCCTTGTAATATTCAAGATATCACTTGTGACATTCAGGATATCACAAGTGATATTCTGATATCACAGAATATCACTTGTGATTTTTAGAATATCACTTGTGATATTCAGAATATCACTTTTGATTTTCATGTTATAAAACATTAGTTGAAAATCACTTGTAATATTCAGGATATCGCTTGTGATATTCTGATATCACTTGTGGTAATCAGAAACATATGAAACGTCTGAAAACGCAAAAAAAATTTAAACGGACGAAAACTTATGAAACGTAAGAAAACGGACGAATATGTTAAAGAAAAACGTGACAAAACATATGTAAAACGGACAAAAACGTAAGAAAACGGACGAATATGTAGGAAAATAGGAAAACTCTGAAAACAGAAACCATGTATAAAAACGGAGAAAACGTATGAAAACAAACGAAAAAAAAAAAGGATGAAAATGTATGAAAACAAGAAAAACGATATTGAAAACGGACGAAAACAGACGAAATCGAATAAAATGGACAAAACGTATGAAAGGAGTCTGAAAACGGCCGGAAACAATTAAAAAACGGACGAAAATGTATGAAAACACGAAAACATAAGAAAATGGAGAAATGTAGGAAAACGATGAAAACTGTTGAAAACGGACAAAAATCGTAAATGAAAAAATGGACGAAAACGTAAAAGGAAAACGCGAAACAAAAACGGACGAAATGTATGAAAACGACAAAACGTAAGAAATGACGAATATGAAAGGAGAAAAGCAACGGAAAAGTAAAGAGAAAAAAAAACGAAACGTAGAATGGCGAAAGCATATGAAACTAGACGAAAACAGATGAAAACCTATGAAAATGGACAAAAACATACAAAAAAGGGCGAAAACGTATAAAAGCGGACGAAACCGTATAAAAACGGATGAAAATGTATGAATACGGCCGAAAACATTTAAAAACGGACGAAAGCCTAGGATTATGGACGAAAACGTAAGAAAACAGACGAATATGTAGGAAAACGGACAAAAACGTCTGAAAATGGACAGAATTGTATAAAAACGGACGAAAACGTATGAAAACAGACAAAAACCTAAGAAAATGGACGAAAGCATATGAAAACAGACGAAAACAGATGAAAACGTATGGAAACGGACGAAAATGTATATAAACGAGCGAAAACATATAAAAACGGATGAAAACATATAAAAACGGACGAAAACGTCTGAAAACAGCCGAAAACATTTAAAAACAGAAGAAAGTGTATGAATACGGACGAAAACGTAAGAAAACGGACGAATATGTAGGAAAACGGACGAAAACCTCAGAAAACGGACAGAAATGTATAAAAACGTATGAAAACAGATGAAAACATAAGAAAACGTATGAAAACAGACGAAAACGTATAAAAACGGACGAAAACGTATAAAAACGAACGAGAACGTATAAAAACGGACAAAAATGTAAGAAAACGGACGAGTATGTTTGAAAACGGACGAAAACGTATGAAAACATGCGAAAACGTAAGAAAACGAACGAAAACGTAAGAAAACGTAAGAAAACGGACGAAGATGTATGAAAACGAAAAAAAAAAAAGGTAAAAAGAAAAGGAAAAAAAAAACGTGAATTTAAAAAAAACGTGAATTAAAAAAAAAAAAAAAAAAAAAAAAAAACGTGAAAAAAAAAAAAAATGAATAAATAAGAAAGACAAAAAAACAAGAAAAAAAACTTGGACTTAGTCTCTAAAATAACTCACCTCGTAATATCTATAGTAAAAAGAGATAAAAAAATTGTTTAACCTAAGAAATAAAATTAAAATGATAAGAGTGAGAAAGAAAAATAATTTACATATTTTAGATGTATCTGTAAAAAAAGGATGTATTTCTCATTTATTTCTCCCCAATTTCAAATTCAATTTTTCTTGTAACTGGATCTTTTTCTCCTCAACTAAAGAATCCTGAACGAGATATTTAAATACGTACAATTAGAAGTTTTATATATATCTTTTGTTTCGGCTGTAGCAAATATTCATCAATGTGTATATTATTAAAATTATAATCAAATTTATAATTTAATGTATGTGCTATTGCCGAAACATTTAATTGAGTTGTACAAAGTTTATACATTGTAAAATGGGTTGATATCTTGAAATTTGACAGGCCATATTAAACTAATATATTTATGAAGAACTTTATTATTGTAGATAAATTGGTTAAAGAAGAAAAAAATTATCGACCTAGATGGTGTACATGTACAAAGAATATTTTGGTGATGTACAAAATAGGTAAATAGGTGGATTTGTGTGAACCACATAAATTTTACAAATTATTGACCTACGTGGTGTACAAAGAAAATTTTACATAAAATGAGATACATGATAGCAACATGTTTCTATCTTGTTTCTTAATTTGTTGGGTTTATCTTTTCTAATCATGAAATAGGTCATGTTCTTAGTGTTAGTCGTTAGAGTTAGTCGATGAGTGTGAATGCTTGAATTACAAATTTGTGATGGATGCAAATTACAAATCTAGGCTTTGGAAATTTATAAGAAGATGGCAACACATCTAGTGAACGGCTAAACGTCGCTAAAGAGCCAAAAAAATAACGACATTTAAGAACGCTATGTGAAATTACTGGATCACTAACAAGAAATATAAGGATGTTAATACCGTGACAAAAATGGTGATACGTAAGGTACTTAGCTAGCGACGCTCTTAAGGGTGTGAAACTTTAGAGATGTGCTTTGTGGCTTTTTAAATTAAGTAAACTAGCGACACACTTGACAGCGTGTTATGCCTCTACATTAGACTGAGAGGAGTGGGGCGACAACCTTACTGACATCGTTGTACGTAAACTGTGACATAACCGGCATTGTAACGCACTAACGCTAATAAATTCAACGTAGCTACAAGTGTCGTGTAACTTTGTACCAACTTTGTGTTTGAATAAAAATAAGTTGATAACCCTGTTACTAGCTAAGAGCGTGGGGGTGCAGCTCGTTGTGGGCTTCGTTGTGGGTGACGTGGACTCGTTTCGTGCCTCGCCGCTGCACCATGGGTACTCGTCGTCCTTCGCCGAGCTACCTTTGCTCGTCTGCACAACGAGCGAATGGTCTGACAAAAGGAACGTTACTGTGTATTATTTTTTTGCAAACGAATACTTTTCAAACGTTAAGAAAATCAAACGGATATTTTTTTCCTCCCTATGTATACACTACACTAAAACTTATCAAAATACATATACTTTACACACACAAATCTTATCAAAAAAACCACACTTAAGTCTATAAAAACATAACCAAAAAACATGAGTGAAACATCTTATTCCGGTGAGGATGATCTTGAAGAGCTTGAAGAGATCGATATGCTTGTTCAAGAATTCGAGAACAAATTGTTGCAGCAACAACAAGCCGGAAGTAGCACACGCACATCCATTCACCGGGAATATGAAATTGCTGAAGCATGGCTAATGCGTGATTATTTTGGTAACAATCCAAAATACCCGGAAGAATTGTTTAGGCGCCGCTATCGTATGAGCCGTAAACTATTTTTAGAAATAGTTCAAGGTATTGAAACATACATTCAAACTCATCATCCTGTTCCAAAACATATTGATTTCTTTAGAGTCCGACGCAATGCCGCAGGTATATTGAGTTTTAGTGTGATCATGAAATGCACAAGCGCCATACGCCAATTGGCGTACGGCGTTGCAGCTGATGCATTTGATGAGTATTTACAAATGGGATCACATTGTGCACGCGATTGTTTAGATAATTTTACTATGTGCATAATCCAATTGTTTATGGGTGAGTTTTTAAGAAAACCAGACGAGAATGACATTCGTAACTTGTACCACGCACATAACGCGGTTCATAAGTTACCGGGAATGTTGGGAAGCATCGATTGTCTGCACTGGGAATGGAAAAATTGTCCTAAAGCATGGCAAGGCCAATTTCACCGAGGTGATAAAAATTATCCAACTATAATGCTTGAAGCCGTTGCTTCATACGATTTGTGGATTTGGCATGCATTTTTTGAGGTAGCGGGCACGAATAACAATCTTACCGTTTTGAATAATTCTAACTTATTCGACGACCTGCTTGATGACATCGCCCACGATGTTCCGTTTGAAGTAAACGGGCGTACATTCAAAAAAGGGTATTATCTAGCCGAAGGAATTTACCCAGAGTGGTCTAGTTTTGTTAAATCATTCACGGTTGCGCATACCTCAAAAAATGCCGCATTTAAAGTGTTGACCCACTTCTATATCATACTAAGTAACACAAACTTGATGACACTCATAAGCATATAAATCAAGAACAAGAGATATGTGGATATTTGCTAGTCTAATGATTATATTCAAAGATGAAATAATACAAAGACTAGAGAGGGTTTCTTTTTCTTTCACACACACACACACTCTTTTTCTTTTGTAAATAATGAGGCACACTTTGTAAAAGAGATGTGTGTGTGTGTGTGTGTTTATACGAATCACAGCCAACACATGGCTTGTGATTGGGCTTTGACTTAGACTTGGTAGTGGGCTTCTAAATGCATTACACTTATACATTTGATGCTAATAAAACTAATACTAAAAGCCCACTATGTTATCTACATATTATACATTACACACTAATTCTAATAATCAAATGACCATCACTTCATATTAACCATAAAGTGATTGCTAACAATCTCCCCCTAAGGGATGGTCATTTCAATGATGCTCCCGTGATTGGTCTTTAGCTTTTGACATCTTGAACTTCGTGTGTCAATGTGTAATCTTCTTCATTCAATGTTCCTTCATGCGCTGTGATCTTCATAGAGTCGACTTGTGGTCTTCCTCGCCTTGATCTACATCTTCAGTTCAGCTGCTTCGCCGTTGTAGATGATGATGGTTGATAGACTTTCGTCGGTACCTGCATAAAACAGTTAGCAATAAATCGTCCTTCGGCCATCATGTCGTGAGGCAAGATCCTTGGATCTCATTAAGACTCATACAACTTGTATCCTTATGATGAACACAAGTGTATTGCATAGGAAGTGTTCCTAAGAGATCTTTTGATGAATCTCATGTCTCTAGACTCAATAATGTGCGTTTTGTTTTTAGTCGTCGGAGGCATGGAGCAGAGTGCCACCTTTTCAATATCAACACATCTCGGAGTGAGAGGTCGATAGATTATGTAGTGTTCTCCGTGAGAAATGAAACAAATATCTTTTGAGAGATATCTGAGTGGATAGGAGGGGTGGTGCAAATGCGTCACTGGGTCCATGACGTCTTGTCTTCAATATCAGTATCACCTTAGTGAGTACCGATAGCAGATGTATTGACCCGGTTTCTTTCCTAAGTTTTCATGGAGGGCTATTTCTTTTCACCCTTACAAAAACTTTTCTTTTTCATTCTTCAACCCCTTCTTTCTCCTTTCTCATTATACTCCTTTTTTCAATCTTTCCTAAGGACTTCTAATGCTAAGCTATTGGAATAGTCCTTGGGTAGATCCCTCCGGTTCTGGCGGATCATTGGACATTACCTAACCATAATCACCTTATTACTCCATGATTATCCTAGATTTGTTGATCTCATGCCATAAAACCATTTTGTGAAAATCTCTCAAAGCGTTTATGTAAAAAACACATTTTGGATAACACTTAGAGAGTTTTGCATTTTCTGAAATACTCCCCCTTCACATGTGCTCATGCATTTTTAAAATAAATTGCACATATTGGGTAGAGTTCGCACATTTGAAATGATCAATTTTCAATGAACACGACCTTCGCGAGACACGCTTACATCACTAGATAGACTAGCTTGAAATTATTACCCGTCCCGGTCATATTCAATGATCATCTCTCGAATTGGTACATTCTACTCAGACAAGTCCTTTGCGAGACACGCTTACATCACTGAATAAATTCAGCTTGAAATTATTACCCGTCCAGGACATGTCTTTTCAAGAACGGACATTTAGTTTCGTCAATTCGAGGGTTATCCTTGAGTCTTTAGATTCAAACCACAAAAACTTTTTGATCACATTTTAATCTCATCTTCTCCCCCTCAAAAATAGCATGCATTGATATTTTTGATATCAACAGATGAAAAGCAAGACGTTTTGGAGAACAAGATGGATTTGAGCATGAAACGTGGAACATTTTTCTTTTTCAACTCCCCCTTAATCAGAGCAAATGGTTTAAACCTTTGAGTTTAAAAAGCATTTAGAGGTCTTTGAGGGAGTTCTTGTGAGCACAAAATTTATAAAAAGACTTTGAAAAATCTTTTGAAACAATTTTGATTAAGTGCTCACAGGTTTTAGCTTTTCGCCATTAACATTGCTAGTTCTGATCGGAAATAATCAGAAGTCATTCAATGTAGCGCGGGTTTCGTACTGAAATGCACGAAAGCCTTAATGAAGAAATTTTGAGAAACGACATGTTTTAGAAAAACATAAAAAAAATAACTCTCGCTCAAGCATCTGTACATGTCCGTATCATTGTTGAATGACATATCTAGATACGTACAGAATATTGATTAGACAAGAGACATGTCGTGAGAAGAATATTTTTGGTTTTTGATGTTTTATATTTTTTATGTCTTTTTGAAGTTTTCTATTTTTATATATTTTTTTTTATTTTGAAAAAGTATAATATATATATTTACCAAAAAAAAAATATATACGTAACTATTTACAAACATATTTACACATATATATTTACATGCGAAGCTTTATGAAGTAAATCAATATGATTCGAGAAGACTTTCTAACTCTTCGGGAGTTAGGCTTCGCATGCCAATTCGACGAACTAAGTTTTCAAACCGCTCTTTTGGGAGGGCCTTAGTAAATAGATCATCGAGTTGGTATTCAGTCTTAACGAAAAACAATTCAACAGTACCCTCTTCAACGTGCTCTTTTATGAAGTGATAGCGGACTCTAATATGCTTGGTCTTCGAGTGTTGCACTGGGTTGCACGAGATGGCTATGGCACTTTTTGAATCGCAATACAAAGGTATGCGGTTGAAAGAGAAACCATAATCCGTGAGTTGTGTTCTCATCCAAAGGACTTGAGCACAACATGCAGATAGAGACACATACTCGGCCTCTGCTGTTGATAAAGCAGTGCAATCTTGTTTTCTTGACGACCAGCCTACTAGCTTTTCTCCCAGAAATTGCGCTCCGCCTGATGTACTTTTCGCTGTTACTTGGCATCCAGCATGATCTGCATCTGAAAAGGCAATTAGTGTAAACTCCGAATCCTTCGGATACCAAAGTCCCATGTTAATGGTTCTTCGAAGGTATCGAAAGATCCGTTTAACCTCTTGGAGGTGAAGTTCGGTAGGCCTTGCCTGAAACCGTGCAAGTAAGCAAACAGCAAAATGAATATCTGGTCGGCTTGCAGTTAAGTACATGAGAGAACCAATCATGCTCCGATATTTCTTCGGATCCATGGGTTTCCCATATAGGTCAGCGCCAATTTTTTGGTGAAGTGACCATAGGAGTACCAACAGAGTCACAATTGTCCATTCCATGTTTTTTCAAAATCTCAATTGTGTATTTAGCCTGATTAAGAAAAATACCACGTGGGGATTGATGAATTTGTAAGCCTAAAAAGAATTTTAATTCACCCATCATGGACATTTCAAATTTGCTTTTCATGAGATTTGCAAAATGTTTTGAATGCTTCGAATTAGTGGACCCAAAAATAATGTCGTCCACATAAATCTGAACAATCAAAATGTCATTTTTGTATTTTCTTGTAAACAAGGTTGGATCAATCGTTCCTTTGGTGAAATTATTTGACAACAAGAAAGATGATAACTCGTCATACCACGCCCGTGGGGCTTGTTTTAAACCATAGATTGCCTTCTTTAGCTTGTAGACGTATTCCGGATGATCTTTGTCAACGAAACCGTCTGGTTGACTCACATACACTTCTTCTTTCAGAGTTCCATTCAAGAACGCCGTCTTGATGTCCATCTGATAAACCGTGATGTTCTTGTGAGCGGCATAAGCTAAGAAAATCCTGACTGCTTCAAGCCTTGCAACCGGTGCGAATGACTCTTCAAAATCTATTCCTTCTTCTTGTCTGAATCCCTTTGCCACCAGACGAGCCTTGTTGCGAATCACAGTCATTTCTTCATCCTTTTTGTTTTTCCATAACCATTTAAGATCAATGACTAGTTTGTCAATTGGTCTTGGAACTAAATCCCAGGTGTCATGGATTTGAAATTGAAGAAGTTCTTCCTGCATCGCTTCAATCCAGGCATTATCTGCCATTGCTTCCCGAATGTTCTTAGGTTCTATGAGACTGACTGAGCAGACATAGATGCACATGTCGCAATCAGTATGAAGTTGTTTTCTCGTCTGAATTGGTCTTGAGGGTTCACCAATAACCTGTTCAATCGGATGGTCTTTTGTCCACTGTAATGTTGAAGGATACCTTGGACTGAATAACTGCGTGTTAGTCGGTTCATGTAATCTGGAAGATGATTCACCAGATTCCGTTCCAAACGGGTTTTCAAAGACTTCTTCGTCTAACACAGCATTATTTTGTTCTTGCTCATCAATTCTTGGTAGAACAATTTCAATGAATGGAGTTTTAGGAGTAAATGTAGATGATGTTGATGGTGAGGGAGGTGGTGCGCCAGCTTCAAATGTTGTGGATGCATCTGGAATTGGTGGTGGTGGTGGTGGATGTTGAGTGGATGCAGCGGAATGTTGGTTAGATGCATTTTTCGAAGCGCCACCATAGTATTCATCATACATGAACTCGAAGAAATTATCCAGTTCTTGAGTTGTGGGTTGTTCTGAATGAATTGATTGAGCTCCTTGATGTGCGAGTCCCGAACTGATATGTCCGGAAGTCATCGGGTTAAGCGCGGGTTCTAGAGCGAGTCTCTCAGAAGCCATTTGTGAAATTTCATCAAACTTCACATTCATCGTCTCCATTATCTTTTTCGTTCTCCTGTTATACACCCTGAATGCCCTGGAGTTTTCAGAATACCCAATAAAGATTCCAATATCACCCTTAGCCTTCAACTTTCCCAGATCTTCCCTGTCATTTGTTGGATAGCATAAAGCGCCAAATACATGAAGATAAGAAATATCCGGTTTTCGGTTGTTGACAAGTTCGTATGGGGTTTTATTGAATCTTGGATGGATTAGGGATCGGTTTTGAGTAAAACAAGCAGTAGAAACAGCATCAGCCCATAAAAATAACGGAGCACTGGAATAAAGTAGCATAGTGCGAGCAGCTTCAACAAGGGTTCGATTCCTTCTTTCAACTACCCCATTCTGCTGCGGAGTTCTAACAGCTGATGTCTGGTGTGTAATACCAGTTTCTTCAAAGAATGTTCTTAACTCCTGATTGAAAAATTTCGTGCCATTATCCGTTCTTACTATCCTAACTGGAGCTTGAAGTAGAACTTGAATCCGCTTCAGAAAGGTGATGATGGTGTTTGGTGCTTCTTCTTTTGATCTCAAAAACTTCACCCATGTATATCTTGAATAGTCGTCAACAATTACAAGAATATACTTCTCCCCATTTATGCTTTGAACTCTCATCGGGCCACATAAGTCCATGTGCAACAGATGCAACCTATCAACCGAACTAGGTACGGGTTTAGGTTTATATGTTGCTCTTTTGCTCTTTCCTTGCTCACATGATGGACATAGGTGTTCTTTGGTGTATTTGAATTTAGGAAGACCGGAGACGATGTCGTCTTTGGCAAGCTTGTTGATCGTGTCAAAGTTCAGATGGGACAAACGTCTATGCCACAACCAGGATTTTGTTTCGCCTGCCCTGGTCATGAGACAAATAGGAGATGAAGAGGCCATTTGGTTTATGTCAATTGCATAGAGATTGGTGCCACGACCCCCAATTAAGAGATCATTCCCCACCAAATTCCTGACAAAACAAGTGTTTCTCCTAAAAGCAACCTCTAAATCTGCATCACAAAACTGTCCGACAGAGAACAGATTGTGTCCCAACCCTTCGACATAGTAAACCCGAGTGATCAGATAATTTCCAAACCGAAGATCTCCATAACCCAGAATAGCTGCAACATGATCATTCCCAAACCGTACAGTCCCCATGAACTGCCACACAAAATTGATCAGCAACTTCAGATTCCCGGTCATGTGCTTGGAGCAACCCGAGTCGACGATCCAAAGACAGATTTCAATGACCTGAGAAGAACAGAAGAATTTGTATATGGAAACCGTGTAACATTTGGTTCCATGGGGTTAGATGTAACAGGTGGAGTACACTTAGAGATGGTTTCCGATGATGCATTGGGAACTATTTCTAATGTGCCATTCTTGGGTGTAAACATTCTACCCGTTGGTTTCCATGCACAAAACTTAGAGTGATCCTTAGGCAATAGGCTGCTAGTGGTTATCCTAGCTTTTGCAATAAGTCTTCGAATATATCTAGACTTAGCCTTAGTTACAAAAGGACCCTTTTTCTGTTCTGGCAAATCATTCTTTTTCACATTAGTGGAAACATTATCATCACAAGCATTTACAGACAAAGATATCTTTTGCATTAAACAATCAGAATCATTACATGCATTAGAAACAGGAGTCTTATCATTACAACTAGATGATACATGTTTCTTCTTGGGAAGCGGTAAATTCCTAGGGTGTTCTTCTACTTTCTTGCATGCACTCTCAGAAACAGACGAGACACTAGGTTTCTTGTTATTGCTCCTAGACTGTCTTTTGCTCCTAGAGTTGCTTTCTAATCCTGTAGAAGGTAAGGCACACTCATTAGAATTTATGTTGTTGTCCTGAGATGTTGTTTTAGCATTCCTAATCTCATTTGGATTATCTTTAATACTTTTGTCTATCGCCCTATATGTTTTAGATGTAGAGGCAGACGCAGTAGTGGGACTAATCCTAAAAAGGCCAGGTGCTATCACATTAGTGTTCTTGACAACAGCTTTCCCTTTTTGTTTCTCATTAGGCAAGGGGGTTAATGGTGCAATACCCGTAGTTTCCTCACCCTGCCCTTTTTGACTTGCAAGCTGAGACTTCAAAAGATTTATTTGATCTTGCATGTTTTTGTAAGAACGCTCATACGACAGTTTGTCATACTTGCATTCTTCCTTTTTCGTATCAAGTTGTTTAAAATATGTGCAATTTTGTTTTTCAAGTTTCAAAAGTGCCTTTTCATATTTTTCAGCAATTTGAGAAGTCTCAGCTCGAAGTGTTTCATCATCCTCCACAGAATATGTTTGGAAAATAATAGACATGATATCGGTCGATAGAGCTTCGAAAGAGAGAGAGAGTCATTTTGTTGTTCCAAAACTTTTATGTGTTCCAAGTATTCATTGGCTTCATTCACTAAGGATTTGTGGTCCTTAACAAATGCTGCAGACTCTTTCAAAAGATTATTTTCCACATTTTGAACAACCGCATAGATTGCAGAAATGTGTGGATTAATTTCCGATTCAAAAATCTCTTTAATTTCATCCTGAACACCTGAAAACCATTCAAATTTTTGACTGTTTGTTTTGGAAGCCACAATACTTTGAAGTGTTTCAATTCTCTGTTTAAGATCCACCAAATATAGTCTAGCTGCACTTGTATCAAAAGTGTTTTTAGATGCCATTTGTTGAATGTTAGACAGATGAATTGAGACAGCTTTTTGTCTTGTGAAAACCACTGGTTTTTGAAAAAACAGAGGTGACTCCTTTTTAACAAGATGAACCCCAGATTCTGTGTTAAGCTTGTTATAATCAATTGGTTTAATTTCTGGGTTCATTTGTCTCATTTTGACACGTCTCTTTTCTGTACGCTCAATCGTTTCATCCGAATCATAACCCGAAGGAGGGTCATGGATAGCATTTATTAAATTACCATTAAAAAGCACATTCTGTTCTTTCTGAGCTTTCTTGAGAATATAAGGGTTTTCATAACCGATAGCAACCTTTTTTAATGTATGTAAAATCGGGTTTGGATCGTTTATTAACAAATTAACTGTTTGTGCAGAATGGCCCGTTTTTACAAGCAAATCATCCAACTTTGCAATGGTTTCCTTTTTGTCATTGATCTCTTTAAGAAGATCCTTTTCACGTTTTGAAAACCTTTCATTCAACTCCTTCTTTTCTTTTTCAAGATTGGAATAAGTTGATTTTTGTTTTGAAAGCTGGTTGGTTAGTTCAGAAATTTCTTTGTTAAGAGATTTGATTTGCAAATTCAAATTAACATCGAGAGTGTCAAATTTTATTTGCAAATGTTTCTCTCTTAATTCAGAATCTCTTAAGCTAACCTCAAGTTTTGACTGTTTTTCGTTATGAAAATCATAAGCTCTTGCATTCACCTTATAACTCTCAAGCTCAGCGGTCAATTTTTCATTCGCGGCCTTAACCTCGCGATTGACCGTTTTAACTTTCTCAATTTCTATACTACAATTATGCAATAATGATTCAAACATAGCACGTGTTTCCTCATCATTATCAGTATGCTGTGACTCAAATTCTTCATTAGGATGCATATCTGGAGTTACCAAATTAGTATTACTACAACTTGGTTCGTCCTTGTATGTATCATAAATGAGATTAGGAGTCTCAGGATACTGTTCATTTTGAGGTGACATATCAAACATTTCATTATTGTGACATGTAATATATGGTTGTACCTCAGAAACCGCATTAGTGTCAAAAGCAGGAGGTGCTTCTGAGTCTGTGTCGTACTTTGCCTCCTGAAGATTAGCCATAAAAATGCAGTTTGCATCGATGTCTTCAAGATCTTCTGAAGCATCCATAATAGCCATGAAGTCATTCTCTTCTGCACTTAACTGAAGCCCAGCCGTTTCCTTGTTTGCCAACATTAATGCTTTCTGCAAGTAAGCTGGATCCCTCTTATTCGGCTTGTCTGGACAGTTCCTAGCCATATGACCAATACCCTGACAGTTGAAGCACTTCATCACATTACCCTGATTCCTATTCCCAGCTCCCTGTGCAACATTCCCAAACTGATTCCCAGCATTCTGTATCCTTTGATTACCAACAGCATTACCCATCTGATTCCCTGCAAACTGACCCATCTGATTACCAACATACTGCCCTGCATTCTGATTTCCCATCTGATATCTTGGAGCATATCCCTGCTGATTCCCATAACCCCCAACCATCTGACCTTGCTGTCCCATGTTGAAACTCGGCTGTGCAATCTGCTTGTTGCGAGTGTTCGATGAGATTCGTTGATTGTTGTTGGTGGGTGAAGAGTAACGTCCTTGGAATGCTTTTGATAGGTAGGCAAAAGCTTGAGTCAAGTCATCAGTTGACTCATCCTGATCATGTTGATCTGGGTGTTGTGGGTATTGTTGTTGTGGGATTACATGTTGTTGTTGTGGGTAGAACGGTGTTTGAGGATTGTATTGATGTTGCATAGCTTGTTGGGATGAAGATGATGATGAAGGTTGTGCATTAACTGTTGCAGGTGTAGGTGTTTGGACTATGAGTGCAAGAGGATCTTGGTGTTTTACTTGTTTCTCTTGTCTGACTTCATTTGCCTCTGCTTGGTTTTGTTTTAGGAAGTCATAAAGCTGATCATAGTTCATCTTGTGAAGGTTTTGTGTCTGGTTGATAATAGTAACATACCGTCCCCATTCTTCAGGAAGGTTGTTGATGAACTTGATATTTTGAACAATTGGTTTAGGTGCCAAATTGTTTCTGATCAACTCATTCATTAGAGTACAAAACCGTGTATAGAAAGATTCAATCTGTTCAGCTGGTGTAGATGTGAACTTCTCCCATTCAGTCAGAAGCTTCTTTTCCATTTCTTGTTTACCAATATCTGTACCATAACAAAGTCTTTTGACTCGTTCCCACATTGCATGAGCAGTTTCACAACTGTCTACAGCACAGAATATATCTTGAGGTAACCCAAGTTGGATTAGATGCATTGCCAAGTTATCAGCTTCAATTTGCTTCCAATCATCTGCCGTATAATCCTTTTCTTCTTGGATTTTGTAAGTTGCTTCAACGGGAGGTTCTGAAGTTCGATCTTCAGCTGTAAGTTCCGTCCTACGAGGCTTGAATGGACCTTTCTCAACGGAGTTAGCCAAGAGTCTACCTTGTCCATTAGGTTTTGATTTCATATAACGAAGCATACGACTCGTCCATGGAAGGTAACCACCCTTTTCTAACATTGGAGGACGGTTTTCTGAACCTGCGGCATGAATGTCTTGTTGTGTAGTCATCTTTAAGATATGGTATGATAAAGTGGATTGAGGATCGTTTCAACAAAATAGAAGTAGTTGTAGTTGTTGTTGAAGGTTAAACTTGGTTGTTGACGTGAAGCTTTGTTAAGGTGGAAATTTTGGTCTGAAAAACTTAGAAACTCAATAACTTCATTCTGGAGCGATTTCAGGCTTCGAAAGTTGGGTTGAATGAATAAATTGATTCAACGTGTCCTTCTCCTCGGTCTCACGGTCGTTTTGACAGGTGTTTCGCTGAAAACGGAGTTACGGTTCAAAAGTTATGATCGTTTGAAGTTTCACAGAAGTACGAGGGCCAAAACTGCCAAATTTGAAAGTTTCCTAAGGCTACTGGAAAGTACAGGGACTGAAAATGTCAATTCTGAAAACTGCTCAACTGCGATAAGGCTAAAAATGGCCAAATGCGATAACTATCGCAGTTGCAAATGCGATAACTATCGCAGTTGTCAATTGCGATAAGACCTGGAAACCTGAACTGCGATAAGAGCTTAACAGCGATAAGCCAATTGCGATACCTATCGCAATTCTAATACAAGAAATGCGATGACTCAATTGCGATAAAATCCGACAAGGTCAACTGCGATAAGGACCTGAAATGCGATAAAACGCAAAATATTTTCTCAATTGCGATAGATCGCGCTGGTAACTTTGAATGACGAATTTTTGCACTTATCCCAACTTCTTTGACTTAAGAGTCACTTGCCCACTTGATCTTATCCTAGTAGATATTATTTCTTACAACTTTTCACCAACTTGAGCAAGTTGTACCAATCACATCAACTAAAACACTTAATAATCAATTACAGTGACCAAAGTATTCCAAAAACATCAAAGGATTTTGTTTTCAAAAATATTTCAATCAAGAACACTTAGAACACCAACCAAAGTGCAATATTTGAGAATCCAAAAATCACAACAGTTGGTTTCTTTGCATACAAACCGAACACACTAGAACACAAACCTTCTACCTTGTTGCTTGGCTCATGTATACCACTTGTAGAGATCGACCCACTTCTATATCATACAAAGTAACACAAACTTGATGACACTCATAAGCATATAAATCAAGAACAAGAGATATGTGGATATTTGCTAGTCTAATGATTATATTCAAAGATGAAATAATACAAAGACTAGAGAGGGTTTCTTTTTCTTTCACACACACACACACTCTTTTTCTTTTGTAAATAATGAGGCACACTTTGTAAAAGAGATGTGTGTGTGTGTGTTTATACGAATCACAGCCAACACATGGCTTGTGATTGGGCTTTGACTTAGACTTGGTAGTGGGCTTCTAAATGCATTACACTTATACATTTGATGCTAATAAAACTAATACTAAAAGCCCACTATGTTATCTACATATTATACATTACACACTAATTCTAATAATCAAATGACCATCACTTCATATTAACCATAAAGTGATTGCTAACATAAAGCCAAACAAGAAAGTGCTCGAAAAGATATTGAAAGGCTTTTGGTGTCCTACAAGGACGTTGGCATATTATTGCCCAACCGGCGCACCAATTTACCGTCGCCAAGCTACGGAGAATCATGTACACGTGCATCATATTGCACAACATGATTTTGAAATACCAAAACTTTGCAATATCTGATGTTAATGAAACGTATATTTGTCCGCGAATAAATTTACAACGGACATGGATTGAGCGATGCGATGTGCAACGAAATAAGGGGAAGGAACTACGCAATAAACGCGTACACGCAGCACTTCAACGAAATCTCATCGAGCGTGTTTGGCAAGCAAATCAATGGGAAACATTTCAGCAGCAGCAACAACAACAACAAGATCATTAGTTACTTTATAATTTGATGTATTATTAGTATTTGTTGTATCGTTGTTTAAATTCCCGTATCGTTTTTTTTTCGTTTCGTAAGTTTATGTTTCGTATGTTTTTAAGTTTGATGTATTGTATTTATATTTGAATGAAATAAATTTAGTTTATTTGGGTATTTGAATAAAATAAATAAAAATAGATAGTGATGGGGCCCAAATGAGTAAGTTGTGGTTTGTTATTGGGGAGGGGGGTTGTTAGTTGTGGTATGTCATGCTGACGTGACACCCCGTGAGGCCCGAATGAGTAAGTTGTGGTTTGTTATTGGGGAGGGGGGTTGTTAGTTGTGGTATGTCATGCTGACGTGACACCCTGTGAGGCCCGAATGAGTAGATAAATCGTGCCATTGCACCCCATGCTCTTATCCTACAAAGAAGTTGGGCATAAATTATATGACTACCATACGGCAAGACTGCAAGAGTACAAACATGATGCTTAGATTTAAGTTGACTCCTTAGGCAACGTCATATACAGTATATCTCTATGATCAATTATCAATACCGTGCTGATGCGTGGGTTTTGCAACCTTACAACAGGTTTTACCTCTCGAGGGATCTCAAGAGGCTTACAACCCCACCAGGCAGTGTACCTGACCGATGTAGTATAGTGTAGTGGTAAGTACGGGGGATTGATCGTTCTCCACAGGGAATAGTGTTCGTTAGGTGTGAAAGGCTACTCTAATTAGGTCTAAGGGTTGAGGAAGATTCTTTTTATGTTTTTATATTTTATAAAAGCAAGTAAAATCTCGGGTTTTGAAGGAGTGGGCGGAATTAGTTGCTAGTCAACTAACCCAAATTACTACAAATGCAAATAAAATAAAATAACAAAAATGAAAAGTGGTGAGAAACTTATGTGTAGAGAAATGTGTTTACTTAGATTTCCTTACTCCCTAACTATCTTTTACCGGTTAATTAGTGTGTATTAGTCGCGTGGATGACGGGTGTATTCCTTAATACCATTCGTGGGGTGGCGTACTTACTTCCCCAAACTCTACAAGCTCCTACTTCACTCCTATGTCGAGCCGGCTAGGAAGCTCCTAACATGGGATCACTAGAATTCGCTTGTGCATTAAATACAACCATAAAAACCTTTAGTACGCGTTTGGTTCATGTTTCTTAAGACGTTCAAGCAAGTTACCGAATAGGAAGTTAGCCAGTTTTCTTAAGCCTAACATAGATAAACAATCATCCAATACAACTAATAACACACTAACAACCAATAATCAATAGCTAGGTTTCATTAGATCTAAGCAAACACAAGATAAAATTAGCCTAACATGTTAAACAAAAGACAAGCATAAGATAGAATCAAACAACACATAGACATATTGAATGATTAATTGATAACTTATCTTTCAATGAAACATGGAAGATCTCAAGGCAAAAAGCCCTGAAAAAGTAGCTAAAATCGTCTTAGGGTTTTATCCCAAAATTCCACACACTAAGCTCTCTCCTCATGACAAAAAATTAGAAAACTATATATAGACTTTGACATCTGACGGCGTCACCTTATTCATTGTGACGCCGTCACCTCGCCGCTTTTAGGGTTCCCGGATGACCATCTTGACGCCGTCCCTCTTTAGCTCTTCAAAAATCCATTCTGGCTTATCAATGTTTGACGCCGTCGGATCATGAACGTGACGCCGTCCCCTTATGATTTAAGCCGTGACGCCCTTGATTTAGTTAAAGCGTGACGCCGTCAGAATTCTCATGCAAACTCACTGGCCCGTCATGAGTAAATTTCACATCCAACTTTTCTTGCCAAGGCATGACGCCGTCCCATGTTAATTGTGACGCCGTCAAGAGTAACTTTTAGCCGATTCTTGAGACTTTGCCGTTTTCTTCACTTTAATGCTCCAAAAACGTCCAAAATGCCTCCTTTTCCAGATTTCTCCTCAAAAGTACCTAAAATGACAAAAGGAACGATTTAGGGCAATATTTGATCAAATAAATACGATTTCGGGCTTAAATGACCCCTTAAAAGCGGTACACTTTTCGCCTCATCAAATACCCTTACACTTGAGATTTGCTTGTCCTCAAGCAAATGCGCTTTTATTCTAATCAAAATACAAGTTAGGGGTCATTTAATGCAAACATAAAAGTAATTACAACAAATAATCGTTCCATTTCAATCATAATAAGCACGGAGATTACATACTAGCACCTCACAAGTAGTGTTTAGATACTCACATCTCTCAAGTGTCATCAAAATAAATCTCATAAATGAAAACGGAAAATATCTCTCACTACCTGTCATAGCAAATAGATTACCATAGGCTTGGGAAAGGATCGAAAACCTCCTCCACTAGGCGTAAGCACCTAAGATAAACTATCAAAGAGGGCTTTTAAATGGGTTATAACGTTAGGTGTAGGGAAAAGGAAAACACGGTTTTGTTGGATAAAGGTTATTTTACTGGTGGCGAGTTAAAGATCTTGATCAATTACATGTACTATACAATGTTGCTAAGCCAAGACTAGACTCGATCTTAAGCTAATGAAAGAAAATAACAAAACATAAACATAAAATAAACATAAAATGAAACGGGATGGTAGTCCGTATGTTTTTTCTACTTTTCTTTTTCTCATTTTTTTTTTTTTTTGTATTTTTCTTGATTTTTTTTTTTTTTTTTTTTTTTTTTTTTTTTTTTTTTGCATACACTTTTACCCTACCATCCAAAATAATACATCATAGGGGCGTTGCATCCCCTTACACTTGAACTTTTACATAACTTTACAAATAACTATTCTAATGACTCGAATTAAGATAATTGAAAAACTTGGAGTACTTTTAAAACATTTAGCACATATGGGGGTAATAAATGATGTTCTTCCCCATTACTCCATTACACTAGTACTTTACCCATGAGTCCCAATCGTCCCAAAACAATATGTACAAGGATATGACTCGACTTAGCAACCATGTAATCAACTAGATAATTAACTTGGGTTTAAACAAATGTTGTCACAATAATGCACTAAAGATGAGTGCATACAAGGTAGGCTAAGGCGATTTGGGTGTACATTTTAGTGGGGTGTAACAAATTCTTCCTTTAAGTAAAATGCTTAAAGGTTGAAACGAAAAGATAGGCTCTGAGGGGTGTACTAGGGGTATCGTGTACTAAAAATGAGTACAACGCAAAGGGTGTGGGAGAATTACTTGACCAATGTAGCCAATGTAATTATAACAAAAACACAGGTGTAAAACAATGGGTTAATCCTAATGCCTCTTATCATGTAGTAAATCTAACTACACGAATGTAGTCTCACTTGTGGCCTCGGAATGGTCCTAACGCAAGTTCTAGAATCTAAGTGCTACCGGTACACACATCATAGCATAAATGCTTTTCCTACCAATTCTAGGGGCGAACCTCACATATTTGGGGTGGAAAATTTTTTAGTGGTACGGTTTTTGTGCTAGTCATATAACTCCTATCCATGAGACGCTCATTAAGATCAAAGTTTCACTCCTATATGTTGTAAAAAATTTTAAATTTGGCACTAAAATTACCTTAACAAGTATTTCTCTCAGTTTTATTACACATCTACCATCAAACAAACAAAAATCAAGCGCAATTGTATTCTCAAAAAACGTACTTTTACCCTCCCCTTACACTTAAGATGAACATTTTCCCCAATGTTCAAATGACAAATGTAAAAGCATAAAGTAAAAGAATGAAATCAAATACTCCCCTGATTCGCTCGTTGGATAATGAAATTACACGGTTAAATCTTCCTCCAAAGAGAATGTTTGAAGCTCCATGACTAATGCATCGCCATAAGCTTGATTCAAAACATTTCCTTGTCCAAAATAACCTGTTGAACCTGAGAAAACAAACACGAAAACCTGCATAACATCGGCGGGATAAAATCTATATATAAGGATATAATGCTTGTGGAATGATAACTTTGCAGATTCCTGGAGATTATAAGTTGGAGATTTTAATAAAAACTTTTTATGAAAACAAAATTTTCAAAAATTTCTGGAAATTAAATCTGACGCCGTCAGGTTATAACCCCTGACGCCGTCAGAAATGACCTGACAAAAATTTTCATTTTAAGTTTCCGGAAAATTTCTGGAAAAACCTTTACCTTACTTCCTGGAAATTCTGCAAAACATCATTATGACTCGATACAAGCATTTGACTCAAACAAATACTAATATGTATGTTAATTTAATATTATTATGATTCATGTTCATTTGTGTTCTAATAAACCGATTTAGATTTCCCTTACACTTATCTTTTGCAAAATACCTTTATATGTAGTTAAGACGAAGTTAAAAACAAAATAAAGCATTTTCACAATTAGTTTTGAACATGAATCAATAAGAATAAAAATTACACACACATACGAAACAAATAAACAAACACACAAACAAATGAACACACAAAGCAAATAAAATAAATAAAGCTTGGGTTGCCTCCCAAGAAGCGCCTTTCTTTATTAACGAGTCTTGTAGCTAGACTCAAAGTCACGCTACCCTATGTAAGTAAGCTCGTCATCAAGGACGTCTTTAGGGTTAAGCTTGGATTGAAGTTTCCTATTGGTCCGCTTAGTACGATATGTCTTTTCAAACTTCTCTCCATCCGGGTCATACAATGTCATCTTGATATGCCATGACCCATCTCCATCATTGGGTGGTTTATCCCAATTCCACTTATGATCATCTTCCTCACAAATCCACTTATTCATTCCTAGGTTAATTGGCAAAACTCCTAGGAAATCAATCATCCTTCTAAAAACTAGAGGGTCTTCAAATGGATCCAATTCGGTGTCCCTAGCCAAGAGTTGCTCTACCGAATGCGTTCGGTTAACAAAGTCCTCTTCTAGGTAAAATGGGCGTTGGGGTCCTATGAAGTCTCTATCGATCCAAGGTCCATATCTAGATGGTCTCCTATTTAATTCTAACCAATGGGGTGTCGGTTCCTCACTAGTATCATAGGCATGTTTCTTAACATCATAGACTGACCAAGTATCCCCTTCTCCTACCGCTATCTTGGATTCCTTACAATCAATCATAGCACTAGCGGTCGCTAAAAATCCTCTACCTATCAACAAGGGGCATGTAGGGTCGCTAACCATATCAAGGACGTGGAAATCGGCTAAAATGGTTAGTTTTCCAATGTGCACTAACACGTCCTTAACTACTCCAACCGGGTAAGCAACACTTCCATCCGCTAAGCCTATTATCACCTCGGTTTCTTCAAGTTTTCCAAGTTTTAGAGAGGTGTAGAGAGGTAACGGAAGTAGGTTAAGGCTTGATCCAAGATCGGCTAATGTATCATAAGCCTCCGAATTACCGATCTTGCAAGGTAGAACAAATAAGCCCGGATCATCTAACTTCTTAGGTAGCTTGTTTTGAACAAAGGCGGTCCCTTTTTCGCCTAACTTGAGCTTCTTCTCATCAACAACCGGACTTTCAAGGTGGAGCTCCTTGAATTCTTCGTCAAGGTTTTGAGTGGGAGGTGTTTCAACTATGTTGTTGACCAATTTGGATGTCATAACTTCTTGGTCACTTGGAACGACTTGGGTTTGTTTGAAACACGTGCTCATGGAATTGACCGAATAATATTGTGGACAAGAACTAGGGGACGAAACCGATGAAATAGCGTTGACGTTTAGTTTCGGGTTCTTGACCGTGTTGCTAGGGAGTGCTCCCATTTCTCGGTCATTGAGGGCTTTCAACAAGGTGTCAATCTTGTCGGTCATCTCGCTTTGTTTTTGTTTGAAATCGGCTTCAAAATTGGCTAAACGAGCTTCTTGAGATGCCATAAATTGAGACATCAATCCTTCAAAGTTATTGGTACTACCATTGCCGGAAGGATTGTTGTTGAAAGTACGGTTCGAGTTGGAACCGCTTGATTGGAAACGATTAGGTGGGTTGGAAGAATTGATTTGTTGTGAGTTTTGGTTTTGTTTCCACCTAAGGTTCGGGTGATTTTTCCATGAGGGGTTGTATGAATCACCATAAGGGTTTGGCTCGGGCTTGAAAGTGTACCACTTGTCTCCCGCTCCGTCGGTACGCGAGGATGCGTAGTCCACAAAAGCTTGTTCGGGGAGTTCCATGCAATCACGAGTGTCGTGGGGACCACTACATAATTCACATGAAGAAGTGATTTTGTTCACTTGGCTTGAAGGTTTAGGAGCCTCGTAGGATTTCATGAGAAACTTGACTTGGTCTTCAAGTTCTACGATCCTACGGTCGGAAGTGCTTGAATTGTTCAAAGGCAAAGATATTGCCTTGACCGTTTTATTCAAATCACGGGGATCACTCCAACTTTCGTTGTCATAAAGAGCAAGATCCTCTAGGAGAGCCCATGATTGTTCCGCACTTAGATCACGTAGCTTGCCACCGGCCGATTGGTCAATGGTTTGCCTCGTGGAGAGATTGGTATGGTCATAGAAGATTTGGACTTGGAGCCAAAGTTCTATGCCATGGTGAGGGACTTTTTGGAGTAAGTCCTTGAATCGAGTCCATGCCTCGTAGAGAGTTTCGCCTTGACGTTGTTGGAACATCAAGATATCATTCCTTAGCTTGGTAGTTCTTCCCGGTGGGAAAAACTGAGCAAGGAAACGAGTGGTGAGATCATCCCAAGAGGTGATGGATCCTGCGGGTTGACGTTCTAGCCACTGACTAGCTTGGTCCCGCAGAGAGAATTGGAAGAGACGCAATCGGGTCGTCTCTCGAGTGGCAACATCAAGGTCTATAGAATCAACGATTTTAAGAAAGTCCTTGAGATGTTGATTAGGATCTTCAGAACGAAGTCCATGGAATGCGCATCCGCTTTGCACCAACCGAATGGTGTCGGATCGCAAGGGTGTGATATTGGCTCCTTGAGTGAGCTCAATGGTGTTTCGATAGCCGTGGTGGCTAGGACGGGAATACTCTCCTAAAGTACGGGCTCTAGGAGGTGGTGGTGGTTGTTGTGGTGGTGGGTTGTGTGGGTTAAGGATATTACCATCTTCCATGATGTCGGACGGTAATGGTTACGAACAAAGACACGAAGAAAATAGATAGACTAAAGAAAACCTAGAAAAATAAAATAAAAATCTCACTAGAAAGGAATCTAGTGAGTAGACCTAATAGAAATAAAAATTCAACCTAAACAATAACTATTCCCCGGCTGCGGCGCCAAAAACTTGATGCGTGGGTTTTGCAACCTTACAACAGGTTTTACCTCTCGAGGGATCTCAAGAGGCTTACAACCCCACCAGGCAGTGTACCTGACCGATGTAGTATAGTGTAGTGGTAAGTACGGGGGATTGATCGTTCTCCACAGGGAATAGTGTTCGTTAGGTGTGAAAGGCTACTCTAATTAGGTCTAAGGGTTGAGGAAGATTCTTTTTATGTTTTTATATTTTATAAAAGCAAGTAAAATCTCGGGTTTTGAAGGAGTGGGCGGAATTAGTTGCTAGTCAACTAACCCAAATTACTACAAATGCAAATAAAATAAAATAACAAAAATGAAAAGTGGTGAGAAACTTATGTGTAGAGAAATGTGTTTACTTAGATTTCCTTACTCCCTAACTATCTTTTACCGGTTAATTAGTGTGTATTAGTCGCGTGGATGACGGGTGTATTCCTTAATACCATTCGTGGGGTGGCGTACTTACTTCCCCAAACTCTACAAGCTCCTACTTCACTCCTATGTCGAGCCGGCTAGGAAGCTCCTAACATGGGATCACTAGAATTCGCTTGTGCATTAAATACAACCATAAAAACCTTTAGTACGCGTTTGGTTCATGTTTCTTAAGACGTTCAAGCAAGTTACCGAATAGGAAGTTAGCCAGTTTTCTTAAGCCTAACATAGATAAACAATCATCCAATACAACTAATAACACACTAACAACCAATAATCAATAGCTAGGTTTCATTAGATCTAAGCAAACACAAGATAAAATTAGCCTAACATGTTAAACAAAAGACAAGCATAAGATAGAATCAAACAACACATAGACATATTGAATGATTAATTGATAACTTATCTTTCAATGAAACATGGAAGATCTCAAGGCAAAAAGCCCTGAAAAAGTAGCTAAAATCGTCTTAGGGTTTTATCCCAAAATTCCACACACTAAGCTCTCTCCTCATGACAAAAAATTAGAAAACTATATATAGACTTTGACATCTGACGGCGTCACCTTATTCATTGTGACGCCGTCACCTCGCCGCTTTTAGGGTTCCCGGATGACCATCTTGACGCCGTCCCTCTTTAGCTCTTCAAAAATCCATTCTGGCTTATCAATGTTTGACGCCGTCGGATCATGAACGTGACGCCGTCCCCTTATGATTTAAGCCGTGACGCCCTTGATTTAGTTAAAGCGTGACGCCGTCAGAATTCTCATGCAAACTCACTGGCCCGTCATGAGTAAATTTCACATCCAACTTTTCTTGCCAAGGCATGACGCCGTCCCATGTTAATTGTGACGCCGTCAAGAGTAACTTTTAGCCGATTTTTGAGACTTTGTCGTTTTCTTCACTTTTATGCTCCAAAAACGTCCAAAATGCTTCCTTTTCCAGATTTCTTCTCCAAAGTACCTAAAATGACAAAAGGAACGATTTAGGGCAATATTTGATCAAATAAATACGATTTAGGGCTTAAATGACCCCCTAAAAGCGGTACACTTTTCGCTTCATCAATTATCAATACCGTGCATATGCAGTTTGGTTGTGATATAAGGTTACGGTCAAACAAACATTATTAATCTTCTAACTTTTACCTTTTGTTAGTTTATAGACATAAAATAGTAGTTGTGTGTTAGGATCGAACTCGAGATCACGGGATTGCACACGTTACAAATAAAGAATTAATAATTAATAATTATTTATAAAATGTTATATATAATTATTATATACACAAAACATTTAACGGACATTAAGTATTTAACGGATAATGACTAACGACCGTTAAACGATAAAATGAAACAATTAAAGAGTGAATAAAAGGAAATTCGAGAAGGATCCGGAAGACCCAATGGGTACAACTGATCAGCAATGGGTTAGGAACCCTAATCCATGTCTAACTTGTCCTCCAAGTTTGCTCTCTATAAATACAAATGCTAGGATTCATTATTGGGTACTCTTGTACACTCTAATACCCAAAACCTTGTGTGTTTTTTCTTCCTTGCTCTAAAAACCTATTGAACTATACCCCTATAGGGTCGATCGAATTTTTTGTTAGTCAAAAAATTCTTGTTTCATGTTATTACTTGCATAACATTAATTCGGTATTAGTTTGTGTGTACAAGAACGTGATTCTTACACACTATTGTAAGAATCTTGGATTGAATTGCAAAATCGGTAAGGGGCAATTCTTATAATTCTTTAAACTCTAATTAGGGTTCATCATTCATATTGCTCGGTTTGATTCTAGTTCTTGCTAGAATCATCAAGGTACGTTCACTTTAATATCCGGTTAATTATTTATGTGTTATATATCCTACGCTTCTGCAATATGTGTTCTTTGATGTTATTGGTTATATATGATAGTCATTGTATTATAATTCCAATAGTGGCATCACGAGCCATTATAACATGTAATTAATTACTGAAAACACATAAAATAATGAATCTTGATTGAGTTTATACATGTTTTGGTCGATTTAGGGTTTATTCAAATCGAAACCCTAATTATTTTTTTGGGCCGATTGCCCTATAATATTTAGGGTTTTGGATTTGTAATTTATTTTTTTGGGCCGATTGCCCTATATTATTTTTCTGATTTACACGCACTGCTTATTGATTACGAGAAGGGTTTACCACCAAGGAATTATACTTCTATGCCCCAGGTACTTGCTATTCAAGAGGGTAGGATTAACAAGCCAAGTACGAACAAGAAGGGCAAGGGTAAGGGTAAGGCTGATAAGGGTAAGCAAGTTATGGCTTATCAACCTCCACCCAAGAAAAACCCTCCTAAGAAGAAGGATTATCCTAAGAAGGATCAGGCTTGCCACTACTATTATGTAGTGGGTCACTGGAAGTGGAACTGTCCTCTTTATATCCAAGAGTTGCGGGAAAGTAAGAACAAGAAGACTGGGCACTTGGGCGCCAGCACTTCAGGTAGCTTACTTAGGATTGAATTATTTACTCTAAATCATAAAATTAATTCCTGGGTATATGATACTGGGTGCGGCATTCACATTTGTAATACGCTGCAGGGATTTAGAGTGGAAAGGAAGCTTGCCTATGGGGAGCAATATCTGCATGTGGGAAATGGAGCACCTGCAGCTGTTGAAGCCATAGAAGTGTTTAATTTAGTTTTGCCTTCGGGCTTAGTACTGTTATTAAACAATTGTCATTATGCACCTTCAATTGTTAGGGGTGTTGTTTCCTTTTCGTGTTTATTGGATCTTGGTTTTAATCACATTATCAGTAGCAATGGAATTTCTGTTTCTTTAAATAATGTTTTTTATTTTAATGCTATTGCTGTTAATGGTGTGTTTGAGATTGACATGAGTAATTATGTATCCAATAATTATAATTCAATGTATAGCATAAGTAAGAAAATTAAGTCAGACTTGAATTCTTCTTACCTTTGGCACTGTAGACTTGCTCATATAGGCAAGACTCGCATGAAAAAGCTACAACATGATGGGCTTTTGAAAAGTATCAATGATGAATCATTTGATAAATGTGAGTCTTGTATATCTAGGAAGATGACGAAGAAACCTTTTCATAGTAATATGGAAAGGGCTTCTGATCTACTTGGTTTAATACATACTGATGTGTGTGGACCACTTATACATGTGTCAAGGAAAGGTGCTAGCTACTTCTTAACCTTTACTGATGATTTCAGCCGTTATGGATATGTTTATTTACTTAAACATAAACATGAGATGTTTGAAACATTTAAGATTTTCAAAGCAGAAGTAGAATTGCAACTAGGAAAGAAGACTAAAGCTCTTCGATCTGATAGAGGTGGTGAATATTTAAGCCAAGAGTTTAAAGATTATTTAGTTGAGAATGGAATTGTCCAGAATCTCACATCTCCATATACTCCACAACAAAATGGTGTATCTGAGAGAAGAAATCGTACATTGTTAGATATGGTACAATCAATGTTTAATCTTACAACTCTTCCTTTATCCTTTTGGGATTATGCCTTAAAATCTGTGGTTCGTATTTTTAATATGATTCCCACTAAGAAGGTTGATAAGACACCATATGAAATATGGAATGGAAAAGCTCCTAACTTGTCTTATTTAAAGGTCTGGGGTTGCGAGGCGTATATAAGACGTGACTCAGTAGATAAACTTCAACAGAGATCTGTAAAGTGTATCTTTGTAGGATACCCAAAGGAAACGATGGGTTACTACTTTTACTATCCTCCTGAAAACAAAGTAATTGTTGCAAGATATGGAGACTTTTTAGAAAAGGAACTCATATCTCAAGAATTCAGTGGGAGAGTTTATGATCTGGAAGATGATCATGTAGATACATTACCTTCTGAAAACACTAGCGTACTTCCTGTGGAACCTGAAAGTCTGGGTCCTCCACCTGAAGTTGAAATTGTTCCCATTCGCAAGTCTTCAAGACATGTGAAAGCTCCTGAACGTCTATGTCTTAACGTAGAAGTTGAGGAAACTATATTAGGGAATCTTAATGAACCTGCTAATTATAGCCATAGCAGCATACTATGACTATGAGATTTGGCAAATGGATGTCAAAACCGCCTTCTTAAATGGTCGCCTAGATGAAGACATCTATATGGCGCAGCCTAAGGGGTTTGTGAATCCAAAATTTCCAAACCGTGTATGCAAACTTCAAAGATCCATTTATGGATTGAAGCAAGCATCAAGGCAATGGAATAAAATATTTGATGAAGAAATCAAAAGGTTTGGATTTACTCATAATCTTGATGAGCCATGTGTATATCACAAAGCTAGTGGGAGTAATGCAATTTTCCTTATCCTATATGTTGATGACATATTGATCATGGGAAAAGATATTCCAAGTTTGCAAAAAGTTAAGGCATATCTTGGAAAGTGCTTTTCTATGAAGGATTTAGGAGAAGCTGCATATATTCTGGGAATCAAGATCTATAGAGATAGATCAATGCGGTTAATCGGATTAAGTCAAAGTGCTTACATTGACAAAATATTGAAGAGATTCAATATGCAAAATTCCAAGAAAAGATTTTTGCCAATGGAAGTAAAACATGGCTTGAGCAGTGAGTTATGTGCTTCAACACCTGCAGAGGTGGCACGCATGAGCAAAGTTTCTTATGCTTCGACTGTTGGTTCTACTATGTATGCGGTAAGATGCACAAGGCCAGATGTGGCGTTCACTCAAAATATCACCAGTCAATTTCAACAGAATCCAGGTGATAAACATTGGATTGCTGTTAAACATATTCTAAAGTATCTTAGGCATATGAAAGATATGTTTCTTGTGTATGGTGGAAATTCAGCTACAGAACTTGATGTAACAGGTTTCTGTGATGCGTCCTAGCAATGTGACAAAGATGATGCGAAGTCTCAGACTGGTTATGTCTTTGTTATCAATGGAGGAGCAGTAGAGTGGAAGAGCAAGAAGCAGAGTACAATTGCAATGTCTGCGATAGAGGCCGTGTACATAGCTTCTTCAGAAGCTACAATGGAGGCAGTCTGGATTAGGAAATTTATTTCAGGGCTTGGTGTTATGCCTTCAATTGAATTTCCTATTAATATGTATTGCGACAATTCTGCTGCAATCATATTTGCCAATGAGCCTGGAGTCATGAAGGGCACGAGACATTTTCTACGGAAGTATCACTATGTTCGGAAACAAGTCCACGAAGGTGAAATAAATTTCTTGAAAGTTCACACAGATGATAACTTAGCTGATCCATTCACTAAGGCTTTAGCTAAAGAAAAGTTTACTGAACTTGCCAATGGAATTGGACTTAGGGGCTGTTTCTTTTTTTTCCTGTTTCTAGTTAGGTCCTGTGTGGATATATGTGTACTGTTTCTAGTTAGGTCCTGTGTGGATATATGTTGTTTCTTTTTTATGCTTAATTGACCATCTTAATACGAGTTTTTTCCCGAACTAGTGTAGGTGGAAAAAATTTATAAAAATTCGAAAAATTTATGAAAATTCGAAAAAATTTATAAAAATTTTAAAAAAATTCGAAAATTTTTAAAAATTCAAAAAATTTATAAAAATTCAAAAAATTCGAAAATTTTATAAAAAATTATAAAAATTCGAAAAAACTTATTAAAATTTTTAAAAAATTCAAAAAATTTATAAAAATTTATAATTTTTTTAAAATTCAAAAAATTTGTAAAATTTTATAATTTTTTTAAAATTCAAAAAAATTATAAAAATTCAAAAAAATCGAAAATTTTATAAAAAATTATAAAAATTTTAAAAAAATTCAAAAAATTTATAAAAATTTATAATTTTTTAAAAATTCAAAAAAAATTATAAAAATTCGAAAAAAAATTTAATAAATTCAAATTTTTTATAAGTTTTTTTGAATTTTTATAAATTTTTATAAAATTTTCGAATTTTTTGAATTTTTATAAATTTTTTGAATTTTTATAAATTTTTTATAAAATTTTCGAATTTTTTGATTTTTTATCAATTTTTCGAATTTTTATAAATTTTTTTGAATTTTTATAAATTTTTTGAATTTTTATAAATTTTTTCAATTTTTATAAATTTTTTCAATTTTTATAAATTTTTTATAAAATTTTCGAATTTTTTGATTTTTTATCAATTTTTCGAATTTTTATAATTTTTTTTTGAATTTTTATAAATTTTTTGAATTTTTATAAATTTTTTCAATTTTTATAAATTTTTTGTATTTTTAAAATTTTTTGAATTTTTATAAATTTTTTCAATTTTTATAAATTTTTTGTATTTTTAAAATTTTTTGAATTTTTTTAAAGTTTTTATAAATTTTTTCCAATTTTCATAAATTTTTCGAATTTTTATATATTTTTCGAATTTTTTAATTTTTTTTGAATTTTTATAAATTTTTTCGAAGTTTTCTAAATTTTTCGAATTTATTTTTTCCACCTACACTAGTTCGGGAAAAAAAATCGTATTAAGACGTCCTGAATAGAAACAGTATCTAATTTTGCCCCCTTCCACATTAAGGATTCTCTTTTGCAATAAGTTAAAAAGAAACACCAAAGTTTCCTGTTTCCAGCCAGCTTTGTTACCAAACAGGACATTAAGTTGAAAGTAAACGGCCCCTTAGATTAGCTAGTAGTTTCATGCATGACTGTGTTTAGTATTTGAATAAAGGATATTGTAAACATTTATTATTTATTAATGAAATAAAGTATTGGTTATGTTTATATTCATTATTTAATATTGTTATCCTATTTTTGCATGTTTTAATCCGTGAATAACTTAGCTATTCTAAATATCTGTTGTCAGTTAATGATATGGGAATATCATTATGATAAGACAAATCTGAGTTTTGGTATAATATACTGGAAAGTATATTGATGCGTTGTCATGCCAAGTTCACATGATATTCAATGAATTGAATATAGGACTTATCCCAACTACATGATGTTACTTGATTCGAGTCAATTGTAGTATATATTTTTCAAGGAAAACACACAAAGAAATATGTGTTAACCCGAGTCGTTTGTCCCGACGAATATCGAATGGAATTTGTGTTCCCGGAACGTGATTCGTGTAGTGAATGAGAATAAGAGTGATTAATTTTTGATTACACTACTAACAATGAAATAATAAAAGTAATCAACTGATTAAGCTAATGAAACAAGTAAACTAAGCATACGAACTTTAAAACGAAAATTGAATTTTAAAAACGTTACGCGACGAATTATAAAACGTAAATAAAAATGATTTTGTAGAATTTAAAACCTAAAAATATAAAAATAATTTTCCTATATTAAATCTGATAAAAGAAAATTTTTGGAAAAAGAAAAATATTTTTTTTGACTTTTTAATTAATTTTTATGAATTAAAAACTAATTTAACTAATTAAAAATCAAAAGAAAATGCAAATAAAGTGAGAATAATGCAAATTAAATTTTGAAAATTATAAAATAACTAAAAAGTAATTTTTAAACTAAGAACTATTTTTTTTTTTTTTTTTTTTTTTTTTTTTTTTTTTTTTTGTGATTTAAATTGAAATTAAAAATGATTTGAAATTCTAAAAAACTATTTAAAAATGAAAAGAAATAGTAAATGATCGAGAAAAATTATGAAATTTTTAGGAGAATTCTAAAATATTATTTGAAATCTAGGAAAAATAAAAAAATAGAAAATTAAGCTGAAAAGTGCTTTTTTGGCTTAAAAACAGCTTATTACAAGTGCTTATTAATAAGCACTTGCAACAAAACTTAGTAAAACTCTTACAGAATGTTCACAGAACTCAATTAAAGACAAGCAAACTGAATTCAGATCAATTATTGCACAGAAACTCATAATTGGACAAATAAGCAATTTATGTTAAACCAAATAATAAGCACATGCAAATCAGAATAAGCCAGGAACTCAGGGAACAAACAAAACACCTAAACAAACTCTAAACTAATCAGATATATCAATCAAGCTCAGGTTACAAGTACTTAATCTCAACTGCAGGCCTCTATTCCAAACAGCAAACATGTTCTAAACCTCCTACTTTGCAGGCCTGATTAGCAGTCCAAATAAGCTGATAAGAGTGAGCTAATGGGGGCAAAAGTTGCTTAGTACTACTGAGACACCAAATCCACTAGAAAATCACACCTCCAAACTAATTTGGTTACCTAAAATGCCCTGAGATCAGCAGCTATTTGAGACAGTCCTAAGGATGTTTTGACTTTTTTTTTTTTTTTGCTATAAATCTATGAATTTTTGTAGTCTCACTACTCTACCTGGACCTAATATGAGTTACCTAAACTGAAAGTAAATCTAAAAACAGTCCTTAACTCAGATCAGAAGCTAAATCCAAACACCCTTATGAGACTGATTTTGAATTGTTACACTACCAAATACCCAAATGACCAGTGAAACTGTTGCACTACTAACTACCTAACCCTTATATCAACCAAATAAGCACTCTACAATCCTACATAAGCACTAATAAGCAGATAAACAGTTGACTTTTACTTTGACTTAATAAGCTGAGTTAAGAGAATTAATTACCAACTAAACTCTAATCAACATATTAATTTTAAACATCAGAAACAATGACAAAATAAGCAGAAATTACTTACAATAATGAAATAAACTGATGAACAGGATCGTTGACCAATGTTGACTTTCATTTAAAAAAAATAAGCAGAGTACAAATTACTGAATTTGAAGTACAATAAGCTGAAATGAAATGAGCTGAAACAAAGTTCCTCTATTTAAAGCTTAATCTAATTCTACCCTAATAAGCTACCTACTCTACCCTGCTACTCCTACTAAAAACTAAAAAAACTCCTCTATACGTGAGAATGAGGAGGCTATTTATAGCCATCCTTAGAACCTTCCAGGGTATCCTTCAAGCAATCTACACCATTGATCCTTCCCTTGCTCTTCAAGCTTCATTCTCTACCGTAGGATCCAAATAATGAGGTGGCACCTCCAATAAGCGAGTCCCACGTGTCCCTGGCAGCTGTCAGGTTCTTCTAGAACCACTAATCATGAGGTAATTATTAGGGAATTGGGTAATTTGGGTGAGGTGAATTTTAGGGTTCGGTGAATAGTAAAGATTGGGATTTATTTGGGCGCGTTTTTGTGACTGTGAGAGAGGGTGAATGTGTTTGTTTATTTTGTTTTTAACCGAAGTTTTTAGTTAAAAAACTTTGACCGGTTGTTTTAGATGGGTTTGGATCGGGTCGAACGGGTAAAAGAGAGGTTGGGCTGGGTAAGGAATTAAGGGGATTGGGCTTAGTTTCTTGGATTTTGGATTTGGGTTGGATAAAGGTTGGGTTTATTAAAATGTGTGATCCGGTGTTAACTCTTTTTAAAGGGTTAAGGAATTTAAACATAGGGACTAAATGTGTATTTTCTGGATTCTCAAGGGACCATTACTGCCATATTTTAAAAGATGATCCAAGGGCTAATGTTGACGACTTTGACACTTGGAGGATCTCAGTTGACTTTTTGACCATATTTTCTTCCCGGCATTGGCTATAAATAACACTTCCATATCTCGTGCTCGGTTTCCCGGTCTTTTGCTTGATTTTGTCCTTTTCTTCGATATCCGTGCCTGCATATGTAAAAACACAAAAAACACAATATATTTGGCATTTTGGTCGGGTTTTTGGTCTATTTGGGTCCGGTTTTGGTCTAGAAATGGTATGTGTTTAAGCACATACCAAAATTCCCCCAGACTAAGCTATTGCAATGTCCTCATGCAATGTTATAAAAACACGTTTTCGAAACCAAAAATTTCCAATCTCTTTTTACTAACTTTGAGAAGTAGCAAAATTTTCAAAAGAGATTAAGAAATCTTAAGTTCTAAAAACTCCTCGATTTTCCTTTTATTTTATTTTTGTATTTTTCTTATTATTCAAGTGACAGCTTTGTTGACAATCATTATCTTTCGATAACTTTTAGGGTCTTCGAGTAGGAAACACGACTCATGAAGAAGTGACCATACGGATAAAATTCGTCGTCCCTGATTTTTCACAAGTCCCCAAACTAAGCTTAAAAACGAAATCATTGTCATTTACAAGTTAGATTGCCGACACTACTCATAAAAGTTAACTGTGGACTCCTTGTTCCCAAACTCCTATTTTCCTCTATTTATTTTATTTTTGGTGAGAAATGAATTTCTTCGAATTCTCGTTTCGATAATTTCTTAGTCTGATAAAGATACTTAGTTTAGACGCTAAGTAGTTTCCAAACCTTCCCTCGAAAACCGTTGCATGCAAAAATAAGGTCCACATCAAGGTCTCTGATTTAACACGATTTTGAGGATATCCCTTTTATTTGCGACCGAAACAACTCATCTACGAGTCCAGAGACAGAAGCCTTTATTAGGACACCCCCGGAGTCGAAATTTGGCATTTTTAACATTATTAAGCACATATTATTATTGATCCTTGGCCCTTTATAACAATCACAACATCGGCTGCGAACCGGCAAGATGTGATAGTCTATTATGACCTTGGAATTTTTCCTATGCCTTTATTAGAAGTCTACAACATCGGCTGCGAACCGGCAAGATGCAGAAAACTTTTTATGGCTTTGGATTATTATTTTTATTCATTATTCATTATATATTTTGCCAAATCCCGAGTCCTACGGCTTTTATAACAATCCCAACATCGGTTGTGAGCCGGCAAGATGGAATAGTCTATTACACCGTAACACTGGCAGTACCTTGATGTGTACCCAACTTTCATAAGCAAGGATTCTCTAAGGAAGAAATAAAAACTAATTATCGCCAAAACTAAAATAGCTTTAATTATTCCTAGATTACTATTTTTTTTGGTGAAACAAGCTTATGGGAACAAAAAGCCACAAATAACTTCGATGAGCTCTAAAGAGATCCAAATACTCCATGTTTAGCAATCTAACTTATAAACAACTCTATCATTTCTCGTTCTTCGCAAATTTAAAATCTTAAATAATAAGATCCGCGAATGCTTAGCCATATAATCAAGCCATGCATATATAAAGTCGAATACGGGAACTTGCAAACTCTTAAAAAGAATTCGCATTTTCTAGCTCCTTGTGTAAAAGACTAGCACGAGCTTATAGATTATAAACGGTTAAGGGGACAAGCTAGAGCTCAACACACCCGATCAAGTCAGAATTTTATTCCTACTCTCTCCAGCGGAAAATCAACAAAAATGTCAAAATTTATTATATTTCTGGAAATTTTTTTTTAATTTTTCTCATTTTTTTGGATTTTTTAATATTTTGGAGGAAAAAACGGGGTTGCATGAGAAAACGGCAAAAATGCAAGGCAAAAATCAAATCGAAAGATTACCCCCCCCCCCCCAGACTAAAACGAGACATTGTCCTCAATGTCTTAAAGGTAAAGGTTCTCTTACATAAATCTAAGGCCGTTTATTAATTATGCCAAAAGATAGATGTAAAACGATAAGATTTAGGATATCGGATGAGCAGCGAATGATGAAACTCGAGTAGCGTGAAGGAAACTACGAGCACGAGAGTCTTCATCATCGGGCATTCCTGGACACATCACAGAAAAACACGAAACACAAGATACGGAAGAGGGAGCCCTCCTCATGACACTTATTAGATAAGAAGATAGATGGATAAGCATGGGGTGCCTCCCACGAAGCGCTTGTTTTTGGTAACCGAGTCACATGAGCTTGACTCGACCCCGAATTTATTTGTCCTTGGGGGAGCATGTGGAAAAGATAATCTCCATCGGACTTTCGTTCAAGATGTTTGGATAAACACTGAAGCACATGAAAGTTCCACTCCGATGAGATACCCGCGGCTCTAGATAGAAAAGAAAATGCCGGGGTCAAAGATGGTGTCTTCACTCCCGAAGGAGTGAAGGATAGAAGAAATCACCGAGTAGGTGAAGAAAGGGAGAAATATCATGATAACAATTGTAAAGAAATTGTCATCCTCACACCCGGAAGAGATAAAAAGGGTGGGTTGGGTGGGCAAATTATCATACTTTTCAGAAATCTCATCCACCACTTTAGAAGTCACAACACCCGTATCGGGCTTGATATCATCGGGTGGTTTAGCAGGCGGACGAGTGGGTGATGGCTCAACGTGTAATGACTCAGTTTTATGAAGTGAAAGGGGATCATCATTAAGCAATCTTTCAAGAAAAAGATTTTCCCCTTCCGAGTCATGGGAATCGTCAGGGCGAGGTATTGGTAAAATCAGCTCATCAAATGTAGAGTCCTCGTCCTCGACGTTCTCTAACCCTTCATCGAAAAGAGGATTAACTTTGCAAGAAGTATACTCATCATTGAATTCAAAAAGAGGGTTAGAGAAAATCCCGGAGGTAACTTTGGAAATGTCAAGAAAATCTTCACAAGATTGCAGATCACTTTCACCGTCGGATATTTCCTCGGACTCACTTGGGATTGGGACAAGGTTCTCAACATTGTCTGATTCCGTTGCCGGAATAGTGTCGAGATGCTCGTCCCCCATTTTTAGAGAGTCCTCAAGTACTTTGGTAGGAAAGACGGGTGCTATTTGAGGGAAGGTTACCGGAACAAATCTCTCCTCGTCATCATCGGAATCATCGTCATAGTAAATTAAGCTCTCTCGAAATTTAGCTGCTCTTTCCTCGGCAAGTAATTCTTCCATGGACTTCCCGGGAGTATTAAGACTAGCCGCTTGCTCTCGATATCGAACCACAAGTTTTTCAATTTCGCGCATTCCAACATGATTTGGATAATTGACGGGATTTTGTGGGGGTTGGTAATTGTCAAAACCGTGAGTATTATAGCAAGGATTAGGTTCATGGTGATTTTGACCCCACGATTGACATTGATAATCATTATGAGGTCCCCCACAATTTGTACAAGAAAAGTTCGGTGTATACGGTTCTTGCTCATAAAAGTTTTGAGGAGGGTGATTGAAATTGTTTTGAGGATAATCGGAAATGTTCGGATTAAAATCATAAGTGTATGAATTTTCAGCTTCCGAAGCACAAAACGAACAAAACCCATTGATCAAATTACTACCACACCTCTCGCAAGTACACCGTTGACAATAAGACGATGTTAGATCAATCGAATCTCCACACCCATTGCAATAACGTTGATCGAACGAAGATATATCGGGCTGTGGTGGGTAGTCGGAGAAATTTGACGGTTCATTGAAAGAGTTTGGATAAGCGAATGCAGTTTCAGCTTTCGAATAAGAACACATACAAAGTCCTCGACTAAATTCACATTCGTTGCAAAAACATCGGTCACAAAGTGAATTGTCCCCCAACTGATCTCCACATATAAAGCAGTGATATCCGGGTGACTCCATAAGAATTAAATATAAGAGGGATAAAGAGATAGAATCAAATGGTTAAGAGGATAAGAAGATTATTTTTGGGTTTTGAAATTTAGAAACATGAAAAATCACAAAAGAAAAATGGAAAATAAATTTGAAGAGAAAATCTTTTTGGATTTTTAATTAAGGAAAAATTAGAATTATTATCTTTTTGGTGATCGTTGATCAACCGTACTCGTTTCTTTCAAAACTACGCGCAGCGTGGCGGGAGAGAAGAATGGATCTCTCTTCAGTCTGCAATTTAATGTCAAGACTTCCTTAAACCCCGTAATTAGGTTGTAGTAAAGAAATAATCCAAGCAACGTTTAACTACACGATCTCTTTTGTTGTTTATTTGGAATGGTTTACAACCGCCCTCCTTCAACGGAAGACCGAGGATGTATTATTAATGGTGAAAACACTTTAGGAAAAGTGTTTTTTAATTATTTTCTTTTTGTATTTTTATTTTTATAAAAACGATAACTTCCGAGGAAGGGTCTTCAAAACACGATTCGACGAACGAAATCACGAACTCACTTCAATCTTCCCCGGCAGCGGCGCCAAAAATTGATTCGAGTCAATTGTAGTATATATTTTTCAAGGAAAACACACAAAGAAATATGTGTTAACCCGAGTCGTTTGTCCCGACAAAGATCGAATGGAATTTGTGTTCCCGGAACGTGATTCGTGTAGTGAATGAGAATAAGAGTGATTAATTTTTGATTACACTACTAACAATAAAATAATAAAAGTAATCAACTGATTAAGCTAATGAAACAAGTAAACTAAGCATACGAACTTTAAAACGAAAATTGAATTTTAAAAACGTTACGCGACGAATTATAAAACGTAAATAAAAATGATTTTGTAGAATTTAAAACCTAAAAATATAAAAATAATTTTCCTATATTAAATCTGATAAAAGAAAATTTTTGGAAAAAGAAAAATATTTTTTTTTGACTTTTTAATTAATTTTTATGAATTAAAAACTAATTTAACTAATTAAAAATCAAAAGAAAATGCAAATAAAGTGAGAAGAATGCAAATTAAATTTTGAAAATTATAAAATAACTAAAAAGTAATTTTCAAACTAAGAACTAATTTTTTTTTTTTTTTTTTTTTTTTTTTTTTTTTTTTTTGTGATTTAAATTGAAATTAAAAATGATTTGAAATTCTAAAAATCTATTTAAAAATGAAAAGAAATAGTAAATGATCGAGAAAAATTATGAAATTTTTAGGAGAATTCTAAAATATTATTTGAAATCTAGGAAAAATAAAAAAAATAGAAAATTAAGCTGAAAAGTGCTTTTTTGGCTTAAAAACAGCTTATTACAAGTGCTTATTAATAAGCACTTGCAACAAAACTTAGTAAAACTCTTACAGAATGTTCACAGAACTCAATTAAAGACAAGCAAACTGAATTCAGATCAATTATTGCACATAAACTCATAATTGGACAAATAAGCAATTTATGTTAAACCAAATAATAAGCACATGCAAATCAGAATAAGCCAGGAACTCAGGGAACAAACAAAACACCTAAACAAACTCTAAACTAATCAGATATATCAATCAAGCTCAGGTTACAAGTACTTAATCTCAACTGCAGGCCTCTATTCCAAACAGCAAACATGTTCTAAACCTCCTACTTTGCAGGCCTGATTAGCAGTCCAAATAAGCTGATAAGAGTGAGCTAATGGGGGCAAAAGTTGCTTAGTACTACTGAGACACCAAATCCACTAGAAAATCACACCTCCAAACTAATTTGGTTACCTAAAATGCCCTGAGATCAGCAGCTATTTGAGACAGTCCTAAGGATGTTTTGACTTTTTTTTTTTTTTTTTTTTTTTTTGCTATAAATCTATGAATTTTGTAGTCTCACTACTCTACCTGGACCTAATATGAGTTACCTAAACTGAAAGTAAATCTAAAAACAGTCCTTAACTCAGATCAGAAGCTAAATCCAAACACCCTTATGAGACTGATTTTGAATTGTTACACTACCAAATACCCAAATGACCAGTGAAACTGTTGCACTACTAACTACCTAACCCTTATATCAACCAAATAAGCACTCTACAATCCTACATAAGCACTAATAAGCAGATAAACAGTTGACTTTTACTTTGACTTAATAAGCTGAGTTAAGAGAATTAATTACCAACTAAACTCTAATCAACATATTAATTTTAAACATCAGAAACAATGACAAAATAAGCAGAAATTACTTACAATAATGAAATAAACTGATGAACAGGATCGTTGACCAATGTTGACTTTCATTTAAAAAAAATAAGCAGAGTACAAATTACTGAATTTGAAGTACAATAAGCTGAAATGAAATGAGCTGAAACAAAGTTCCTCTATTTAAAGCTTAATCTAATTCTACCCTAATAAGCTACCTACTCTACCCTGCTACTCCTACTAAAAACTAAAAAAACTCCTCTATACGTGAGAATGAGGAGGCTATTTATAGCCATCCTTAGAACCTTCCAGGGTATCCTTCAAGCAATCTACACCATTGATCCTTCCCTTGCTCTTCAAGCTTCATTCTCTACCGTAGGATCCAAATAATGAGGTGGCACCTCCAATAAGCGAGTCCCACGTGTCCCTGGCAGCTGTCAGGTTCTTCTAGAACCACTAATCATGAGGTAATTATTAGGGAATTGGGTAATTTGGGTGAGGTGAATTTTAGGGTTCGGTGAATAGTAAAGATTGGGATTTATTTGGGCGCGTTTTTGTGACTGTGAGAGAGGGTGAATGTGTTTGTTTATTTTGTTTTTGACCGAAGTTTTTAGTTAAAAAACTTTGACCGGTTGTTTTAGATGGGTTTGGATCGGGTCGAACGGGTAAAAGAGAGGTTGGGCTGGGTAAGGAATTAAGGGGATTGGGCTTAGTTTCTTGGATTTTGGATTTGGGTTGGATAAAGGTTGGGTTTATTAAAATGTGTGATCCGGTGTTAACTCTTTTTAAAGGGTTAAGGAATTTAAACATAGGGACTAAATGTGTATTTTCTGGATTCTCAAGGGACCATTACTGCCATATTTTAAAAGATGATCCAAGGGCTAATGTTGACGACTTTGACACTTGGAGGATCTCAGTTGACTTTTTGACCATATTTTCTTCCCGGCATTGGCTATAAATAACACTTCCATATCTCGTGCTCGGTTTCCCGGTCTTTTGCTTGATTTTGTCCATTTCTTCGATATCCGTGCCTGCATATGTAAAAACACAAAAACACAATATATTTGGCATTTTGGTCGGGTTTTTGGTCTATTTGGGTCCGGTTTTGGTCTAGAAATGGTATGTGTTTAAGCACATACCATTACTTATGGATATTATTAAGTAAATCATGAATAGTTATCCTCAGACTTGAGATACCAGATAACTGTTATGAATGTAGTGCATTCTGTGAAACAATTTAACGCTATACGTAACTGGTAGTCATAAGGATTGTTTCGGAATTGTTGCAAAGTTCATAGGTTATGCTCGTAGTCAAGATAGAATTTGTTCCTCCAAATTTATTTTTGGAGTTTAATACTGTTGGGCCTCTCGTAGGGTTGACAAGATGTTTGTGTGGCCACGCCCAAGATCTCCCCTGAATATGTTCAGAAGATTTGGTAATCTTGCTCAATCACAAACAACGAGAAACAGAATTTTGAATAAAGATAATATCCATATATTTATATAATGTAGTGTTAGTAAAAAAAGGATAATAATAATGATGAATCATTAAAGGTTTTTCCAGGAGACCTACTCGAGTTTTACTAGAGGCATCGGCGTGTTGCAAGACGCTAACCGATGTGATCACAACTATTAAAATATGCCTAAGTGTGAGCTGTTAGTTTTATAGACGTAAAATAGTAGTTGTGTGTTAGGATCGAACTCGAAATCACGGAATTGCACACTTTACAAATGAAAAATTAATGATTAATAATTATTTATAAAATGTTATATATAATTATTATATACATAAAACATTTAACGGACGTTAAGTATTTAACGGATAATGACTAACGACCGTTAAACGATAAAAGGAAACAATTAAAGAGTGAATAAAAGGAAAGTCGAGAAGGATCCGGAAGACCCAATGGGTACAACCGATCGGCAATGGGTTAGGAACCCTAATCCATGTCTAACTTGTCCTCCAAGTTTGCTCTCTATAAATACAAAGGCTAGGATTCATTATTGGGTACTCTTGTACAATCTAATACCCAAAACCTTGAGTGTTTTTTCTTCCTTGCTCTAAAAACCGATCGAACTATACCCCTATATGGTCGACCGAATTTTTTGTTAGTCAAAAAATTCTTGTTTTGTGTTATTACTTGCATAACATTAATTAAGTATTAGTTTGTGTGTACAAGAACATGATTCTTACACACTATTGTAAGAATCTTGGATTGAATTGCAAAATCGGTAAGGGGCAATTCTTATAATCCTTTAAACCCTAATTAGGGTTCATCATTCATATTGCTCGGTTTGATTCTTGTTCTTGCTAGAATCATCAAGGTATGTTCACTTTAATATTCGGTTAATTATTTATGTGTTATATATCCTACGCTTCTGCAATATATGTTCTTTGATGTTATTGGTTATATATGATAGGCATGTTATTATAATTCCAACACCTTTTGCAAACGAAATGGTAAAACGGAGTTACAGAAACACTAAGGCAGATAGGGCATTTGTTTTTTAAGCAAAAAAATTGTTGTATAATTTCTTTTGAATGCATGTCGATCTTTTATAATTTGCTCTCTAGTAAAAAGATTTGTACGAAAAAATTTCTAAAAAATGCCATATTTTGCCCTTTCTAACTATGCCTTTATAAAATGGTGCCATTTTTTGTACGCTATAGTTACATTTTAATTTTGAGAATGATGAAAAGTTACACCTTATTCACAATATCATATGCTTTTACAAAATCTAAACTAAAAATATCTCGTGTAACATGCTAGTCATACTCTATTAACGTTCAAAAATATGATTATTTCTTAAATTTGCTAATTATTAAGAAATAAATAATGTTAGTAGGTTACCTAGCCCAAACCGATAGTGGGTTTAGATCCATTAGGTTTATGGTTTGAATTATGTTGCTTATTATCAAAGTTATTTATTTAATACATATACACGTTTTATCTTATATGTAAGAAATTTAATCAATAGAATTATATTTGCTATTTTACATTGTATCAGAGTTATGTACTTATTGATTGAATGACTTACATATGAGATAGCATGTGTATTTATATTAAATACATAGCTTTGATAATAAGCAACATGATCTAAACCTTAAATCTAATGGACCCAACCAACTAGGTTTAGGCCAATTAACCTATCTAACACTCCCCCGCAGTTTGAACGGGATACTTTTGAATGACCAAACCGGAATATATGTTGAAAATCACTTTTTATTTTCTTCTATCATCTTCTTTATTGTTTGTTTGAACGTAAACATAATGCATTTAGCGGCATAGTTGTTTATTGTTTGCAGCTTCCTCCTTTGCGTGACGTTTTTTTTTACGTCATGGCTTGTTTTGCCTTTAGCTAGGAGCGGCAATATTGCGACCAACTATTTGCGAATAAAAGACAATGACCTCTGGTGGTAAAACAAAGAGTAAGGCCGATGAGACAAATTTTGTTAAATGATGGCTAAATCAACATAATATGAGATGTGCTATGATAGCTAGAGTTTTTGTGTTCTAGGGTTTTTGATCTTGATTGAATAAAAAGACTATTAAGACGAAAGTATAAAGCGAAATTGTAGGTAACCCTTTTTAGATCAAATCACACACATGTAATATGTTAGAGAGAGAAAGATGTAATCTAGAGAGAGAAAGAACAAGGGAGTATAAGAGAGAGTTTATTATTCCATACACAATCCACACCTCTCAAATGAGTGGTTTACATATTTATAGTCTTCCAAGATATGAGAATAGGGAAGTGTGCCGTCTTTACATATTTCACTATTTCAAAATTAACGTAAATACTATGACTAATCTAGACGGCACACTTCTACTATCATGTAGACTATATTTTTCCAATTCTAACGAGCTATTACATGACCATATTACAAGACTCATTGACTCGATAATGATCATCACTTTAAGCATTCCCAACAATCTCCCCCTAAGGGACGATCATTGAGATCTCTCTTTGATTACATTTATGATCATCACTTTTGCGTTTCCAACAATCTCCCCCTAAGGGGTGATCATTGAGATCTCATTTTGTGACATATGAGTTATGGGTCCATCAATAAAAATGGATGATCATTAAACTTCTTTGATGCTTGTTGTCTTGAACTTTGAGTCTTCGTGTAATAGCTTTGCTAGATCCTTTGTTCCAATCATGCTTTGTGATTTTACAACCTTAAATGACCATTACTTGAATTAATACAAGACGTGTTCCCAACAATCTCCTCCTAAGGATTGGTCATCAAGGTTGCTTGACGTCTTCTTTGCTTCTTAGGCTTCGACGTCATTTGGATCTTTGTTCTTTTTGTTCTTGAATTATGTGATATAGTAATCTCTTGATCTGCCTTTCACCAACGTTCTTTGATGACTGTGTCTTTACGTCTTTTCCACCATGCTCATATGTCTTTTGACTTTTGTTCTTCAAACGGTTCTCACTTCATAAGCTTCCATCTTTGACTTGTGAAAGTTTGTAATGCTTGAAATTTGACTTTTCTTTAGCTTCTTTGAACTTTTGTTATCTCTGAGTCTTTGTGAGAACATTTCTTCAGGATATGAGATGATGGAATGGTGGTAGAACTCTAGGTCTCCATGATTAGCTGCATGTAAATAGTTATCAATAAATCATCCGGCACTTACAGGTTCGGACTTCGAGATCGTCAACAGCATAGTATGAAGACTTCCTCTAATCCTAGCCCAGGCCATTCTGAACTGGATACCCCCGAAAGGGCTTACACAGATACGCCGAAGTGCATCAACGATTCAGTGAGCCGCTGAAGTATACCGAAGTATCACTCTACGACTGGAGACCGTTTTAGAGCTAACACTAAGCGTAATCCACAAGGAATTACCGAAGTGACCTGCTATCAGGGCTGTTTGATGTTGACCCTGGCAGGATTTCCATTTAATCACTGAGAAACACAATATGTGAATTCTCTCATGAATGTTCTCGGCAGATTACTAAGACCTGCGTAGGACACTCTTATAATTTACAACTGGTGTTCCTTTTGTTGAACAACCAGTGTAGAAATACTAAGTGTACCTAAGAGATCTTTGATGTATCTCATGGCTCTAGACTTGATAAGTGCTTATTGGTTTTTAGTCGTCGGAGGCATGGAGCAGATTGCCTCCTTTTCAATATCAACACATCTCGGAGTGAGAGGTCGATAGATAATGAAGGGTTCTCCGTGTGAAATGAAACAAGTGTCTTTTGAGAGAAACCTGAGTGGCTAGAAGGTTTAGTGCAGTGCGTCACTGGGTCCATGACGGCTTAATCTTCAATACCGGTGTTACCGTAGTAACAACCAGTAGCATATGTATTGAACCCGGTGTCTGCCCTAAGGTTGATCAAATGGAGGGCTATTTCTTTTCACCCTTTTCTTTACTTTTCTTTTTCATTCTTCAACCCCTTGTTTCTCCTTTCATTTATTTTCTCCTTTTTTCAATCATACCTAGCACTTTTCTAGTACTAAACTATTGGTATTATCCTTGGGTAGATCCCTCCGGCTCTAGCGGATCATAGGACGGTTTTACCTAACCTTAGTAACCTTATAACTCCATGACTATCCTATTGTTGCCAAAAACCAAATCTTTTGAAAATCTCTCAAAGTGCTTATGATTGTAAAGACATATTTTGTTAACACTTTGAGAGTTTTGTGATTTTCATAAATACTCCCCCTCAACATGTGCTCATAAGTATTTAAGGTAAATTTGCACATGTCGGGTAGAGTTAGCACTTTTTGAATTGATTAATTTTCAATGAACATGATCGTTGCGAGACACGTTTACATCACTAGTAGAACTAGATTGAAATTATTACCCGTCCAGATCATATTTCAAGGAAAATCTCTCGAAATCGGTACATTATACTCAGACACGTCCTTTGCGAGACACGTTTACATTGCTGGATAACCGGTTTGAAATTATTACCCGTCCCGGACATGTCTTTTCGACTATTGACTATTGCTATCGTCAATTCGAGGGTTCAATTCTGAGTCGAGCTCTTGTGAGATTTCAACTTTTAATGTACCATATTTTAATCACATCCTAATTCTCCCCCTCAAAAATAACATGCTCATGTTGTTTTTGATAAACTTTTGATTAAAATATGCTTTTTGAGGTTTATGGGAAGAATTTCAAGAAATTTTATTTTTAGAACAAAGATTATGTTTCAAATACTCCCCCTTAACAAGGGAATACTTGTCCTTATGAGCAGAATTTTTCAAAAACTTAGGAAAAATTCTGGTTAATTCTACTCATAAGTAAGAAGTTTTCGCTCCTTTGATCAGGATTGAGGCACTGAAGCGTACCTCAGGGTCCTTTTATTAAAAGTACGGGTTGTGCACTATTATGTGTGCACAAGCCATTAAGCATGATTTTGAAGGAACATTTTTTGATTTGTAAATACTCCCCCTCAAAACTCGCATTTGTTTTGAAAATTTTAAACTTTTTAAAGTTTGAGGGAAGGAGTTTTCTTAAAGCAAAATTCTGAAAGATTTAGAAATTTCAGTTGGAAAAATTCTTGAATAAATTTTGCTTCAAGGTAACTAAAACGTTATACACTGAAATACTCCCCCTCAAAACTAGCATATGTTTTGACATTTTTAAACTTTGGAGCGAATTGGGGAGTAAAGATTTGAAAAATCTTGAGCAAAATTTTGAAAAGTTTTGAAAAACCTTTTGAAAAATTTTGAATAAATTTTGCTCAAGATTAAGAAGATTTTAGGATAAGTGCACGCTTGGTTTTAAAAATGGTTTAGCAAGGTACTTTCCTTTCTTTGAAACCTGAGTTGTACACTGTAATGAGTGTACAAGTCGTTATGTTGAAGTCCGAGTCATTAGCTGAAGTACTAAGAAGTCATTCAAAGTTTAGATTAGACAACAACCTTGGGAACCCATTTAAGCACGGCGCTAACGGGTTTACAAAATTTTGAAATCCATTTGTAAGTTGTGTCAATCTGATTTAAAGATGTTGAATTCCAACGAGGACTGAAAAATGGTGTTTCATTTTGAAATAACACTCGTGGAATCAATGGAGATTTAAAACTCTTTTTCCGTTGAAAATTGTTTGAGAAACCCGGTGTTTCTCTTGGAATTTTAAAATCTAAAGAAGAAGATTTCCATTTAGAGTTGAACCTCATGGGTTCTCTTTGAAGATTTGTTTTTGTGATAATGGAAACCTTCCGGTTTTAGGAATGTTCAAAGCAGAGTCATTCTTATGTCGCATCGAAAGCAATTCTGATATTGAATATTTAAAAGGTTTTGAACGACTTTGCTTTGGTCTCGACACTTGCTTTACCGGTGTAAAACGAAAGTGTGGAGTTTGAAAAACTTGATTCTTTTCTTTTGAAGCATTTGGATTTAAACACTTTTGAGAAGTAAATTTTTCAGAAAAACTTGGTTTCTTCGAAAACTTCCTTCCTTTATGCAAAGAATAATTTGTAAACTGGGAAACCTTTTTCGAAAATGGTTTTGAAGATTTACCCTTGTAAACCTTCTTCGAAACACTCACTTCTGGTGTTGAAAAATCTGAAATAGGAGCTTTTCCCTTTGATCGGTTAAGAGAATCATACTTCTCTTTTAAAGCATTGTATGAAGTTCTCAAATCACTGTATTCTTTTTGAAGAGAAAGATGATCTTGGGATGCCAATTTTGATTATAAAGAAGCAATTTTTTTCAAAAGTTGATCTTTTTCGGCTTTAGAATCATCCGTTTTACGAGCCAATTTTCGTTCGAACTCAACATTTTCTTTTTCAAGTCTTTCAAAATAATTTTTGAATTTTGTCGTTTTGTTGAAAAAGTCAGTTTTGTCATCCTTAAAATCATTTGTTTGTTGAGCTAAAAGCGTTTCAAGCTCAACCACTTTTATTTGAAGCACATGATTTTCATTTTCAATTTCTTTTTTAAAAAGATACATTTTCTCCCCCATTTCCTTTTCAAAATCTGGAGTACTAGAATTGAACAGGTTATTTGGAAAGGAAACTTTTGTGATTTGAGACTCAACCTTTTTCATTTTCATTGATTCAATCTTTTGCAAAATATTTTCAAACTTTTTATCAGCGAATTCAGACAATTGAGACTTCACATCTTCAGTCTCTTTTTGTTTCTTGTTTGAGTTTTGTGTCTGAACTCATGAGCGTTTGATTGAATCAAACAGGTTTTTGTAAATTTGTTTCAAATGCTCATTTTCACTTTGTAATGATGCCACAGTATGTTCCAACTCAATATTTTTTGTTTCAAGTTTTTCAAAATCAAACTTGATTTTGGCATTATCATGGTTTTCCTCAAAAACTTTTTCTTTTCCTTTAAGCACCGATGTCAAAGATTTTTCAGACTCAAGAGTTTGTTTTGACAGTTCAGTTGTTTTGTTTTCAATTAATGAAACAAGTGAAGGACATTTGTTGTGAAATTGTTCAACATTCTGGTCAACCTCTCCTTCATTAGTGAATTTAGGTTGCTCAGAATGCTGTATTTCAGAAGATGAAGAAATTATATCATTGACATAAAAAATGTTATAATTTGGTACCTCAGCCATAGGCTCTGTGTCATAAATGGGTCTGATATATGCACTTTCAGCATCAGTATCATTCCCTGATATGTGTTTTTCTTCTTGTTGGTCTGATTCTGTCCCACTGCTTTTCGTAACAACCAAACTAGCACCCATTGCTTTAACCTCATTAACATGTTCCTTTTGAGTCTGCAACTTCATTTCATTCATCATTCTGTCATACTCTCTTCTGTGAAGTACCCTTTCAGCAATTGACTTCTCAATAGAATCCATTTGTTGAATCAATATGTTTTTGAAAGTTTGAACCTCGATTCGAGTGTATTCTAGAAAATACTTGCGTGCCATTACACCGTCATAATCCAAAGAGAACCAGGAATCGATGAACTGCTGAAACTATTCCTTGAGCACTTTAAAGACGACCGTGGATCCATTCTCGTGAAATTCTTCGTTTTCATGTTGCTTCTCCAGTTGATCCACGTTGAGGAACATAGTTTTTGTGAACATCTCAATGTCTTCTCCAAAGAGTGATGGAAATGCCCCGTTTAAATCCATAATCGGTACGAGTTCCTGCTAAGTCTTTGTTTGAGAGGACCTTAAGGTGTGAATGAAGTAATCTAAAACATGCCATGCTTTTCTCTTTCGATTCTCTCTCTTTTTCTTGCATTAATAGCTCTTGCGTATCTCTCTTTTGAACTTGATTCCATTTAATATCGTTCCGATGTGTGATAAAGTTGATCTTGGATCGTTGCAAAGAAATAGGAGTTGTGATTGATGATGGTTAAGGTTCAAGAGATATGTTCGGTTGAAATTAAGTCCTTTCCCGAGTTATTTTGAAGAATTTCTTAATGGTGATTTCTGATTTCCCTCCAAAAATTGAATTTGGAAAATTTCTCTACCAGAATTTGAAATACACCATAAAGTGGAATTCTAAGGTTACTAGAAAATTTTGAGTTTTAAAAATTTTGACGCCAAATTTCACCGTAAAAATTTAAATTTTGGGTCAAAATTTTCACCGTTATACCAAAATTTGAATTTCGCGTAAAAATTGACTGTTTAGTCTCTCCTAAAAATTAAATTTTACTCAAAATTTCCCGCCACAGTTCTTATCTTGGAGAGTCTGAAAAAGATCCTTGCTCGGTTCCAAAGTCGAAGAATCCTTGATAAAAATCCAAAGTCGAAGTATTACAAAAGATCCAAAGTCGAAGTCGTCCCAAAAAATTCAAAGTCGAAGAGTCTATAGAAAGTCGAAGGATTCTATAGAAAGTCGGAGGATGCTATTAAAAGTCGGAGGATCATATAGAAAGTCGGAGGATTCTTTGAATGATACAAACTCGAAGGTTTTCTTACTTAGAAAGTCGAAGCCAGGAAACTCGGAGGACCTTTAGAAAGTCGGAGGATTGTGTAGAAACTCGGAGGACCCTTAGAAACTCGGAGGATTGTGTAGAAACTCGGAGGATCCTTAGTCTTGAACAAACTCGGTGAATTCCAAAGAAACACGAAGAACTAACAATTTTCCAAACTCGGAAACTTTTAAGAAACACGAAGGATTGCTAAACTCACAAAGTCGAAGGATTTTTGTTACTCACAAACTCGGAGGATCTAATCTTAGAAACTCGGAGAACTAACGAATTTCCAAACTCGGAAACTTTTTAAGAAACTCGAAGAAACACTTGAAAACTCCAAACTCGGAGGATTTAAGTATTTTACAAACTCGGAGAAACCAACAAAGTCGAAGAATGTTTAGAAACTCGGAGAAAATTATCCAATAACTTCAAACTCGAAGGATTGGACAGAAACTCGAAGGATATGTCGGATGAACAGTAACGATCCAAAGAAAAAAAATTCCTAAATCTTTGTTTGGCTCTTGATACCACTTGTAGGTAACCCTTTTTAGATCAAATCACACACATGTAATATGTTAGAGAGAGAAAGATGTAATCTAGAGAGAGAAATAACAGGGGAGAATAAGAGAGAGTTTCTTATTCCACACACAATCCACACCTCTCAAATGAGAGGTTTACATATTTACAGTCTTCCAAGATATGAGAATAGGGAAGTGTGCCGTCTTTACATATTTCACTATTTCAACATTAACGTAAATACTATGACTAATCTAGACGGCACACATCTACTATCATGTAGACTATATTTTTCCATTTCTAACGAGCTATTACATGACCATATTACAAGACCCATTGACTCGATAATGATCGTCACTTTAAGCATTCCCAACAATCTCCCCCTAAGGGACGATCATTGAGATCTTTCTTTGATTACATTTATGATCATCACTTTTGCGTTTCCAACAGAAATAAAGTGAATAGTTCGGGATCCCTCCGAATCATTGGAGATCGAGTAGCCGATGACCAAAAGACAACTATTTTATGGTGGGTTGAAAATAAAGCTCTGATACCATATACAATAGCAAATATAGTTCTATTGATTAAATGCCTTACATATGAGATGACATGTGTATTTATATTAAATACATAGATTTGATAATAAGCAATATAATCAAACTCTAAACCTAATGGATCCAAACCCGCTATTAGGTTTATGCCAACTAACCTATCTAACAAATAATACCAAAAGTCTTGTGTCCCAATGATATCACTTGTTGTGTGAGAAACTCCCCAACTAAATGATTGAGTTCAAGTCATGCTTAGGACATGTGAGATAGTTTGTGGTGTAGATATCGTGAGATATATAGTTATGTGTCGTTCTAAAAGAAGTGAACAATTAATAAAGGAAATTGCTAAGCGTAGCCTTAGAACATTAGGTATCATGGCTTGAGCAAAAATGCCACATTCACCTCAGCATTCCCCGTTTTAACACTCACACACCAAAATATCCTTTAACTCGTAACTTAAGCCAAACACTTCTTTTGAGACCCAACATACTCAATTAAAACACAAAGTCAAAAAGAAAAACCAATTAAAAAAATAGTAAAAAAAAATGACATGACCTCTCAAAGGCCATTAGAGTCTAAACCACTGTTAGGCCCAAAAATATTTCTTAATTATTAGCAATATATGGATCTGGGCTGTTTAAGATCCTTTATACAGCGAAATGATGTTGACTAGCATGTATATATAATTTTGTTTTGTTTACTAAAGGATTTTGCATGCATTTTGTTGTTTGTCTATTTACGATGACTAACTATAATTGATTGTGACATGTAACTTCTATTAATCAGGTTTTTTTTTAACAAACATTCTTCATCATCTATCTTTTTGGGTAACCCGTCTATGAATTTCAGGCACTTCGATAATTCAATTAGCTCCCTGACTTTTGACGGGCCAGTAAAATGTATCTTTATCCAAATAATCTTGTTTAGCTCCCAAGGTAAACAGAGTCAGATTAGAATAACGAGTTGATTGAATCATATATCCCCTAACGAGTTACTACATTTTTGGTCCTTGTGGTTTACCGGGTGTAACGATTTTGGTCCAATAGTTTAAAAAGTGATGGATCTTGTCTAGAACCCGCTGACCCGTAACGGTTTTGGTCCAATTTTAACACTCCCGTTATCATTGACCGTTAACTCATTTATTTGACTAAAATGTGAGGGAAAATTAGTCATTCTCTATTAACCCTCTTTATATTTTGTCTTCCTTTCTCTTTTACAGTAAACCTAAAACAAAAAACACACCTAACACACAACCATGGTTCATTATCCAAGGTGTCATTCAAGAGCAATTGTTCGAACATCATGGACTGATATTAATCCAGGAAGGCGTTTCTATTGCTGTTCCAGAAGGGCAAGACATTAATTATGAGATCTTTTAAATATCACATACTTTCCCTAATTTGGGGATTTTTATGATTAGGGCACAAATTGTGGTATTATTGATTGGTACGACGCACCAATTTGTGTAAGAGCTGTTCAAATTATTCCTGTGATTTTACGAAACATGAATCGTTTACAAGCTAGTGTTGCAAGATACCAAGGTGAAGCAAAAAGATTGCTCATGTTAGGGTTTAGTTGGTTGGTTTTTGTGTTGTATTTTCTTCTTAAATGAAGTTGGTGATTGTTGGTTTCAATTGAATGTAACGTCTTTGGTAATCTCAGTAGTAGGTCTTTTGTGTTTTCGCAAGATTTGTTGTAACTTGAAGTTAATGCAATGCTCTTTTGTGTTTTCCCAAGATTTGTTGTAGTTGACTTTTTTAACATGTCAAATGGGTTTGTTTGTAGTTGTAAAACCAGTCATAGTAAACACACAACACTTAACATTGAAATGAACCATATAGCAACATTACCATAGTCTACAAATACCAAACATACTGCAACTCCCAAACAGACTGCAAAACTATCCTAAAACTAGTAGACTGCAAATACCATAAGACATGTCATAATAGTCTTAACCAAGACTGCAAATACCAAAATCATAAAACAAGTAGACTGCAAACACCAACATTATCCCAAACATACTGCAAATACCAAAGTCATAAAATATTTCCTAAGAGTCTTTAACAAGATTGCAAATACCAAAGTCATAATAGTCTTACGCAAGATCAGATTTTAAAGAACATCAGATCATAACCAAATTTAAATAGTCATAATAGGCTAGAATACCAAAAGACAAGTCTTAAAACACATAACCAAAGTTAAATTGTGGAAATAGCAAACATCAATCCCCAAGCTTTCTTTTCCTATTGCCACTTGGACCTTCAGATGGTTTTGGTCTTGTGTTAGTAGCTTTGAGAGGTGATAGTCTGCTTACACTTGTCTTGGAAAACCTTAAAGCTGATGATGTAGCTGGTACCACACTTGTAGACTGAGATGGTACCACACTTGCATATGGTGCAACTGTTGCAGACTCACATAGTGTAGACTGAGATTGTGATTGTCTTTGGCTTAGCTGGGATGGTGCACAAGGGGTTTTTTGCTTGTGATGCTCTTTGGCTTGATTGGGATGGTGCACAAGGGTTTTTTTTGCTTGTGATGGTCTTTGAGTAGACTGAGACTCTCTTCTACCTATACAAGATCTACTATTGTGACCATTCTGAGGACATTTCAAGCAAGTAATAGTTTTCCCAGCCCTACTCAATTTACCATTCTTCACCAGTCCATCATACAACTCTGCATCACTCTTCTTTCTATTCTATGGAGGCCTACCAATGGGAGTGTGATAGTCTGGTGGGGTTAGAATGATAGGGCTATCTGATGGAGGCCACATCTCAGGACCAGCACAGGGGTTGATTTTAAATCTATACATTTCCTCCCATGTTGCTAGCTATGAAAACGTAGAAGGGGGGGGGAATAAGTTACCGTTATAAAATCTTATTTCTTGTTGTATCAAATATCCGATTAAGCTTGTTATAATATGAAAGATGTTAATTATAGTTTATGACTAGCATATACTAAAAAAAGTTGTCACACAAGTATAAACATCAAGACACAACACAAGCAATCAAATAATACAAACATAAAAGTAAAGCAGTAAGTAAAAGAAAGCGCAAACCAAACACGATGATTTATAATGGTTCGGTCACGAAGTTCCTCTCCGCCCTACTCCATTCCCCGAGTACCCAAATCGAGAGTTACTTCAATAGAACAACAAGCTCCCTTCTCGGCGGAGAAAACCTTACAAACGTCGCTTACACTTTTTCCGGTACAAAGCTAAATACCGGGTTCTAGTTCGAGGTAGAACCAACCTAACGTCGCTTATGCAATATTTCCAACACTAAGCTAGATGTCGAGTTCTTTTACAAGGGTACAACCACTCCCGCTATGTTTTATGGCCCAACATAAAAATCTTGTGTTTTATGGCATAAACACATAAACCATCTAATCTAGTTTGGTGAATAGATTGTGATGATGCAATGATGTTTACAATGATGATCCATGACAGAAATGTCTAATGGATATGAATAACTAATCTAAATGAACTTCCATTGATAGAAAGCCTTCAATGGATGAAGATCACAAGTTCCCTAAGCTTGTTGTGATAGATCTTCATATATGTATGCTTGTGATGGATGATGCTTCACCGGATCATTTCGAGAGTATGCTTACAACATAATGAAACTTAGTAACATTATGATCATGATGATTAGGGTGATTAATGTATGTTACTACATAGTTATCTACTGATCTAAATGTATGCAAAAGGGTAGAGAGAATGGATTTTCAAGTGGTGATCAAATGGGTGGACAATGGACTAGTATTTATAGCCAATAAAGGTCAGCAGACCACGGATTTCGCGAAACCAAAAAAAGGGTTCCGCCCTTTATAAAAAAGGGTTCCTTGGACCTAAAAAAGGGTTCCGCGTACCTCTGATAAAAAAATCTCCAAATATCTTTCCCAAATCTAACAAAGATATTTTCATATCTAATCTTTGAGTGAAGATCAATCCAAGATATTCATATGATCTTCAAGATTTCCTAATGTGATGCATGCCATGATGTCATTGTACATTTTCCATATGAATTCATAAAATGTAAATGTAATATGTAAATGTATATGAATATGTAATATGTATATACTAGCTTAACTAATATATGTTGACCAAGTTGTACCGTGTTAGTTTATGTGTTACTAATAATGTTAAACTAATTATGCTATTATAGGACTTAAGATATTATGTATTTAACATCATTTTTATGAGTAAACACATTTGTCTTAGTTTGACACCTAAAGTGTACTTATCCTATTTTGATATGAATGCAACTAAGGAAACATGGTGTACAACTAAGAGTACTTGTATATATAAAATGTAAAATGAGGTTCTAAGTTGAATGGTTAACCTTTTAAAATACTTAATGACTTTAAACGTATTTTAAACATTCTAAATGATTTATTAATGGGTTTGATCATAATGCCACATAACAAACATGTACGAACCTATGTTGTACCATACGAGAACTTGAGAAGTCGAGAGGTGTTGTATGTTGAGACAAAATATGATTACAAGTAACTTGTACATTTTACGTTATGTATCAAGTTACATGTTTGTCATCAATCAAAACAAACGAGACTGTATAGATTAAATATCATAATATTTGCACTAACAATCTCCCCCTTTTTGATGATGACAAAATATGTAAACGTGATAGATAGTAAAATGTAAAAAGTTACTTGTGTCCATTCTACCTTTTACATTACCTTCTCTGTTTACACTCTTCTCCCCCTTTTGTCAAAACAAAAAGGGTGTGTCCTTGGAGTTAACTTCATTTCTCCCCGAAAAAGCCGAGCTTGCATCATCCCTAGTGAAGTTAAATTATCTACTCCATTTCCCTATGGTTGTTGCGTCCCCTAGGTTATTGCCTTTGTTTGGTAGCGGATCCATGGATCAAATTAAGACCCTTACCCTACATCAAGGTTAGTGTCGTGCACAGTGTTGTAAATATCGGATATAGCGGCCTATTTATCGGCGAGAAATCGCTTATCGGCCTTCCACCGCTACGATATTTGTGTTATCGTCTGTATTTCTCGTCCAGGTCAAATTTCGGTCAAACTCGGTACTTATCGGAACTTATCGGCGATAAATTGACTTTTCGGTCAACTAAAATGTTTGACATTTTTTTTTTATAAACCGGGTCGGGTATATTCGTATATACGTATCTATTATTGGGAGCGCATTCAAAATTAGAGTTTTTAGTTTGTACCTTGTTTCATCTCTTTTTTCTTTCGGTTTGAACATAAATGAATAAGTTATCCAAGATCTCAGATATAGTTCATCGTGTGTACAAATCTTTATAGATTTTCTTACGATTGAACTTGATCCATCATCGATCTATTTTCATTTGAAAACACAAGAAGGATAATCGAACATACCTTAAACCTTTCAAAGATCATGATGCCTTTGATGTGTTTGATTCGAAGATAAAAGGGGAGACTGTTAGGAATATAAATATTCATATGAAGGTTCGGTCACCCCGAGCATCTAATTAGCATTTATATAGCTCGTAGGATTATTTATATTAGCTTAGTATTATTAGTATTAGTATTAATAGTATTAGTCGTATTTATATTTGTGGAGTGGGTCGGGGCTTTCCCCACTGTCAGCTCACTCCACAGCCCACTAGGGGCACCAATATTAGTTAGTATAAATACCCCTTCCCACACTTGGGAAGGGTTGGAACTCTTCACACATTAATCTAATACATTCCAGTTTTCTCTCAAAGGGTTCCCTCTCTCTCTCTCTAACATCTCACTAACTCACCATGGGATTCTTGATCTTTCAAGATCCAAGACCACCCGAATAGATCCACACAATCAAGATGGTTATTTCCTACAATTGGTATCAAGAGCCATGGTTAGATCCGGTTTGATTGTGTGTGCTTGGTCCGAATCGTGGCTTCCCATTCTCTCGGTATTACTGGTTTGTATCGAACAATATTCAGTTGAGCCTAATACTTTATGTTAATTTCTTGTCTGCTTAATATAATCCTTCGTCCATTTGTTGTACTGGTCAAGATTTGAATATGAGTCAAATGCTTAAAGCCCATGGTCAAGTCAAATCTTTATATCATATTTAAAGCCCACTTGTGGTGAATTCATTTTGTTCTTGTTCACACCTGTTTTCAACGCAACAAAGATGTGGTGACTATTTTTCTTGACTGTATGTTCAAATTGCACAAGTCCATTGTTTGACGCATTTGTTTTCCTGTTTAACACATTGGGTTGTTGGGTGTGTCAAATGCTCGTATATCATCTTGTTTGGTGTTGTACAAATTATCTTGTGCCCAATATTTGGTTAATACTTTCGGTTGTAGTTTGGCAGCAGTTTCTGACCCTTATGGTGGGTTAAGTTTCGATTTGGATGGTGTAATGTGAAACAGATCTGGGTTTAATGAATGGGTGTTCTTGGAGGCGGTTTGTGTCAAAAGTGGTGTTCTATGACTCGGTTTGTGTCCAATGGGATTGATGTTTGGACTGTAACCAAAAATGGATAATGGGGACAAAATGGGTGATAGTGACAGCTTTGACTGGTCAAAGACGCGGTTTGTCTATTGGCTCACAGACTCGGTTTGTCTGTTTAACCCTGGACTCGGTTTGTCCATTCTAATATGAACTCGGTTTGTCTATCTGTTGTGAACGCGGTTTGTCTAAGACTCGGTTTGTGTACATAAAGTGTACTCGGTTTGTCTATTCACTCACGAACTCGGTTTGTGTTCTTACCTCTATGCTACTTGTGTGTTTTGCACAGACTCGGTTTGTGTGTTCCACACCCATGCGGCTTGTGTATGATACCTATCATTAGCCAATTCTAAACAAAACAACAAACCACTTGACATCTTAAAGCAAACCATAAACCAAAACAAAACCTCAGTTCGATTCTATAATTTGTCCAAGTAATATAAATGAACAATAACAACAGCAGCCACACTAATATCTCATCTTCCAACCAACAACTAAGGCATCAAGCCACAACATCTACCCCATCTTCACACAAAAAAATAAAATAAAACGAGACTACAAACTTATAAGAACATAAAGATCTCAGATATTCTTCCACGTTTCACAATGATACGAAGATCATTAAAGATCTTAACAGTCGAATGAACAATCATCATAGGTCTTTACAAGTCTCGAATTCAAAATGAATATCACCTACAAGTCCTCAGATTTCTTTTCTTTTCGTGTGGTACAAACCCATGGACTATTCAAGGATCATATGAACAAAAAGAATTTAACCATCACGGGACATTTTCTTTAAGCTTTGCTTTGTGTTAATATCCGATGATAAAGAATGATTAATAACAAATCTGTTATAATCATTCTTAATATCGTTCTAACAAAATGAAAACAAAGTGATACAACCTTACCCGTGACCCGTTATGGATCTTGAAGCTCAACCGCTTGAAATATTTTCAAAATGGTTTTGGTCTTGTTTGTTATGGTTTTGGTCTTGTGGAGTTGATAGGATCAGATACTAAAATATTATTGGATGAAGGTGGCGGATTAAAGGGGGATTAAGGTTAAGGTTTGTGTTGTTGGTGGTGGCTGAGCAAAAGGATGGAGTTAGCAGCGAAGGGATTTGATGTGATTAGGGTTGTGTTGAGGTGTTTAGTGGGATTTAAATACCCGAATTATTAGGGTAAAATAAGTATTGGATCGGGTTCTACATAGTGGACTTGGGTTGGTATATTGATTTTGGGCTGGGTGAGCCAAATGGATTTACAAGCTATGATCGGATAATAGTGCATGGGCTGATGATCGATTAGTTAGTAAATATATCGGGTTTTACTACTCATTGGACGAAATTGTATGGGCTGGTCATGATAACTTTTGGACTGATGCTTGAATTGGGGCCACTAATTAGTTGATAGGGTATTCTTATTCTTATTTAGACGAAGTGTGGTATTTCTTTTGGGATTCACTAATTCTTTTGATAAGTTCTTGTATCATTGAGTAGTATGTTTGGATCTGCATCATTTCACGTGGATACATACGTCACGACCAGTTTTTGGGTTTATGAACCTCAACGCGATTACAGAGTTGCGGTTTTGCCAGCGTAGTCCAATTAGAGCCTACCACTTGAGCGAACCTGCAATTTGATCTTTGCGATTTAAGTTATAGTTGACAAAGTGCGAGTTGATTATTTGCAAATTGACAAACTGCTATTTGATTTATTGCAATTTGACTGACTGCAATTTGACCAGTTGTAATTTGTCGTTGCGAGGTGACACTTGCGATTTGACTTATTGCGACTTGGTTAATAGCTACTAGACGTGTTGCAATTTAACAAACTGTGGCTTGACTTGCTGCGATTTGATCAAGTTGTGTTTTGACTTCTTTGACTTGAAGTTCGAAGATCAATATTGCACTTCACTCTAGGCTACTCTTGTTGAGTTCACGGTTTCTCTTGTAGATTTTAGAAAATCCCGCGAAAGATTCGATTTCTCGGTTTAAATCTCAAGAACTGTAAAATCCCGTGAAATCAATTTTGGACAAGTAGGCGGGACTTGGATTTAGACAAAATAAGAATTACGGGGTTTGACTATTTTTTTGGGATAAGTTTGTGCTACAAGATCGGCAGGAATTGGGAAATTATGATAACTTGGTTGGTTTGTTAATTCACGGGTTGGTGTACTTAGTGTCACAAACATCTCGGGGTGGATGGATGCACGATGTTTGATGACCCTTGCTCAAGCGTATTTAAGGTGATTAGACCTGGATGTTCAAGAAGTGGATATATACAATAAAGGATGGAAGGTTGGGTATATATCACTACCTATATTTAAAGGAGTTACGTTGTTGTGCTCAATATAGGTTCTAAATCATAATTTAGTGCAAGTTTAAGTCGCGGACTTGTTCTTTATCAAGCTTCATCAAGAGATTGTTGTCTCTCAAGCTTCTAATGGGATTGTTGTTCAAGATCTTCTCAAGAGGTAGTCAGGCTTAAAGACAAGAGGTGATTTGTTTGGAGACATGTTTTAACCTTTTACTCACTTTAAAGTCATATGCATTTCATCAAGCGGTTTTGGCATATTACGAGCTTCAATGAATTGTTAATCTACTAAACCATTGATGATGAGGAAAGCAAGGGGTTACTACAAGAGAGTCTTAATCACCATCTTCGTTGCAGTAGTTTCATTTGTCTCTTTCCATGTTTTGTGCCTGACAAATTCACAAACATCACGGACTCTCAGCTTTGGCAAAAAGGTCATTTCATGTCCTTTTTGAGGGGGAGAATTATCGCAAGTTTCCTAGAAGTTCCGTCTCCAGCGATGTGAACTTTAGCGGTTCAGGATTCAGTGGTTCAGTCTACAGCAGTTTGATACTTACTGTTGTGCAGTTAGTTCTTGAATTTATTTCTCAGATAAATCTCAAGAACTGTAAAATCCTGTACACAGTACGACAACTATTCCACATCCAAGTAGCTGGGTCAGACAGCTTTGTTTGATAGGACTGACTATGAGTCATGGGCACTTCTAAGAATTAGCGCATGTTTCTTCTCTTTTTGGCTAGTCAACAACACAAGATGATCACGAAGTTAATCTGGTATTCTTTATTTGTGATTGAAGTTGAATTTCACGAAGGCGTCTACTTATCTTATCTTGAAGTCGGGGTTGGTTGGATGCATGACTTTCAATGATAACTTGCTCGTGCTTAAAATTTAAGTTGAAGACTTGGGTTATCTAGTTACCAGCAGTCGGGGTAACTATCACTTAAGAGTTATTGGAGTACTCAGTGTCACACGTCAATGACGATGTCGATAATCGCAAGAGGTGTTAATGTCTCATACTTTGGTTGGGTATTGAGCACTTAGAGATCTGCTTGGAGCATTAATTCTCTACACCGTTCTTCCAACATTAGTGCAAGCTTAAGTAACAAATTTGGGGGTTTATACTTCAATTTTCAGTATTGGTGTATCGGGTTTTCTTCATCAAGTGGTCACTAATCTATGTACAAGGTTGGTTAGTTAGCCAAAGGTGTTAAAAGTTGTGATGTGATCTGTAATCTTCTCATGATATTCTTTACCCAAACTGATGTTCACCAAAAACCAAAATCAGTCATGCCACATTCAATCTGTTACTGCCTCACGGTTTCTTCTTGGTTTTGTAAAATCCCGCGAAAGAACTTATTTCTCGGTTTAAATCATAGATTTGTAAAATCCCGTGATGATGGTCTATGCGCTCTTAACAATGATCGGGTTAAAACCATTATCAAAGTTCAGTTAAAGCATCATAAAGGGCTAGATTTGGGCATTAACAACAAGACGTGACTACGGCGTTAATTCATTATTATTTATTTGAGGCTGAAGTGAAATTTCATGGGTGAGTGTACTTAGCATCTGAAGATATCGGGGAGGTTGGATGAAGATTCTTCGAGATCCTTGTTCGAGCTTTCAATAAAATGACGAGGACTTGGATATCTAGTTATTTTGTCTTTCTCTCTATTACAAAATAACTATCACTTTAAGGAGTCACATTAAAGTGCTCAGTGTCACACGAAGTTGTGGATATCCAAGAGGTGATGTGCGTCTTATACTTGATGGTTGGTTGGTTGAAGAGTATAGAGTACTTAGGGATTCGATGTTGCACGAAGTCTCTACACCGCTCTTTGTCACGCATTAGTACAAGTTTAAGTCACAAGTTCGGGTTATATTACTTCAGTATCAAGTTCATCATATTGGGTTTTTCTCCATCAGTGGTCACGACATCAAGCCGACAGTATGATAATGGGGTTGGTAACGAGTTAGATGAGAGAAGAAGTAAAGAGAGAGATAATGACGTCTGTACAAGTCAGTGCAGGCCTCGTTCTTCATCAGATGACGTCTGTACAAGTCAGTGCAGGCCTCGCTCTTCAACATTATGACGTCTGTACACATCAGTGCAGGCCTCGTTCTTCATCAAATGACGTCTGTACACTTCAGTACAGGCCTCGCTCTTCATTATAATGACGTCTGTACACTTCAGTGCAGGCCTCGTTCTTCATCATATGACGTCTGAATACATCAGTTCAGGCCTCGTTCTTCAAAGAAAAGAAAAGTGTACGCTTGAGTGCACTTTATCTTCAAAAGAAGAGGAATCTTCTTATTTATGGCCATTATCATCAACAAGATTCATGCTCTTTCCGTGCTTATTCAGTCTTCAAGTGGATCGGCGCATATTGGAGTATATTTTTATTCACGTATTCATCCAAAAATTGCAGTTGACAGGCATATGCAATTTTTGAGGGGGGGAAAGGGTGAATAAACAACATGTTAGTCTTCAAGAACCGTCAAGTGGAGCTACTTACCGTTGATGGCATTCATATTCACTAGTTCAATCATCAAAAATTGCAGTTGGCAGGCATATGCAATTTTTGAGGGGGGGAAAGGGTGAATATTAATCTACATGTTGGTTGATGATTGAGATATGGTCATACGACTCCTGAATACGTCAGTTCAGGAGTCGTGCAAACCATGTTTCTCCAACACTACTTCTTCCGTCTATCAAGGTGTTGAAGAACATGGTCATGGAATGCTAATCGACAAAGTCTCACGGGTTGGTCTAATCAGCAACAATGGGTTTCTAGTCAATGCTTCAAGTACACGTCATCAGGCTACATGTACACATCATGATGATGATTCCGATTAATCGTAAACATCATGGGGGAGAGAAATGTGTACACCAAGGACGCACAACAGGTTTACGTGATCGGGCTTAATCATATATTCCGGTGTTGAGAACCGCAGAGATGATCAGTGGTTCAACTTGTTACCTTGGTATTTACGTTTCACTGTTACGTCATGGGCTGATTAATCGTAACCATCAGGGGAGAGAGAATGTGTACATCAAGGACGCACAACAGGTTCACGTGATCAGGGCTTAATATCCAAGGATGGATACATACTATAGATGATCAGTGGTTCAACTTGTTACTTTGGTGTTATACTAAAGACTGAAGAAGGTCGAGTCGTCAGTCTACTCTTCATTCTCTGTTGGGTGTTATCATCTCATGTGTATGCTGCGGGCTGATGGGTTATATGTAAGGTTACTGGAAGGCATTTGGTGAGATGAAGATGATTGGGCAATCTTGAAGAAGGTCGAGTCTACAGTCTTCTCTACATTCAAAAATGTTGAGCTCTTTTCTTACAACTTGATATTTAACTTAATCCCATGACAGTTCTTGTTTGATGAGTTGTGGAGTTAAGTTAGGTTCAAGTTGTTCTGTAGTTTAAGGTTAAGTCCAACTTGATGTTAACCTAATCTCATGACAGTTCTTGTTTGATGAGTTGTGAGGTTAAGCTAGATTTCAGTTGAGGCTCAACTTAAACTACCGAAAAGTTGCCTAAGGTTTTTGACGGAGTCACTCTAGGACGGGAGTGTTAGAAGATTAAAGACGGCATGCATTTGGTTATCAAAAGACTTCTTCATATTTCGGGCGTTCATCCAAAGTCTTCTTCCTATTATGGGTGTTCATCAGAAAGGTTGTCAGATTGGGGGATAGCACTAATTAGGGGAGAGTGAAAAGCCAGAATCATTCCCTGATTGAAAGTGCTCACATTGCTCTTCAGCAAGTCAAGTGATGAATGCGGTGAAGATTCAGAATGCTGAGGAGTAATGGTTTCTGGTTCGTATCCTTGTATATATTTTGCTTCTTACATTCCTTTTCACATCTTATACCATTTTGTAAATAGATACATAGAATTCATGCTAATTGTAAATAGAGAAACGTAAAACCAGAAAAACCATAAAAATTGAAAAATAGAAAATACCAAAAATAGTTTCACCTAGGCATGTCTTCTGTTTATCGATAACATTTACGGACTTAGAAATGTCATTCAATAATGGCACGGGTCTTTAAATGAAGCTCGAGCAGAAGTTAAAATGGATTGTTAAAACATGTCTAAATGGCTTGCTATTACTTTAGATAGCAACCCGCGCTTCAAAATGGGGAAAGCACGTCGCCAAAAAGACGGCTGTTCCTCCAACTGGGTGATGTTCACCTGGGCATGGATTACTTCATATCCATGTTTCCTGATTTGATGTACGTTTCAGTGCATCATTTCTTGTAAAAGAAGAGAAATCTTCTTAGTATAACAAATAGTTTTCATTCTATGATTCTTCTGAAAATTATTTGTGAGACACTTGGTGAATATGTGTTGTATGAAATTTGTTTATACTTGGATTATGCATAAAATTTGTCACTCAATCAACGACTACAAAACCTCACGACAGTTCTTGTTTGATGAGTTGTGGGGTTAAGAGTCATTGATTGAGGGGGAGAGTGAATTCAAATTTTATATCATCAAACGGATTTATTGGTTAAATCATACTTGTTAGAAATGGTTTTGTAGTTAATGGGGAATTAGTTGAAGAGGATCTTGCTTAAATATATCAAATGACCAAGTGTGTTAGTTGCTAGAAAGTTTAGGACATTATGTGCAATTTGCTTATAGTTTCCTAGCTTTATGTATCTAGAAGGTTCATTTGTGTTACTTTGGAATCCTCGTATAATCCCCAAAATGCTTTAAGACTCAAAACCTAAAAGAAGTTAGAAAACCAGTTGTGTTTGATGTTTTTGAATACTCCACTGACATTTGTATGAACTAAGTGAATGAGTTTCAAATGTTGTTTGTCTCTGCTGCTTAATGGTTGTTGATATTGTGCATATGTTTTCAGGATTTGCTTAGGTAGATTGCTATTATGTTAGAATCATGTTCCTAAGATCCTGAATTAAATATTGAAATCTGTGTGAATTGCCATGTTCATGATTGCTAATTGCTCTTCATGCTAGATAGTGGTTTGACGTAGTTCCTGATTATGGTTTGATTATAAGATGAACTTGGTATTATAATGTGGCAAGCTGCTGAAGGGTAGCTATTAAGGAATAGTGTATCTGTATGCATGTATATCTGTGTTGATATTCTTATGCAGATTCCATAGCCAAAATGAATGTGCCAGTTCCCATTCTAACCATTTAATCAGACGTTCAAATTCTATTGATTGGCTCAGAATTCACCTCGACAACAACATCGGCAGCAACAACAACAACAACAACACCTTCACCTTCACCACCATCATTTCAACAAAGCAGTACTTACTCGGATCTCGCCAAGTGGGGATCGAAATTACTTGAGAAGACTTGTTGGTGGATGGATAATCGATGTTGACCACTGACTCACTCAGAAAAGTGGGTGATTACATCATCTGCGCAAAAAGGTCAATATCACTTGTGTCATAATAATCACATTGTGCTAAATAAGCAGTGAATCTCCCTCTCAGTTTAAGGGGGAGCATAGTATGTTCTCATCATCAGAATATATTAAATCGGACACATTTTCTCCCACATTTTTCTAACTTATTTAAATCAATTGGGATCACAAATCTCAAAAGGTTTGAAATTTTTGATCGAGGGAGAGAATGTGATTTAAATATGAAACCTGATGAAAATGTGATGTTTTGGACTTTAATGTAAGCTCTCCCATATGTGCTAAACTCTTTCGTATATCGATGCACATATTGAGGGGGAGCGAATTGACAAAAAGGATTTGGCATGCATCTTATGTGAGCAAGGCTCAGACTTCACCAATGAATTGACGATAGCTAAAGTCAGTAGTCGAAAGGACATGTCCTGGACGGGTAATAATTTCAAGCCAGTTTATCTGGTGATGTAAGCGTGTCTCGCAAAGGACGTGTCTGAGTAGAATGTACCGATTTCGAGCGATCTTCCTTGAATGTGATCTGGACGGGTAATAATTTCAAGCTAGTTTACTAGTGATGTAAGCGTGTCTCGCGATGATCATGTTCTTGGAAAATCAATCAATTCAAAAGTGCAAGCTTCACCTGACATGTGCAAATTTATAAAACAATCAACCGAGCACATGTTGAGGGGGAGCAGTTGAAAAATATAAAACTCTCAAGTGTTTGCAAAAATGTGTTTCAGTATCATGAACACTTGGAGAGATTTTTCAAAGATTTGGTTTATGGCAATCGTGGAAGTACACCAAAGACCGACCATTTTAATTAATGCATGGAGTTATAAGGATGGTTAGGTTAGGCTCAAGTTCCCACGATCCCGCCAGAGCCGGAGGGATCTACCCAGGGACAATCCACTAGTTAGTGTAGAAGTCCTTAGGTATGATTAAAAAGGAGAAAAGTGTGATTAAGGGAAGAGTGCCGACTGAGATGGAGCTAGTACTGGAACAAACCCAACAAGGTACTAGTAATGAAGTCTCGGTAAGCACTGAAGGGGTTGAAGAATGAAAAAGAATTGTAAAGATAAAGGGTGAAAAGAAATAGCCCTCCTTACAACTTAGGCAGAAACCGGGTCAATACATATGCTGTCAGAATCACTTAGTTGATTGCTGGCATTGAAGACAAAGTATCATGGACCCAGTGATACGCTGCACAACCCTCCTTAGCCACTCAAGGTCCCTCAAAGGATTCTTGTTTCAATTGTCACGGAGTTCAATACATTCCTATCGTCTCTCTCACTCCGAGTTAGATGATATTGAAAAGGTGGCAGTCCTCTCCAGCCTCCGCTCACTAAATCAAAACGCACTATCGAGTCTAGAGCCACGAGATGCATAATAAGATCTCATAGGAACACGAATTATTTCTACACTAGGTGTTCAACATTAAGGACACCAGTTGTAAACTTATGAGTCCTACGCAGATCTTAGCAATCTGTCAGAACATTTATGAGGGAATTTACTAATGTAATTCTCAATGATTGAATGGAAATTCCTGCCAGGGTCAACATCAAGCAGCCCTGAAAGCAGGTCACTTCGGTAGTTCTTTATGGATTACGCTTAGTGGTCGTGGCGGTTTCTAACGGTCTACAGTCGTGGAGTGATCTCCAGCGACTCACCTAATCGCTGATGTGCTACGGTTCGATCTTAAAAAGCCCTCTGTGGGTTTTCGATTAGGAACGGTCTTGGTAAGGATTAGAGAGAGTTTTCACACTATGCTGTTAACAATCTCGAAGTCCAACCCTGTAAGTACCGGTCGATTTGTTGCTAACTGTCTTATGCAGGAACTTCTGGCGGTTGTAGCTGTGGAATGCTGTAGCTGGTTGCTGTTGTAGCTGGTTGCAGATAAGATGCCAATCCTCCACCACATGCTTACACTACAATTGTAACTCAACAAAGTCATGATCAACCTAAAAGACCTTTAACACGGCTTCTGCAAACTCTGATGCTAAAGATCATGACACCAAATAGTGTGAGCATGTCGGCTCAAAGAATAACACATCACATGGAAACATACTGCTGAAAGATGACTTGGAAACAAATGTTGGATGATAAAGTCGAAGAATACTCAAAGATCATCCAAGACAATCAATCAGTCATCAAATCATTACTGCTGAAGGCACAAAGACTTAAGACATTGAAGAATCGAAGACTACGAGCTATGAAGTCAAGATCAAAAGATAAAATGCTAGAATTCAAGTTATTATTTCCGGGGTGACCTCCCTTAGGGGGAGATTGTTAGGAATATAAATATTCATATGAAGGTTCGGTCACCCCGAGCATCTAATTAGCATTTATATAGCTCGTAGGATTATTTATATTAGCTTAGTATTATTAGTATTAGTATTAATAGTATTAGTCGTATTTATATTTGTGGAGTGGTTCGGGGCTTTCCCCACTGTCAGCTCACTCCACAGCCCAATAGGGGCACCAATATTAGTTAGTATAAATACCCCTTCCCACACTTGGGAAGGGTTGGAACTCTTCACACATTAATCTAATACATTCCAGTTTTCTCTCAAAGGGTTCCCTCTCTCTCTCTCTAACATCTCACTAACTCACCATGGGATTCTTGATCTTTCAAGATCCAAGACCACCCGAATAGATCCACACAATCAAGATGGGTATTTCCTACAGAGACAAGGTTGGTTGTAGCAGATTTATTGAGATGAGAACCAGATTTGTTGAGAGAGAAATGGTGGAGGGCGGAAAAATATGATAAGTGTGTTTAGGGTTTGTGAAGTGATAGATTAGGGTTATACATGGTTATAAGTATCATTTAGACTGGATCGTGTTATCATTTTTTGTGGGCTTGTGAACTGAGAATTCATTTCATTTATGGACTGGATCAATGAGTGGGTTGCAATATACATGGACTATTAACAAAAAATATTGGATACAAATGTTTGATAATATTAGGTATATTGAGTGGTATTTTGGTATTATAATTTTCACGGGGATACAATTTTGACAAGATTGGTATAAAACCATTATCAAAGTTCATTTTAACCAAGTAACAAAGGCTAGTTTTGACAAGATCGAAAAAGTTTATAAGTTTATTTGAATATATATATATATATATATATATATATATATATATATATATATATATATATATATATATATATATATATATATATATATATATATATATATATATATATATATATATATATATATATATTTTTACAAATAAATTCTTATATAATTTAGGGTCTCCGATATATCCCCGATATACCCCTGATAAGCGATATATCGCTTATCGGGGGTCGACCGAGACGATACCGAAAAGCGATATTTACAACCTTGGTCGTGCAACGAAATATATATATATATATGTATATATATATATATATATATATATATATATATATATATATATATATATATATATATGAGAAATGCATGATGAAGAAAATGCTATGTTGGAATGTTGGACTATCTCCTCCTTTTTGTCGAAATACAAAGGTGTGTCAAAGAATAAGAGTAATAATGAATGCGTGCATGCTCCCCCTTGATCGAGGCGTCAAGGTATGATAAAAAAGCTACAAAAACAAAGGTTAGTGCATGATTAGCTCCCCCTTGATCAATACTCCCCGTTGCTAGGGTACCAACGTATATGATGTAAGGATGAAGAATGCTACAAAATAAAGGTTAGTGTAAAACAATATTTGTCCTTGGATGAGTATGTGATATACAACAATGCGTGTATATGATGCATTCTATAAATGCTTTGACGGAAGCTCCCCCTTGCTCTAGGGCGTCAAGATGAACCTACAAATCAAAATATTAGTACAATAGAAGCTATGTCTTTAGACAGATATGTCATATACGACCAAGTGTATAGACTATGTAATATGATTGCTAGACAGATAATCCTCTTGGTTTGAGGACATCAAGAAGCACCTACAATAAAAGAAGGAAAATAATCGATGCAAACTTCATCCTTAGATGAGTATGCTATATACGAAAAAGCGTATATGATGATAAACCTACAATGAAAGGATTAGTGCAGTATATTTCATCTTTTTGACCAAGAGAAATAAGATGTATATATATATGATGGAATATATCAATGATATAATCACAAGCAACTCAAGATAGAGAACTATGATTATTAGGTGTAATCTTCTAGTAAGAATTACAAGCATAAGAAAAACAAGAATATAATATGATAAAATCCTACGAAATAATTCCTAGAAGGAAAATATTAAGAGTGAGTGGTGCTAGTGTTGGTGTTGGTTTACTAGTAGGTTTTTCGCTAATCTATGGGGTTGATGATTAGTGAAAGAGGTGATGGAAGGTGGTGGTTATAATGAATGCAATGAATTTAGAAACTCGTATTTATAGCAAATGCTATTAGAGTATTGAAGATGGTTAAGGTTATGACATTATCATCTACCAAAGATGATGTATCATGCTATAATATATGCTCGAATGGAATTAAGAGAAAGTGAAGACAATGATCACATAGGAATAGAAATTCCATATGAAAAAAAAATAGAAATATTAGATACCTATATGAGGATGAGAATGACATCATATGATGGGAGAGTGTTGGCTAGACTAACGTTTTGAGAATGAAAATTTTGATATATCATTTGCACTGACAATGATGTGCTTGATATGTATGAAAAGGATGAGATCCTATGATGGTGTTCTAGACAATGAAGTTGTGAGATTAAGGTTAAAAAGAAAATCCTAGACTCGTTGGTTGTGAGAGGGTTTTTTGTTTTAAGTAGTTTAAAGGTTGACTCAGGTACCCATAGATTGGGCGAAACCAAATTTTTGGTTCCGTCCGTCTTATCAAAGGGTACCTTGGGACCAGAATTTGATTTGGTTACGTTTTGTCGTTTTTGATCAAACGAAGGTTCGAGCTAAGATCTATTTACTTATAACTACGGATTTGGTTCCATTAATCCTAGTCAAAGTATAAGGAGACTTAATGGTTCTCGTTTAAGAGGTTTGTCAAACACATGATGTGTTTTTCACTTGACGAGGTATTGGTGCAAACGTGTGATGTTGGGTTAAGAAGGTTTGAAACACTTGTGATTTTGTGAGCATTATAACTGAATGGTGTGAACCTATGTATAGGAGACATGAGTAAGTGTTCTTTAATACAAAAAGACAATTATGTGAATGAATTTCTCTCCCCCTTAGTCGGTGGACATTCAACATAATGTGTAATGTATCGAATGAAGAATGACAATGTAGTTTAATGAAAGCGATGAGCTTAGTAATGTTTTTGCGAATTTTGGTTAGCATACAAAGAACTTTATCCTTGAAGTCACGTAGCTCTTCTCTATCAATGCGAGATGATCGTATGACGAGGCATGTGTTTTCCTCATGGGAGGTGTATTGTTATAACTAAAAGGTGATGGAGATGTTTTTAGGAAGGCGGAAGCAATAATGAGATTTGGAAAGAGGTCGATTGAAAGATACGCAAACACAAATTCCAAGCCTCTGAAATTTAATCCTATTAGCTTTAAAAAACTATATGCAAGTGAATGGGTTCCATAAACATATTAGTAATCTACGTAGCAATAAAGGGATTACAATTATGCAAAATAGGCATAACGAAGTGAGATAACAAATAATTTGTTATCAACCTTCAAGACAAAAGTGTTAATGACAAAAGATGTGATTTTGATAGAAATTAACAAAACACCATATTTGACTACTAGACAAAAAGTTACCACATTGCATCAAGACAAATAATCATATAATTCAAGAATATGACATTATATGAAATACTTCATTGTGAAATTATTTTGTCGTTAGGCTTAGATACTTAAGCATACTTATCCATAAGTAAATACGACAATCTATGTGATTAATATGTAGCATAAAAAGACTTTTAAAAGTTTTTCATACAAAAAGCACTTTGACAAATTATAAGTGCATACGTGGCAAACAAATAGTGTGACAAAGTCACAAAAGAAGCAAGACGAAAGTTTCATGCAAACCATTTTAACATTTTGGAGCGAGCATCATTTAGGCTATCCTACGAAAAGACTTAATGAATGTCAATAAAAGACAAGAGCATTCAGATATATAAACATCATATAAAGACATCATGTATTGAAATGACATATCATGAGTTAACAAGAAACATGTTAATCTTGCGAAATATCATATAGAAAAAGAATATCATACAAATCATGTTATCATTTAGTAGCACGAAACGTATAACTATGCAGACAAAACCTTTTCAAGGTTTACACATTTGACTATCAATCAAATAGTTATCATGATAACGTCAAGATACTATATCAAACAAAAATATGTAATCAACACATGTATGTGTGATGCAAGTGATTCTAATAAACTAAAGATAGAAAAATCATATCTACTACATATTTGATTAATATTCCTAGGGCGAGGCAAAATATCTTATTTTAATACTTACTTTAGACAAGTATAGGAATTAAGATTTTTCAAGTTGGAGAATGAATATGAGACTATTACTAGCGGTGCTCAATTCAGGCTAAACACGACCATTTTTACGGGTAGGATTTCCTATTTTTGCCTATTGAAGTATATAAAAGATGATAATTCACCAATACTTGACTTAATGAGACTCAACTATATATATTAAAACTAAGGTGATGAAGATGTCATGTTTTACACGAGAATTTGACAAATATGTGTCAACATATTTTAATCTTGTGTTTGGAATCTAAGATTATTGCATGATCTAATGGATGACATCTTTTATGTTGAGTTTAAGTATGTGTTATGAAAGTGATTTGATCATCTAAGACCAAGAAATGTGTTTGTGTGTGATAATAGACTATGTTAAATTAAGAACGTTTCTCAAGAAAGCTCTTTGGAACAAGAATCTAAGTAAAGTTATAATATGAAAGATGTCAATTATAGTTTATAGCTAGCATATACTAAAACAAGTTGTCACACAAGTATAAACATCAAGACACAACACAAGCAATCATATAATACAAACATAAAAGTAAAGCAGTAAGCAAAAGAAAGCGCAAACCGAACACGATGATTTATAGTGGTTTGGTCATGGAGCTCCTCTCCGCCCTACTCCACTCCCCGAGTACCCAACTCGAGAGTTACTTCAATAGAACAACAAGCTCCCTTCTCGGCGGAGAAAACCTTACAAACGCCGCTTACACTTTTTCTGGTACAAAGCTAAATACTGGGTTCTAGTTCGAGGTAGAACCAACCTAATGTCGCTTATACAATATTTCTGACACTAAGCTAGATTTCGAGTTCTTTTACAAGGGTACAACCACTCCCGCTATGTTTTATGGCCCAACATCAAAACCTTGTGTTTTATGGCATAAATACATAAACCATCTAATCTAGTTTGGTGAATAGATTGTGATGATGCAATGATGTTTACAATGATGATCCATGATAGAAATGTCTAATGGATATGAATAACTAATCTAAATGAACTTCCATTGATAGAAAGCCTTCAATGGATGAAGATAACAAGTTCCCTAAGCTTGTTGTGATACATCTTCATATATGTATCCCATTGATGGATGATGCTTCACAGGATAATTTCGAGAGTATGCTTACAATATAATGAAAGTTAGTAACATTATGATCATGATGATTAGGGTGATTAATATATGTTACTACATGGTTATCTACTGATCTAAATGTATGCAAAATGGTAGAGAGAATGTATGTTCAAGTGGTGATTAAATGAGTGGACAATGGACTGATATTTATAGCCAAAAAAGGTCAGCAGACCACTGATTCCGTGGAACCAAAAAAAGGGTTCCGCGGGTTCCGCCCTTTTTAAAAAAGGGTTCCTTGGACCTAAAAAAGGGTTCCGCGTACCTTTGAAAAAAAATCTCCAAATATCTTTCCCAAATCTAACCAAGATATTTCCATATCTAATCTTTGAGTGAAGATCAATCCAAGATATTCATATGATCTTCAAGATTTTAATGTGATGCATGCCATGATGTCATTGTACATTTTCCATATTAAGACATAAAATGTAAATGTAATATGTAAATGTATATGAATATGTAACATGTATACTAGCTTAACTAATATATGTTGACCAAGTTGTACCATGTTAGTTTATGTGTTACAAAGAATGTTAAACTACTTATGCTATTATAGGACTCAAGATATTGTGTCTTTAACATCATTTTTATGAGTAAACACATTTGTCTTAGTTTGACACCTAAAGTGTACTTATCCTATTTTGATATGAATGCAGCTAAGGAAACATGATGTACAACTAAGAGTACTTGTATATGTAAAATGTAAAATGAGGTTCTAAGTAGAATGATTAATATTTTAAAATACTTAATGACTTTAAACGTATTTTAAACATTCTAAATGATTTGTTAATGGGTTTGATCATAATGCCACATAACAAACATGTACGAACCTGTGTTGTACCATACGAGGACTTGAGAAGTCGAGAGGTGTTGTATGTTAAGACAAAATATGATTACAAGTAACTTGTACATTTTACGTTATGTATCAAGTTACATGTTTGTCATCAATCAAAACAAACGAGACTGTATAGATTAAATATCGTAATATTTGCACTAACACTAGCCAATAACCTGGGTGTACCCATGACTCAGGTATCCCAGGTTCCAAACCATTCTCTGCCATGTTCCAGATAGATGCATTTGCATGTTTGCATGGCATCCCTGTCAAATCCCACTTTCTGCAAGCACAAGTTCTTTTAGTCACATTGACCATACATTGGTCACCATGTGGACCCGCTGCTTGATACAGATCCCCACCATTCCATGTAACATCATATTGGGCAGCTTCTTTCTTAATGATATCAAACATTCTAGTGGCAACAGGGGTGAGTGGACCATTAGTCTTCTTAATTACATTTTGAACTATTACAATCCTTTTCATCAAATAGTGTCTTATAAACTCCAAGCAAGTAATTATAGGCTTATCCCTTCTATCCAAAAGTTGTCTGTTTAAAACCTCACATATGTTGTTCAAAAGAACATCATAATGAGGTCTTGCTGCAATGAGAATATTCATATTATGAAGTTTGACTGATATAAAATTATGCAGTTTGAAATGAAAGTATGCTGTATGACTAAAACATACCAGAAAAGTGAGACCTTGCTCAATGCTGAGGAGTAATCAGTTTTAACCAATCATACACTTCCTTGTTTGCTGCCTTGACTTCTTCCATGTTTCTGTTAAACTATGGTATGGTAGTTGCAGTAGCACATCTCCATAATAGACCCTTAAAATGCTTTCCTCTCCATTGCAACTTCATGTTATCATAGATATGCTTCAAGCAATACCTATGTTCTGCTGCTGGGAACAATTCTGCCAATGCTGGTATAATACCCTAAAAAGAATAAATTGAGTTAAATACTTGTATACAACACAAACAGCTTATTATATTTTGTAGAAGAAAATGAAATAACAATGTTTACCTTTTGCCTGTCTGTAACAAATGTGAAGTTTGAATTCCTGAACAACTCCAAGTCATCTCCAAGGCAGTCAAGAAACCATAGCCAAGATTGTTTAGTTTCCGACTCAACCACTGCATAAGCCAAAGGATATGTTCCAATATTTGGATCCACACCTACTGCTGTTAAGATCTGACTAGGAAATGGCCCAGACATAAAGCAACTATCAAGGCCCAACAGATCTCTTTGCTCAGCTTTGAATCCACTTTTCAAAGCCTAACAAACATAGATTCTTCTAAACTTTCTTGTCTGACTATCAGCTTCAAAGTTTCTTGCTGAGCATATTGTTTTGTGTGATCTCCAATCACCTTCCCTTCTGCCATTTGTGTTGATGCAAATAATGTTCTAAAAACGTTATTTATATCTTTCGATTAACTCACGTTTTGAGGATGACAAAATGTGAACTCACGTTACGTTAAAATTAACGTTAACAAGTTTTTAATCGGAAGATCCCGTTTCTACGCAAATCACTCTTGAACAAAGTTACAACTAGGACTAGTGATCAAAGAAGTGAATTCATGTTTTGAAAATTCACATTTTAAATGGGACAAAACATTTTTTCAAAAATACACATGACAAATTATTTTTGAAATATTAAGAAATGTTTTAATGGAAAAATAAGTTTGAAAATCACAACAGCTATTTTTCCCCCCAAAATCAGCTCCAACCTTCCCCAAATAAGTTTTCACCAGAAAAGACAAAATTTGGAGCGTCCTAGTCTACCACGGCTCCACGGTACCGTTAAATTTAACGGAGCCGTGGGTCATTTAGTGGAGCCGTCCGTACCATTTTGAATTGTAACGTTCAGATTTTCTTTGCCTATAAATACCCACCTCTTTCACAGGTTTAGGCACCCTTCACACACAGAAAAATCCCTTAACTAATTCCTCTCACACCTTTCACTTCTAAGGGTCAATTAGATTAGTTTTTCTTTGTTTCAAGAGTGATCCAATCATCCTTCAAGTGATCCTCTTCATACCTCTTCACTAGCAAGAGAAGAACACAAGTATCCAAGTTGATACAAGGTGTTGTCATCCCTCTTCATTGGCAAGAGAAGAACTCAAGTAATCAAGAAGATACTAGAGTTGTAGTTGATAGGTTTTTGTAACACTTGTTACAACCTTGTTGTATCTTAGCATACATCAAGTATATTTTCTTTTTGTGAGTGAGAGTGAAGATCAAGTGTGATCTATAGAGATAGTGAACATCTCTTGAAGCCATTGGGCTTGTGTGATTGATCAAGAAGATCAAGGGTCATTAGGTTAGTGTTAGTTGAGTAGAGTGAAGTGAGTGTTGATCATTGTGATTGTGTTGAGATCTTGGTGATCTCTTGAAGCCATTGGGCTTGTGTGTTTGGTCACGTGGACCTTGGTAGATTGGTTCTAGCTAAGATTAGCACTCGACATCTAGCTTAGTGTCGGAAATAGGATAAGCGACGTGTACGGTTTTCTCCGCCTTAAGGGAGGTTGTTGACATAGTGCTTGAAACTCTCGAGTGTGGTAATCGGGGAGTGGAGTAGGGCGAAGAAGAGCTTCGTAGCCGAACCACTATAAATCCTCTGTCTCGGTTTGATCTTTCCAACTCTACTCTTTACTTTTATTTGTTATTATTACGTAGCTTAGTTTGTAGTTCATATTGGTGTTGTTTGATTACACATAGAGTTCGAATCAAAGTTTCCAATAGCATACTTTCAAAACAAGATTTTTAAAAGAAGTTTTTTAAACCGGTAAACTATTCAATCCCCCTTCTAGTTTCCCACAATTGGTATCAGAGCCAGGTTAGTCAAGTTTTTAAAGTATATTGTATTTTAAAGCTTGAACCGATCAATGGATTCCGACAAATATCTAGAAGGGCAATCTATGCAAAGACCACCACTTTTCGAAACTGATTGTTTTATTTATTGGAAAACAAGATTCGAAACGTATGTGAAATCAAAAGACATTGATCTTTGGCATGTTATTACCGAGGGTGACTTTCAACCTATTCAAAAGAATCCGGAAACTAAAAAGGATGAAATAGTTTCTTATGATAAACAAAGTGATGAACTTAAAAGGAAATTAGCCAAAAATAATGAGGCTAAAATGATGATTTATAATGCTTTGCCTAAAAAGGAATTTGAAAGAATTTTTATGTGTAATACGGCAAAAGACATTTGGAAAACTTTGTTAGTCACTCACCAAGGTAATAACCAAGTCAAAGAGAACAAGATAGATCTTCTTGTTCAACAATATGAACAATTCTCCATTTCGGAGAATGAGTCAATAGATAATGCTTTTGCTAGATTTAATACTATTATCACTAGTCTTAAAGCTCTTGATGAAGGTTATTCTAGTAAGAACTATGTTAGGAAGTTTCTTAGAGCTCTACATCCTAAATGGAGAGCAAAGGTCACCGCCATAGAAGAGTCAAAGGACTTGGCGGCATTGTCACTCGATGAACTTATAGGAAACTTGAAAGTTCACGAGATGATCATCAAGAAGGATTCCGACATTGTCAAAGGCAAAAGTGAGAGAGTTAGATCTCTAGCATTAAAAGCCAAGAAGGAGTCTAGTAATGAGGAATGTTCGAGTTCCGATAGTGAAGATGAGGAATATGCACTAGCGGTTAGGGATTTTAAAAAGTTCTTTAGGAGAAGAGGTAGGTTCGTTAGGCAACCTCGTGATGAGAAGAAGACATCACAAAAGAACCATGTTGAAAAGAAAAGGACAAGTGATAGGAAATGCTTTAGATGCGGAGATCCTAATCATCTCATAGGAGAGTGTCCCAAGCCACCAATAGTCAACAACCAGCGAGCTCTCATAGGAGGCGCCTGGAGTGATAGCGGTGATGATGAAGAAAAGAAGCCCAAGGACGAAACGTGTCTAATGGCTCATGCTTCAAATGAGGTACGTTACAACTACCCTGATTTCATAGATGATAATTCATCAATAGATGATAACAAACTAAATGACGAACATAATAATCTATGCAAAATTGTCTCTAAAATGTTAAGTAGAAACAAATTACTAAAATCAAAATTGCATGAACTAGAAGTGAAAATGTTAGAGCTAAATAGTCAAGTCAAAGGACTTGAAAGATATAAAGAATTAGACATAGAATGTGAGTCATGCATGAATCTTAAAGTAGAAAATGAAAAACTCAAGGAAAACATAATTAGAATTACTAGCCTTGAAAAGGAAACAGAAAATGCTTTGACAGATAAAACTAATCAAGCAGAATCTGTTAAAATCTCAAACTCTGTCAAAAGTCCAGACGGCACCACTAAAGGTACCGACGGCTCCATTAAAGTTAATGGAACCGTGGTACCGTCCGACTCTGGAGACAGAACTGAGTCAAATTTCAAAAATAAATCAATTCCTAAACCAACTCACATTGTTGTTAATGGTACAAAAGTCTCTATTGCTAGTATAGAGGAAGTTAAACGATTTTACAAACCTATGTCAAAACCCAAACCTAGATTTGTAAAATCCGATGCTAGGTCTAAGACTCCTCTACCTAGAAAAACAAACACTCCCAAACCTCGGTCAAGAACTCCTCTACCGAGACGTAACTTTAGAAGACAAAGCTTTCCAAGTGACTATCCCGTAACTTGGAATGACCGTCAACTACAAAGTTACTTGCCATGGGAAATTTGCTCATCATTCCAACATCCTAACCACATGCAAATGATGCATGGGATGTTTAATGCTAACCACTTTGGACCCATGAGATATTGGGGACCAAATGTTTGAATGTTTATCTTATGCAATAGATATGCTTGGGAATCGACTTGGAGCCTGACGAATGGGTCAAGGATAGTGGATGCACCAACCACATGACGGGCAACCGAAGTCTATTCTCATCATACAAGGCATACAACGGAGGTAATGTCACTTTCGGTAGCAAACTTAAGGGCAACATTATTGGCAAAGGTACGATTACTCATAACTCCCTCACTATTAGAAATGTTGAGCATGTAGATAACTTAGGATTTAATTTGCTTAGCATTAGTCAAATGGTAGATAATAAGTGTAGAGTTATATTCTCTGAAGAGGGTAGTGAGATCATTAAGGATGGTAAAACCATAGGCAAAGGAGTTAGGAGAAATGGCCTATTCGTCATGAAAATAGGAAATAAGCCTCAGGATAGGATATGCTTAGCAACCATAGATGATAACTCCACTCTATGGCATAGGAGATTAGGTCATGCCAATATGCGTTTAATACAATCATTGGCATCTAAGGAACTAGTTAGAGATCTACCTAAGATTAAGTTTGATCAACACTTTTGTGATGCTTGTAAAGTTGGAAAACAAGCCCATTCTAGTCACAAAGCTAAGAATATAGTCTCAACCTCTAGATGCCTAGAACTCCTTCATATGGACCTATTCGGTCCATCCGCCGTAAGGAGCTACGGAGGAAACTACTACACCTTAGTAATAGTTGATGACTACTCTAGGTACACTTGGACTAGATTTCTTAAGAATAAGACTCAACCCTTTGAGGAATTCGAGGTTTTTAGTAAGAAAATCCAAAATCAACTAGGATGTACAATAGTTTCCATTAGGACGGATCATGGTCGGGAATTTGATAATGAAGTGCAGTTTGGAGTATATTGTAATGCTAATGGTATTACTCACAATTTTTCAGCTCCACGCACTCCACAATCAAATGGGGTAGTAGAGCGGAAAACTCGTACTCTACTAGAAATGAGTAGAACGATGTTGAATGAACAATCAATTCCGCAAAAGTTTTGGTGTAATGCGGTGGACACCTCAACTTACATACTTAATAGGATTTTAATTAGGCCTATCTTAGGAAAAACCCCATATGAAATCATGAAAGGTAGAAAACCTACTCTTGATTATTTTAGAGTGTTTGGAAGCAAGTGCTTCATACTAAACACTAAAGATTACCTCACCAAGTTTGACCCAAAGTCTTACGAAGGTGTCTTCCTAGGATACTCCTAAAATAGTAAAGCTTACATTGTCCTAAATAAGGAAACAATGAAAGTCGAAGAGTCACTCAACGTGACATTCGATGAAAGCCCTCCTCCAACTAAGACATCACCCTTGGTGGATGATGACTTAGATGAGGAACAAGCCATTGAAGTTAATGGCAAGAAAACCTTAGATGATGACATTGAGGATGAAATAGTTGAACTTGACGAAATTGTCAATGTTAAGGAATCCAAGAACCATCCTATTGAAAATGTCATAGGAAACCTAAACCAAAGAACCCTTAGGTCACAAGCACAAAACAAAAGTAATTTCTTTTGTTTTATATCTACTGTAGAACCTAAGAATGTTGGTGAAGCAATTAAGGATGAAAGTTGGACACTTGCCATGTAACACCCCAACTCGGCAAGGGTAGAAGCATCACATTATGGTGACAAATCAAAGCATACATACATATTCACAGCGGAAGCCAATAAACATAATCATTAAATAAACCAAGTCAACACGACTGGAATTCAATACATAAGTCTCAAATGAAAGGAAGAAATAATCCCAAGGAAATACATAACGAAATAAATCCAATATCAAAATGCTGAAACAAAAAGGTAAGACTAGGGTAGGACATCATCTAAGGCAAAAGCTCCACTAACTCTCGTCCCAAGCATAAATCCATCTCCCAGCTAGGTACCTGCCGCACATGGAAAAGAAAAACGTGCGGCTGAGCTTACAAAGCTCAGTGAACAGATACATAATACAACAAAGATAATGAAGCAGAAATAAACTGAAGCACTGGGAAATATCATAAGGTATAAATCAGAACAAATGGGTAAAAGAGAAGAATAGGATAGTCATCCACCACGAGCCCAGAAACATATCATATCATACTCATAATCATACACATGCAGAGGGGATACCTCTTAGGCAACCAGATAATATGAGGGGTGACCTCATGTATCAAATGGAGTGATCAGCTCCCAGATAATTGTGAAAGGCGTGTATTGCACACAAGCACCAGTTACCAGACAAAATCATATCATAGCATATACAGTTAAATCCACTAAACAGATCAGATCTAGGATTGCAATCCATACGCCCCCCAGAAACATATATAATCCATAATCAAAGTAATGCGCATATCATAATCAGAATGGGGACGGTGTGAGGAATCACTCACCCACACATGAGTCATGCCAGTGGTGCATCACAGACACGGCCAGGTTACCTTCCTGGCTAGGTAACAGAAAAGTGGCTCGGGTATCAAACTAAGAGTCATAAGTCATGTCAAATCAGATGTGTCATAATCCAGGGTTCATCATAATAGGTTCATAACAAAGGGTTCATATCAAAGGTGCAAAAATAGTATCAAGGTCCAAGTCAAAGGTTCATCAGATCATGGTTCACAAGCAAAGGATCATAAACAAATGGGGATCATAGCAATGGCTTGGGAAACCTTAACAGAATCATAAGTCAACATCAATGTATAGTGTATAGGAACCCTTACTGAACAAGGGCAGAGTATCCGTACCTTATGACGAAAGCACAAATAGAAACAAGCACAGAAATGAGGGAAAGCTCAAGGTCTCTCCTTCTTCACACCTAAAGGAGTAGAAGGGGATTACAAATTATTCTTAATTAAACATCTTTCCATTTTAAGTAACTTTCCCCTTTTAGTAAGTTTCCACTTTTAGAAAGTTTCCATAATCAATAAGTTTCCACTTTCAGAAATATTGAGTACATAACTTATTCAGATCATTGTTAGCTGGAAATAAGGTATCTTTATCATGTTTACACCTTTGGTCCTCAGGTTTCCACAATTTACACTTTACATCCCTGTATTATAAAAGTTACACTTTAACCCTTTAAATATTCATAGTTACACATTAAACCCTTAATTTATCAAATTTACACAATGAGTACTTATTTTAGTAAGTTGTACGACTTGACCTTCAAATATTCAATATTTACACAATAGGTCCCTCCATTTAATTTGTTTACATAATTAATCCTTAAAGTTTACATTTTCAATCTTTAATTAATAATAATTACACATTAGTCCAATAAATATCCAAATTTACACATTAGCCCCTGAATATCATTCATTACCCAAATCGACCTCAACTTTTTAGAAATTACATATTTAGTCCCTATATTTATTTACTTTCAAATTCGAACCAACAATTACAACAAATTTCATTATCTCATGAATTTTACATATAGGCCCTTCGTTTTATAATTTTTATAGGCTATACTTGATCTATAGAACATGACAAAAATAGTCCATGAATTTTAATATTGACAAAACACTCCCTTTATATTTAATTTCCAAATCGATAAACACCATTTTTAACAAAATAAAACCCTAATCGATCCCAATAATTTTGCAATCATTCCCACATCATTAATGTTCATTTAACATCAGATCTTATTATTTTTGAGCCCTAGTTAAATCGCTAGGTATTTTTTTTTTTGTTCTTATTTCCTTTTGCCGATTATAAGGTAATTTCACCAAAAATAGTTTTAAGCCTCAACAATTCAAATGGGTATTTTTTTGGTGTTATATGGTGATAATAGAGCCCACAAAAATTACTCACCAGTCCAGGAAAAATCGCATGCATGCTTTATAGAATTTAGTTCGATTTAGGGTTTATAAACACAATAATTTCTATACGGATTATATATGATGCATGGGTCATTTTTACCATTTTTCCCACGTTAGATATGATCAATAGAAGCTAAGAAAAATACTAGGACAATTTTAGAACGAGTGAAGAGAGTTGCACGAATTATTGCTTCTCGGTTGGTTTACTCGACAAGAAGGAATTCCCCACAGCTTCAAATGGAACCAATTCACCTTGTACACATTTTTTGCAGATCACACATGATATAAGAACTTCAGGAAAAATGAGAAACGGATTTTAGGAAGCTTGGTTGAATTATAACGAATTTTACCTTAAAAGCGATATATCGACAAGAATAAATCCACAACGAACGAACCAGGCCACAAACGAACTCAAACTGATTTTTCTAGGACTCCTTAGATGATGTTCAAGCTCAGAAAATTGCTTTGGTAATTTTAGTGGATCGGATGGAGGCTAGAGAATTTATTTTATGTGTTTTCTTCCAACCGGTAATTAGGGTTTATTAGAAAAATATGTTTGTTGGTTAATATGAGGGAATGTCGAGTCATAGGGGGAGGGATAAGACCAGAATTTTCGGTTTATAGGTTGGCAAATATTCTTGATTGATATTTTCCTTATTTACATATTTTAAAATCATTTTAAATCATAATAAAGCCAACTAAAATCCATTCGGTAGTATTAGGGGCATTTTGGTAATTTTTCTACTTGTATAAATGTTAAATGAAGTTGTTAAAATTATTTGGGAGCATAACTTGTGCATTGTCAGAAGTTTGGAATTTATTTGATACTTTACAAGCTTTTAAATAATTTTTAAACTTATAGGGGCATTATGGTCATTTTACATGCTTTTGGATTTTAGGTGTTACAACTTCTTCCCCTCTAACAGAAAAATTTCGTCCCCGAAATTTGCAAAGAATCAAAATGAAACGGACCAGAAACAAAACAGAGACATACCAGATCAGAAAACAAAATGAGGATAACTAGCTCGAATAGACTCCTCGGTCTCCCAGGTAGCTTCCCGCTCTGGGTGGTTCCGCCAAAGAATCTTAACGAAAGGAATGACTTTACGTCTCATAACTCGCTCTTGGCGATCAAGGACAGCTTCCGGCTCTTCCGGAAGAGACATATCTGGCTGGATCTGATCAAAAGGATAAGACACCACATGCAATGGATGATAATTGTATCCCCTCAGAAGAGATACATGAAAGACGTCGTGAACATGTGATAACTGCGGAGGAAGAGCCAAACGATACGAAACCTCTCCAATGCGATCCAAAATCTCAAACGGTCCGATGAATCGAGGACTGAGCTTGCCCTTAATCCCAAAACGTTTAACCCCTTGGAACGGCGAAACCTTAAGAAATACCCGATCACCAACACGAAACTCCAAGTCACGCCTATGCTTATCAGCATAGCTCTTTTGACGCGCACGAGCTTCCTTCAACTTCTCCCTGGCAATATCCACTTTCTCAGTAGCGATCTGAACTAACTCTGGACCCTCAATAGCGCGTTCACCAACCTCATTCCAACAAACCGGAGCCCTACATTTCTGACCATATAACATCTCGAAAGGAGCCATACGAATACTTGCGTGCCAGCTGTTGTTATATGCGAACTCTACCAAACACAAATAATCGTCCCAGCTACCCGTCCACTCTAAAGCACATGCCCTCAACATGTCCTCTAACGTCTGAATGGTCCTCTCCGACTGACCATCCGTCTGAGGGTGAAAAGCTGTACTGAACTTAAGCCGTGTATCCCATGCTTTATGCAATCCCTTCCAGAAGCGAGATGTAAACCGTGGATCCCTATCTGATATAATAGCCGTAGGCATGCCGTGAAGTCTAACGATTTCCTGCTGAAATATATCTGCCAACTTACTAACACTGTAGTCCACACGAATAGGGAGGAAGTGAGCAGACTTGGTTAGTCGATCGACGACCACCCAAATCGCATCATGCTTCCTACGAGTAAGAGGTAAACCAGTAACGAAATCCATAGAAATTTCCTCCCATTTCCACTTCGGAATCTCCAATGGCTGCAATAATCCACTCGCTCTTTGATGCTCGATCTTGACTTGCTGGCAAGTCAAGCACTTAGATACAAATGAAGCCACATCGTGTTTCATACCACTTCACCAGAAATGTTGCTTGAGGTCCCGGTACATCTTGGTGGAACCAGGATGTATAGTAAAAGGGGAACTATGAGCTTCCGATAGAATGGCCTCACGAAGCTCCAGATCGTTAGGGACACAAAGACGATCCTCGAACCAAACTACACCGAAATCATCAACTCGGAACTCTGACTGCTTGCCTTCCTCAACATTCTGAACTATAGACCACAGCTCACCATCCTCTTTCTGAGCTTCTTTAACTCGCAAGATAAGATTGGACTCAACTGTAAGGCTAGCCCAATAACCGCCATGACCACGAACACAAAACTCCACATCAAGAAGCTCTAAATCATGCAGAATACGAGGCTCAAACTCCAAACTCGCAATCATACCGGATTTCCTACTAAGAGCATCGGCGACTACATTTGCTTTACCGGGATGATACTGGATGTTAGCATCATAATCTTTCAGAAGTTCCAACCAACGCCTCTGTCTCATATTCAACTCTTTCTGGGTGAAGATGTATTTAAGACTCTTATGATCGGTGAAAATATCACAAGACTCTCCATACAAATAGTGGCGCCAAATCTTTAGCGCGAAGACCACAGCCGCTAACTCAAGATCATGCGTCGGATAGTTCACCTCGTAAGGCTTCAGCTGCCTCGAAGCATAGGCGATAACCTTACCATGCTGCATCAAAACACATCCTAAACCTTTCTTCGATGCATCGCTATAAATCTGAAAACCGCCGGAACCCGATGGAAGAGTCAAGATAGGTGCAGACACTAACCGCTTCTTCAACTCCTCAAAACTACTCTCCCGTTCTTCAGTCCAAATAAACTTCTCCCCTTTTCTCATCAACTGTGTTAAAGGCAAAGCAAGACGCGAAAAGCCCTCAACAAATCTCCTATAATACCCAGCGAGACCCAGAAAACTTCTCACTTCCGTCACATTTGTAGGTCTTGGCCATTTTGTGATAGCCTCAACCTTCGCCGGATCCATAGTGATGCCGTCTGCAGAAACAATGTGACCCAAGAAAGCCACTCGATCCAACCAAAATTCGCACTTCGAAAACTTTGCATACAATCGCTGCTGTCGAAGAATCTCCAGAACCATACTGAGGTGCTGCTCGTGCTCCGCCTCGGTTTTAGAGTACACAAGGATATCATCTATGAAGACAATGATGAACTTATCGAGAAATTCGTGGAATACCCGGTTCATGAGGTCCATAAACACAGCCGGAGCATTGGTCAACCCGAAAGGCATAACCAAAAATTCATAATGACCATACCGAGTCCGAAAGGCCGTTTTGGGAACATCCTGCTCCCTCACCCTAAGCTGGTGATAACCTGACCTTAGATCGATTTTAGAGAAATTCCTCGCCCCTTGCAGTTGGTCGAACAGATCATCAATGCACGGAAGGGGATAGCGGTTACGAATCGTAATGCGGTTAAGCTCTCGATAATCAATGCAAAGGCGCATGCTCCCGTCCTTCTTCTTCACAAACAACACAGGAGCACCCCAAGGAGATACGCTCGGGCGAATAAAACCGTTTTCCAACAGTTCTTGCAATTGCTCCTTCAATTCTTTCAATTCAATCGGTGCCATACGATACGGAGCTTTAGATATGGGTTCAGCACCCGGAATCAGATCAATACTAAACTCGACTTCCCTAACTGGAGGAATGCCAGGAAGTTCATCTGGAAATACATCAGCAAAATCGCGCACAATACGAATACTATCAATGCTCGGAACATCAACGGAAGTATCTTTAATAGAAGCAAGAAAACCAAGACAGCCATGCGAAATCAATGTCCGGGCTTTCATAGCCGAAATGATCTTTACAGATTTCAGAGGTTGGGAACCAGAATAAACATAATCAGGATGATGAAGATCACCAAAGATCACCTTACGAGCATAACAATCAATGGTCGCCTTATGAGCAGCTAACCAGTCCATGCCCAGAATAATATCAAAATCAACCATATCAATGGGAAGAAGGTTCGCAGAACGAATACGATCATCGAAACGGAGAGGGCAATTAACATACTCGACATCAATAATCACATGAGTTTTCATCGGGGTAGCAATAGATATTCGGTTCATTAATTGAGTTGGGTTTGCGTTTATTTTATTTGCAAGAGATGTGGATATTATGGAATGCGTAGCACCGGTGTCAAATAAAACAAAAACAATACGATCTCCAATATACAGAAAACCCGTAATAGTACCTGAGGTGCTAGCTGCCTGGTCACGTGTCAAAGAATAAACCTGGCCTGAAGTAGGAGCGGTCCTAGTATCGACTTTAGGTTCACCAACATTCTTCTTAGGACAGTCCCTGACCTTGTGCTGAGTAGACCCGCAAGAGAAACAACCACCAGAAGCTTTGTAACAAGGACCCGGATGTGGTTTCCCACATGTAGTACATAAAGGAGGAGGAGGTAGAGTCTCAACAGCCCTCTTCTGACCTGACGATCCCGACTGCTGATACTGCTGAGAATCCCTGCGCCTGTTATTACCACCCTGACCCTGACGGTCACCACCATACCGACCATAATCCTGTCGACCCTGGTTCCTAGAATCCTGTCTCCTATAATCACCACCTCGGTCCTGGCGACCCCGCTGATCATGCCCCTGGTCCTGACGACCCCGAAAATCCTGCCTCTGGTCCTGACGACCATGGCCCCGAGTATCAATCCTGTTGCCATCCCTATCACGTTTATTAGATCCCCTGTCCGCATGCAACAACTCAATGTTACGCGCGGCATCCTGAACACTAGCCACATCATCAAATGGAGTGTTAACGATCCGGTCTAACACCCATCTCTTAAGAGCCCACTTGAAGTGACGAGCCTGTCGAAAAGAATCCCCAGTAACCTCTGGCCCCACGAAACTAGCCAGACGCAAGAAACGCTGCATGAAATCTCCTGAAGACTCATGATCACCCTGACGAATAGACCCGTATTCCCTCTCATACCTCCGCTGCTCTGCCATAGGAATGTATTGCTTATAAAACGCCTCAATAAAATCTGCCCACGAACAAGTCTCAGCAAAATCATCCCCTTTGGCCTGAACAAGAGCAGTCCACCAATTCTGAGCATCACCCTCTAGTTTGAATGTGGCCAAACGAGTTTTAAACTCGTCAGCACATCCCAGAACACGAAACAACTTCTCAACGTGCGTAATCCAGTCCTCCGCCTCATGGGGAGTAGCAGCGGACCTGAAAGAGAGAGGCTTTAGCTTATTAAACCTCTCGATCCACACGTGGATACCAGCTGGAGGAGCAGCGGGTGGAGCAGTGGGTTGAGCATCGCCACCACCACCACCACCACCAGAAGAGCTAGCCCCATTCTTGATGTTAGTAGTGACCTCAGCCACCACTTTAGGCATAGCAGTAGCCACAGCAGCGGCTATCATCTCTTCAAAATTGGGGCCATCATCCCCATTAGTGTACTGAGTAAAGCGAGTGTTCACCATCTGAATGATCATGAAAAGAATTAGCAAAACATAAGGGAAAATAAGCACGAAATGGAAGACGAAGCAGAACCTATGCCTACCCAAAACCTCACCAGTCAAATCTTAAACTTAAGGGTCAAATCCTATGGTCCACATGTTTCACAGGCCAAAGCTTATGTACGACAGGTCGCAACCTGGGCTCTGATACCATAATTGTAACACCCCAACCCGGCAAGGGTAGAAGCATCACATTATGGTGACAAATCAAAGCATACATACATATTCACAGCGGAAGCCAATAAACATAATCATTAAATAAACCAAGTCAACACGACTGGAATTCAATACATAAGTCTCAAATGAAAGGAAGAAATAATCCCAAGGAAATACATAACGAAATAAATCCAATATCAAAATGCTGAAACAAAAAGGTAAGACTAGGGTAGGACATCATCTAAGGCAAAAGCTCCACTAACTCTCATCCCAAGCATAAATCCATCTCCCAGCTAGGTACCTGCCGCACATGGAAAAGAAAAACGTGCGGCTGAGCTTACAAAGCTCAGTGAACAGATACATAATACAACAAAGATAATGAAGCAGAAATATACTGAAGCACTGGGAAATATCATAAGGTATAAATCAGAACAAATTGGTAAAAGAGAAGAATAGGATAGTCATCTACCACGAGCCCAGAAACATATCATATCATACTCATAATCATACACATGCAGAGGGGATACCTCTTAGGCAACCAGATAATATGAGGGGTGACCTCATGTATCAAATGGAGTGATCAGCTCCCAGATAATTGTGAAAGGCGTGTATTGCACACAAGCACCAGTCACCAGACAAAATCATATCATAGCATATACAGTTAAATCCACTAAACAGATCAGATCTAGGATTGCAATCCATACGCCCCCCAGAAACATATATAATCCATAATCAAAGTAATGCGCATATCATAATCAGAATGGGGACGGTGTGAGGAATCACTCACCCACACATGAGTCATGCCAGTGGTGCATCACAGACACGGCCAGGTTACCTTCCTGGCTAGGTAACAGAAAAGTGGCTCGGGTATCAAACTAAGAGTCATAAGTCATGTCAAATCAGATGTGTCATAATCCAGGGTTCATCATAATAGGTTCATAACAGAGGGTTCATATCAAAGGTGCAGAAATAGTATCAAGGTCCAAGTCAAAGGTTCATCAGATCATGGTTCACAAGCAAAGGATCATAAACAAATGGGGCTCATAGCAATGGCTTGGGAAACCTTAACAGAATCATAAGTCAACATCAATGTATAGTGTATATGAACCCTTACTGAACAAGGGCAGAGTATCCGTACCTTATGACGAAAGCACAAATAGAAACAAGCATAGAAATGAGGGAAAGCTCAAGGTCTCTCCTTCTTCACACCTAAAGGAGTAGAAGGGGATTACAAATTATTCTTAATTAAACATCTTTCCATTTTAAGTAACTTTCCCCTTTTAGTAAGTTTCCACTTTTAGAAAGTTTCCATAATCAGTAAGTTTCCACTTTCAGAAATATTGAGTACATAACTTATTCAGATCATTGTTAGCTGGAAATAAGGTATCTTTATCATGTTTACACCTTTGGTCCTCAGGTTTCCACAATTTACACTTTACATCCCTGTATTATAAAAGTTACACTTTAACCCTTTAAATATTCATAGTTACACATTAAACCCTTAATTTATCAAATTTACACAATGAGTACTTATTTTAGTAAGTTGTACGACTTGACCTTCAAATATTCAATATTTACACAATAGGTCCCTCCATTTAATTTGTTTACATAATTAATCCTTAAAGTTTACATTTTCAATCTTTAATTAATAATAATTACACATTAGTCCAATAAATATCCAAATTTACACATTAGCACCTGAATATCATTCATTACCCAAATCGACCTCAACTTTTTAGAAATTACATATTTAGTCCCTATATTTATTTACTTTCAAATTCGAACCAACAATTACAACAAATTTCATTATCTCATGAATTTTACATATAGGCCCTTCGTTTTATAATTTTTACAGGCTATACTTGATCTATAGAACATGACAAAAATAGTCCATGAATTTTAATATTGACAAAACACTCCCTTTATATTTAATTTCCAAATCGATAAACACCATTTTTAACAAAATAAAACCCTAATCGATCCCAATAATTTTGCAATCATTCCCACATCATTAATGTTCATTTAACATCAGATCTTATTATTTTTGAGCCCTAGTTAAATCGCTAGGTATTTTTTTTTTGTTCTTATTTCCTTTTGCCGATTATAAGGTAATTTCACCAAAAATAGTTTTAAGCCTCAACAATTCAAATGGGTATTTTTCTGGTGTTATATGGTGATAATAGAGCCCACAAAAATTACTCACCAGTCCAGGAAAAATCGCATGCATGCTTTATAGAATTTAGTTCGATTTAGGGTTTATAAACACAATAATTTCTATACGGATTATATATGATGCATGGGTCGTTTTTACCATTTTTCCCACGTTAGATATGATCAATAGAAGCTGAGAAAAATACCAGGACAATTTTAGAATGAGTGAAGAGAGTTGCACGAATTATTGCTTCTCGGTTGGTTTACTCGACAAGAAGGAATTCCCCACAGCTTCAAATGGAACCAATTCACCTTGTACACATTTTTCGCAGATCACACATGATATAAGAACTTCAGGAAAAATGAGAAACGGATTTTAGGAAGCTTGGTTGAATTATAACGAATTTTACCTTAAAAGCGATATATCGACAAGAATAAATCCACAACGAACGAACCAGGCCACAAACGAACTCAACCTGATTTTTCTAGGACTCCTTAGATGATGTTCAAGCTCATAAAATTGCTTTGGTAATTTTAGTGGATCGGATGGAGGCTAGAGAATTTATTTTATGTGTTTTCTTCCAACCGGTAATTAGGGTTTATTAGAAAAATATGTTTGTTGGTTAATATGAGGGAATGCCGAGTCATAGGGGGAGGGATAAGACCAGAATTTTCAGTTTATAGGTTGGCAAATATTCTTGATTGATATTTTCCTTATTTACATATTTTAAAATCATTTTAAATCATAATAAAGCCAACTAAAATCCATTCGGTAGTATTAGGGGCATTTTGGTAATTTTGCTACTTCTATAAATGTTAATTGAAGTTGTTAAAATTATTTGGGAGCATAACTTGTGCATTGTCAGAATTTTGGAATTTATTTGATACATTACAAGCTTTTAAATAATTTTTAAACTTATAGGGGCATTATGGTCATTTTACATGCTTTTGGATTTTAGGTGTTACATGCCATGCAAGAAGAACTTAATCAATTCACCGCCAACCAAGTTTGGGAGTTAGTACCTCCTCCTAGGAATCAAACCATCATAGGAACTAAGTGGGTGTTTAGGAATAAACTCGACGAAAATGGCGTCGTGACTAGGAATAAGGCAAGGTTGGTAGCACAAGGCTATAACCAACAAGAAGGAATAGATTATGATGAAACCTATGCACCTGTAGCTATATTAGAATCCATTAGAATACTCTTTTCCTATGCGTGTGCCTTATACTTTAAATTGTACCAAATGGACGTGAAAAGTGCATTCCTTAATAGTTATATCAACGAGGAGGTATATGTTGCTCAACCTCCGGGATTCATTGATTTCGAATATCCGAATCATGTTTATAAACTCAAGAAAGCACTCTATGGTCTTAAGCAAGCTCCCAAAGCTTGGTATGATAGACTGAAAGCATTCTTGATTGAACATGAATATACCATGGGAGTGGTAGACAACACGCTTTTCACAAAGAAACGAGATTCACATCTCATCATTGTTCAAATATATGTTGATGACATTATATTTGGCTCAACTTGTCCAGAACTATGCAATGATTTCTCTAAAATCATGCATGACGAGTTTGAGATGAGCATGATGGGCGAATTAAATTTCTTCCTTGGTCTACAAATTAAGCAAATGGAAGATGGTATCTTCTTTAATCAATCTAAGTATAGTAAGGAGATGCTTAAGAAGTTTAGTTTAGAAGATTCTAAGCCCATGAAAACTCCCATGTCCACGGAAATAAAACTCACGAAGGATAAAGAAGGTGAGTCCGTGGATAACACTAAGTATAGAGGTATGATAGGTAGTTTACTATACCTCACGGCAAGTAGGCCCGACATCATGTTTAGTGTCTGCCTTTGTGCTCGCTTCCAAGAGGATCCCAAAACCTCTCACCTTGAAGCGGTTAAGCGTATCTTCCGATACATTAAAGGCACTATACACTTGGGATTATTTTATCCCAAGGGGACTGGTATAGAAACTGTTGTCTATGCCGACTCTGATCATGCGGGAGATTACGTGGATCGAAAAAGCACGAGTGGCGTTTGTACCTTCATGGGTTGTTGTCTAACTTCTTGGTTCTCCAAGAAACAAACGGCTCTTGCTATCTCCACTACCGAAGCCGAGTACGTAAGCGCCGGAAAGGCATGTCAGCAAGCACTATGGATGAAACAAGCCCTTAACGATTATAGGATATACTTAGATGATGTTCCCATTATGTGCGACAATAAAGGTGCTATTGACTTGAGCAAAAACCCTGTCCAACACTCCCGTACTAAACACATTGAAATTCGCTACCACTTCCTTCGCGATAATGTTCAGAAAGGAAACATTTCCATTGAGAAAGTTCCTTCTCAAGACAACATCGCTGACATACTAACCAAACCTCTCAAACGAGAATCCTTTAACTACCTCCGTCTAGGTCTAGGAATGATGGAACATATTCCATAAATCTCATGACTCTTGAAGTCATCCCGTGTATCTCGTCTAGTCAAGTTTAGGAACCCCTAGTCATAAGAATTTGTTAGGTACAAATTCTTTCCTTGTGTCATAAGATCTTACTAAAACAGCGAGACTTAGTCATCAAAAATCAAAATGGGACAGAAAACAGTCCCAGCAGATCACGGCTCCACTAAATGTGGCACGGCACCGTTAAATTTAATGGTACCGTGGAACCGTGCATCTGGAACATTTCGTATTTCAGTCCCCTTTTCCCACATTACTCATTCAAAACCCTCACAACCTCAGCAATTGCTGTCATAACCTAACCTCACAACCCAAAACTCAATTACACCTCTTCAAGATCATATTCAAGACATTGATTTCAAGATCCTCAATCATTATACCCTTTTCAAACATAATTTGTAAGTTTTTCTCACTCTAATTTATTTCTAATTTTGAGTCTAGGGTTTGTTCATTGATGAAAATTGAATTTGGGGATTTTCACCTTTTATAGGAATGTTTCAAAATTAGAAGTCATCAACACTAAAACACCCCAATTCCATCAATTTTAGAATCTCACAAAATTAGGATCATGAAATTATTCCTTTTCATGCATTGTTGATGCAAACTAAAAACACTTTCTCATGCATTCATGATCTCACAAATATTATTCGAATTACATAATCAATATGTACTCTTCGACATATTTGTTTGAGCTAAAGTGAAATCAGGAGTGTTTGGGTAATCTCATTATTTTTCTTTTGAGTCGAGATTACCGCACCTCCACATAGTCTGCATATAGGCACACACTAGGCACGTGTTGTATGCAACTAGTTTTTATTCTAAATTTTTTTTTTAAATTTTCTTATAGGACACAAAAATGTCTCATGAATATGATTTTGATCATCTCCTAACCGATACCTATACACCCGAAATCTCACATGAACCCACTACACACCCGGTAACCACATTCGTGCCTATGTCAATCTTGAAACCCATCGGTTTCATGAAGGCCGTGTCGTTGATCCATCCCTAGTTTACCACCGGGATATCAACACTTCCTTTAGAGCTATAGGATTCGATTGTCTACTCCACATTAACGAGTACATTTGTCCTCGCTTTGTGTTGGAGTTCTTCCGACAAGTTGAACTCGTACGTAACGAGGACCAATCCTTGTCACTTTGGTTTTGGGTCAAAAACTTCAAATACGTTCTAACTCTTGAGCAATTTGCTCAAATCCTTAGTATACCCAATCATGGGCAATGTGCCTATACTGAAGATTGGTGTCTTGAGTCTCTCTTTCACTATCGTGAGGAGAATAGTCCGTACTGTTCGTACATACCCTCTCTAACAGAACTAACCAAAATCATCCGTACTCACCCTCACCCACATCCAACGAAAATTCATTTGGAAGAAGTGCGTCATGAACTACTTTCTTGGGCAGTCATCCTGCGAGAAAATGTTCTAAGTCTCACAGGAAATCGTGAGCAACTCCCGGCGTGTTGTGCTCATATGATTTACTGTCTCTTAACCCAACAACCTTACAATCTTGCTTACTTCTTCGCTAAGCGAATTGTACATCTCAATGGTAACAAGAATAAATTGATACCTTATGGGATGTTCCTAACCCGTCTCTATCATCACCTCATAACCTTTCACCCTTACCTTCATGGTCCTCAATACTCCCTATTCACACCTGTCATGAAACCCATAACCGAGTCATATGTCTCAACCATCCTCACTTCCGAACTCACCACCCACTATGCACCCTTTGATGATCCTATTCATGAGAATGAGACAAATACTCAAGACGAGAGTGTGACAAGAAAGGGGAATGCTATCTCTCACTAGGGTTTATTACTAATAGATAATATTAGGAATTAATGCTCAAATTATCTTGCATGCTTACATAAATGTTCTATTTGACATTTGGATGATACCTTATCTTGTTCTTTATGCTTGCATGCTTATGATTCTTTAAGTATAATGCATGATCATCTTTATGTGCTAGATGTAGCATTGTATGGATATATTAGGAAAATAAGTACCTAGTGAGTTGAGGCACTCTCATTTCCAGGAATTAGTTTCCCTAGAAAATTCCCCCTAGCTGCCCAAAACTAGCCTGCAAGGAAAATTTCGTGCCAACAGTGTCACGGCACCACTAAATAGGGACGGCACCGTTAATTTTAACGGTACCGTATGGTATTTAACGGAGCCGTGACCCTGTATAACGGATTTTTCCTAATGCTCCTATTTCCCTATCACCCTAACCTCAAACCTGCAAACCTTGTACCCTCACATTCACCCTAGGATTCCCCTCTTACACCATAGGATCAACTTTAATTCAAATTTCACCCAACTTGCCTATATAAGGCCTCACCCTTGCAAGCTTATCTTGCACTTCACCTTCAACCTCACATCACACAAACACCATGTCCTCCACACATGGTTCAACCTCTCAAATCTCCAAGAAACCTAGGATAACCGTAAAACCACCCTCAAAACCACTCTTTGTGGATCTCACAAGAGATGATGAAGCTATGAAACCACCTTCCCAAGCCACTCCATACTCACCATTACCACCTTATGCACCATCTAAAACATCTTCTACCTACACAACATCTTCATCATCCTATTACACCACATCATCAATGGAATACACACCATCTCCCTTCACCCCATTGGACAATGCCATGCCAATTTCACCTCCAACAACCCTACCACAATCAACATCTCCTATCATGACACAACCCAACCAACCACATCCCTTGGAGTTACATAATGCTAATTGCCTATGTTGTCTCCACAACCGTAATCTCATCTACTTCTTAAGAGACGAGATTCATTTCATGTTCTACTTTATAGAACATCTCTTGACACCTCCACCACCTCAAATGGGGCCCCAATCTCCACCACCTCCTAACCAAAACAACTAAACACTTGCTTGTTTAGTCCTCCACAATAAACTCTTAGGACCCCTCTTGGAAATGAAGCTTGTCTCTAGTCATTAGGAATTTAGGCTTCTTGTTATCTTTCTTAGTGCTTTCTATGTAGTCATACATTACTATGACACTTATTTGTTTTATGAATGAATGCTTCTATGTGGAGGTTTTTCTTTTTAAGGGATTGGTTATTTGTCACAAATGTGCTACTTGTTAGATATTGTATATTTGTCGTCTAACTTTGTTTTGTAGCACGATCCATTGCTCGATTCCTTTGTGTTCTCCAAATGAGGGGGAGTACACATCAAGGGGAGCCTTAACCACCTTTTTGATTTGACAAAAAGGGGGAGAAATGGGAGTAAACTCATTAAAAACTTATTAAAATTAATTTTAACCTAAAATGAGTTTATATTATGTCATCATCAAAAAGGGGGGAGATTGTTGATGCAAATAATGTTCTAAAAATGTTATTTATATCTTTCGATTAACTCACGTTTTGAGGATGACAAAATGTGAACTCACGTTACGTTAAAATTAACGTTAACAAGTTTTTAATCGGAAGATCCCGTTTCTACGCAAATCACTCTTGAACAAAGTTACAACTTGGACTAGTGATCAAAGAAGTGAATTCATGTTTTGAAAATTCACATTTTAAATGGGACAAAACATTTTTTCAAAAATACACATGACAAATTATTTTTGAAATATTAAGAAATGTTTTAATGGAAAAATAAGTTTGAAAATCACAACAGCTATTTTTCCCCCCAAAATCAGCTCCAACCTTCCCCAAATAAGTTTTCACCAGAAAAGACAAAATTTGGAGCGTCCTAGTCTACCACGGCTCCACGGTACCGTTAAATTTAACGGAGCCGTGGGTCATTTAGTGGAGCCGTCTGTACCATTTTGAATTGTAACGTTCAGATTTTATTTGCCTATAAATACCCACCTCTTTCACAGGTTTAGGCACCCTTCACACACAGAAAAATCCCTTAACTAATTCCTCTCACACCTTTCACTTCTAAGGGTCAATTAGATTAGTTTTTCTTTGTTTCAAGAGTGATCCAATCATCCTTCAAGTGATCCTCTTCATACCTCTTCACTAGCAAGAGGAGAACACAAGTATCCAAGTTGATACAAGGTGTTGTCATCCCTCTTCATTGGCAAGAGAAGAACTCAAGTAATCAAGAAGATACTAGAGTTGTAGTTGATAGGTTTTTGTAACACTTGTTACAACCTTGTTGTATCTTAGCATACATCAAGTATATTTTCTTTTTGTGAGTGAGAGTGAAGATCAAGTGTGATCTATAGAGATAGTGAACATCTCTTGAAGCCATTGGGCTTGTGTGATTGATCAAGAAGATCAAGGGTCATTAGGTTAGTGTTAGTTGAGTAGAGTGAAGTGAGTGTTGATCATTGTGATCGTGTTGAGATCTTGGTGATCTCTTGAAGCCATTGGGCTTGTGTGTTTGGTCACGTGGACCTTGGTAGATTGGTGCTAGCTAAGATTAGCACTCGACATCTAGCTTAGTGTCGGAAATAGGATAAGCGACGTGTACGGTTTTCTCCGCCTTAAGGGAGGTTGTTGAGATAGTGCTTGAAACTCTCGAGTGTGGTACTCGGGGAGTGGAGTAGGGCGAAGAAGAGCTTCGTAGCCGAACCACTATAAATCCTCTGTCTCGGTTTGATCTTTCCAACTCTACTCTTTACTTTTATTTGTTATTATTACGTAGCTTAGTTTGTAGTTCATATTGGTGTTGTTTGATTACACATAGAGTTCGAATCAAAGTTTCCAATAGCATACTTTCAAAACAAGATTTTTAAAAGAAATTTTTTAAACCGGTAAACTATTCAACCCCCCTTCTAGTTTCCCACAATTTGTTTTGCCCTAAAGACTTTATGTTTTGACATTCCTAATTCATACTTCTTTGTTAGTTGATCTTTGAGAGCAGAAAGTGGTATCTTAGGATTTGGTTTGATTGTTTGCTCAATCTCTTTAGATAGAAATGAAGTTGTACACTTTGGGACAGTCCTGTATTTAAGACAAGTATGATTATCTTTAAATACTTAGACATACCATGTACCTTCCCCCTTAGGCTTAGAACAATGCAATAACCAATGGCACTTTAATTCCTCACCTATTGCCTTTAACCCTTTCTTTTTTGTCTTTTTCACTTTGGAATCCACCCTCTTGTGTTACCCATAAAAGGCTGACTTCCACTTGGGCCTTGACTTTGGCCTTCACTCAGCCCAACAACATTTGAACCACTTGGCACACTATCAGAAAATGATGGAAAAATACCTCTGCACTCTGCTCTTACCCTTTCCTTATCATTTTTAGTCAAATATAGTTGCCTCCTCTGCTCAACTGAAATTCTTGTAACCATTTCTTTTATCAACTCTTTGTTAGCAAATGTTTGACTAACATAAAAGTTTTCAGTACACAACTTACCATCTACAGGCTTGTGACATTTGCCCAACTTCCTCAAAGCTTTCCTCCTCTCAGCCTCATCATCATCAGAATCAATTTCAGTATCTAAATCCAATGTCACATTCTTCATATTCAAATTCCTGATTGTTTTCTACTTCAACATCTACCTCATCAGAACCAACCCATTCTACACTAGGATCAATTTTTTTTTCTAAACATTTCCATGTCAACATCAACATCAACATCATTAATCCTATCCTCTAGATCACATTCAAAATCAATGTCTTCACTATCATCACTTAGATCACTTTTATGACTACCTTCATTGTCTACTCTAACATTAGTAGTCTCATTAGGACTACGTCTAGGCTCACTTGACTGTCCCATTTCATTGTTTGTGACAGGGTAAGAAAATAGAGGATCAAACTCATCTACATTAGGACTAGGTCTAGGCTCACTTGACTGCCCTAAATCAACATTAACATCATCAACATTATCATTCCCTAAACCAACATTGGCACTCCCTAAATCATCATTTTCCTGTGTGTCTAAACCTATATTAGCATTCTCTAAATCATCATTTTCCTGGTTTTCAACATCTATTTCCATAACAGTGCTATCAACAGGATGCTAAACAAATACCTCCATTAGTTTGAACTTATGCACATAGGTGATCATATCCAACACATCAACATCTTTGAATAATGGTTCAAGCCTTTTATCTAAATCAGAAGTGGGTCTTTTGAAATACACTTTCATTTTAGGATTTACATAACCTAACTCTTTTAGCATACCTGATACTTCTATCACTGAAAACCCATCTGCATCAACATCATCAAACCAGTCCGCATCACCACCTTTGTATACACGTCTAGGAGCCCTAGCTCTTTTTGGACCAGTAAAATAAGTGAAATGACCTCGATGGTTGACTTTCAGGGAAAAAAGATTAGGCTTATTCTCTGTATCAAAAAATTACAAAAAAACAATCATCAAACACACATTCCTTTAAACAAATAAAAAACCAAGTCCAATAGCCAAAATACCAAAATGACTTACTGTATTTTACGTATGGATTGAATGTGACACCTTTTTCTCTCAACTTCCAATTTGAAATGACCATTTTTAGGGGATATCAATACCGATTAGGGTTTTCAATTATCACTGATGAAAATTATAGGTGGGAGTGAATGTGAAAGTAGGTGGATGGTTTTTGGTATGACTGGTTATTAATTGGACTGAGTGAGTGACTAAAAGGTTTATAGCGGGAAAGAGTAAAAGACATATATGTCCCTGTAAATATTAGTGAATCACAAGTATACCGTCACATGTTTGTCACGTGAGGGAAAGACTTAACGGGAGTATTAAAATTGGACCAAAACCGTTACGAGTCAGCGGGTTCTGGACAAGATCCGTTACTTTTTAAACTATTAGACAAAAATCGTTACACCCAATAAACCACAAGGACCAAAAATGTAGTTAACTCTATTTTATATTATGACTATCACAGCTAGTAGTTAACTTGTATATTTGATCGGCATGCACGGTGCAGGATTTTACTCATACAAGATCCTACATGATATAATAGCATGTGCTTATGAATTTGTATCATATAACACATATGGGAAAATGGATGAGGTTGGTCTAAACTGCTGGTACATCCCGTAATTGTTTCCTTCTTCCTGACCACCTTATAGCTAGGATGTGTACCTTTTGTGAGGATATCAAAATGTCTAACCATTAGGTCACTTGATCACGGTTAAATTTTTATCATATAAGCTTCTTTGTGTTTATTTATATTGACGTCATCTTAATTATACCAAATCAAACTAATGAGATGGTGAAGACAATAAGTCCACATCAACTCTCATTTTAGTCTTTAGTCAATTAAAATCGTATGTTCCACCAAACCATTATTGGTCGCCTAACAAGCCTTTCGCTGACACTGATACATGGCTAATACGATGAAGACTACAGACATATTCCACCTTTCACAACGTCTTTTTCATTCATAAAATATTTCTTCATACCGCCGAATAATGCTAACTGCTAACTATCTGTATATATCACGCATTGCTTATTTTAGTGACAAATTAAAGAATAAAAAATTCTTCAAAATATATCTAACCGACCCAATCAAATTTTTTTTATTATCTATACTAAATATAAAGCATGAATGACTCTCTCTCTTCTTGGTTTTAAAATTAAGACTTACAAGCTATAATGCTTATTGTACAATACACAAAGCACTATTAATGATCTTTCTCATCAATCTTAATTTTAAGACTTACAAGTCTTAAAGCTTAATGTACAAAATACAAAGCACTATTAATTTGGTCAAGATATTTAATGTAGTCAATTAATTAATTGGTCAATAAATACAATTAATTTAGTTATTAAAACACCCCTTACATAAGAAATACAAATTATCAAGAATATTGTACAATCAACTTAAACACAATTCCTGCATTAAATGTTACTAATACAAATAATAAAGCACATTATATAAATATTCAAGCACGAACGGGCAACAGGCCAAACGGGCTAGAACCCGAACGGACACGGGCCAAACGGGCTAGAACCCGAACGGACACGGGCCAAACGGGCACGGGCTAAACGGACACTGGCCAAACGGGTTCATGTTATACGAATGACTTTAAAAAAGACGACATAAATTCCTTAGTTAAGAAGTTGAAATACGTCACATGAAATTCTTGATATCCGTAAATTTATTATTAAAAAGAACATAATAAACTAAAATACATGATTCACCAGAAAATATTATTTCAGGGTACCCGCCGCCGCAACGCGCGGGTACCCTTCTAGTAATAAGTTATGCATGAAATGTATCGGACTAAATCTTTACTAAAAAGGATTGCAAGTACTAATTAGAGCAAATTCTCAAAATAGTACAAAAAGTTATATGGTACAAAAATAACACTTTTTCCGTAAATGGTCATGTGCGAATTTGTGAATGTGCGACTCTATTGTATTCGCGACACGTGTCATCTTTTTTAATAATAAAGTACATTGTTAGGTGGATGTTTTCTTTTTTTTGTCTTATTATAAGAGTATTAAAAATACGAAAATACTCTCTTTTAAATGTGCAAATGTGCGGCTCGAATTTTTTTTAGCATCATCATCAACAGCTCCGGCGACACCCATATATTCCCGCGACACCCATCACAAAAATCTTCTAAGGATACCTTCACCTCGAAGTAAAACAACAAATTCGGTTTTTGGTAATGCCATCCTTCCTAATAAGGGATCATATAAAAAGATAATAATTAAACTTTAACTATTTAAGGTAAAAATATAGACGAACCAACATTTTGATTAATGTATTCGTGGGGATCTCAATGATGGTTTGTGACTTTTTGCAAGAGGTCTTTAAATGCATGTTCTTCAACTTGTCACTTGGTAACATATTTTTAGAAAATACCCCAAAGATCACTTGACGAAATCGTTTCACACAAAATCTATTAATTTGTACGATGGTGTAAAACAATAATCGGTTCAAAGAGTGATTGCAAACCAAAGAGTCAGAGTCAATGGACCAAAGGCATCTGCTTTTCTTTATTCGAGTAAAAAAGTTGACATTTTTGGAAGTCAAAATCATATGGGTCAAACCCAAAAGCCTGTAATTGACTTGAACAGATCTATATAGGGGTGAGCAAACGGACCGGATGGACCGGACCGACCGACAAAACCGACCGGACCGGACTGGACCGAGACCGGACCGACCACATTCGGTCCGGTCTCGGTCTAGGGTTTTTCATAATTTCGGTCTCGGTCCGGTTCGGTCCGGCTTAAAAACCGGACATTTAGCCTATTTGGACCGAGACCGGACCGACCACATTCGGTCCGGTCTCGGTCTAGGTTTTTTGCCGGATTCGGTTTCAGTCCGATCTGGTTTTTCTCGGTCCGATCCGGTTTTCACCCGATGAGCACCCCTAATTGACTTGAACAGATCTATAACTTCACATATTTACACTTCATTTGTCTAGATCTAAATAGTCTATTCATAACAAATTTGATACGAATTTGTAGATCTATAAAAAAAAAATCAAGAAAAAATTATAGATCTATTAAAAAAATCAAGAAAAATTTGTAGATCCGGCGGTCGAGCAACGTGGTGATGGCAGATCCGTGGTGGTGTTGATCAGGTGGTGATGGTGGTGTTGATCTGTGGTGGTAATGGCGGATCTGTGGTGGTGTTGATCAGGTGATGATGGTGGTGTTGATCTGTGGTGGTGATGGCGGATCTGTTGTGGTGTTGATCAGGTGGTGATGGTGATGAGGTGGTGATGGTGGTGTTGATCTCTGGCGGTGATGGCGAGGTGGTGGTGCTGAAAGAAATAAATGAGAGAGAAGGTTAGAGAAGTAATTTTATATAAAAGATGAGGTATTATAGTCTTTTAACACATTTAATAATAAGACAAAAAAAAAAGCCAATCTACTTTATTATTAAAAAAGATGACACGTGTCGCACATTCGCACATGTCCATTTAAGGAAGAGGTGTTATTTTTATACCATTTGGTGACCACAACCCAACTTTTTGTACTATTTTGAGAATTTGCTCTACTAATTAACTGTATATAGGTTCAAAATGTATTAACTGATCCAACAAAATTGTAAATTACTCCCTCCGTCCCAATTTTATTGTCCCATTTTTCCATTTCGGGCGTCCCAAAATTATTCTCCCATACCAAAAATGGAAAGTGAATAGGTAGTGGAGTTTGGTAAAGTTTACTATATTACCCTTGGTTGAAATTAATATTACAAACTTTAATGAAGTATTAATTAATTGGTTAAGGGTAAACTTGTCATTTGGCAAAAAAGTAAGAGAGATAAAGTAGTGATAGTGATGTTTTTCTAAAAGAATATGCTTTTTGTTATGGGACTATAATTTTAGGACGGAGGGAACAAAATTGTAAATTATTTTGTTCGGTATAATTCTCTAGGCTGTTTAAGCGATTCAAATCTATTTCCAAATTGAATTAACTTGAGCTTTTTGAACTCTGATCTATTCACAATAAAAAATAATAATAATAATAAATAAAATTGTCTAATATAGACAATTTTTTCTCCACTTTTTAATAGTGCGAGAAATTTTATTACTTTATTACTAAAAAGAATTTCACACTTATAATTTTTAGGGGTAAAAAAAGGTGCAAACTTTAAATTATGGGAAATCTATAATTTGTTCGCACTTAGAGCAACCATGCAATCGTTTTTACATGACTTTTTACTATTTGAAAAAACTATTGGATATCTTGAACCATTGGAAGAAAGACTTTACAAATAACTTTTGGAAGAAAGACTTGAAACCTACCAAGCGTTTGATACAACAATCAACAAGCTATTTTCATTAAATGTATCTTTGTGAAAAGCTTTTGAAAAGCTTTGTTGCATTGGAGAGGTTTGTAAAAATGAATTTTTGAAAGACAAAATTTATTGAAATATTAATGAGATATTATTGTTTAAGAGGCAAAAAGTCGTTAAAGACTTTTGCTATTGCAGATACTCTTAGAAGTGCGGAAATCAATATTTGTTAGAATATTAATGTGAAATAGTTATGATATAAGTTTAGGAGGTTAGTGGTAGTTTAGCTCAAATTCAAATATGTTACTCATGAATTGTGAAATCTCCTAATCTTCTCAGCTGTAGATTCCTTGTTCATCAAGGATTAGGTTTCTCTCATTTTCTAAACAGACATGAGGGGTGAGTTTTGTTTGTACCTTCTTTTCTTACTCACGTTTAATAAATGTTTGAGTGTAAAATATCCCGTTTGTGTGTTGGTGCCACTCGACATTAAAGGATCATAACCCTTTGTCGAGGTATTGTTGAAGTTGTTCTTGATTCGTGGTTCCACTCTAGATCTGGTTTCTTGGATTTATTCCAACAATTACTTTAGCCCATTAAGAATTGCTAGTATATCATAACAATATTGAAGCGCACACTTAGGTGTGTGCAGAAATCTTAGATATGTCACTCTTTAAATTGTAAAGTTCTTTTTTGTTAGGCTGGTAGCAGTGGTGACCCAGGTCATCTCCTGCCACATCAGCTTTCTCTCTCTTTGTGACCAGACATGACCCATGTGCCATAGTCGATAACCGATTTTTTTTTTGCCATAGTCGATAACCGATTTTTTTTTTTAATTCAAATATTTTGACCAACAAATTAAAAATTCATTAAAAATAAAAACATTATATATATTATTCAATTAAACATTAAAAACATTACATAAATTATTCAAATAACATTTAAAACATTACAAAAATTCTTCATCGTCTTCCTCATCGTCATCATCAATACCGTCTTCGTCTTCATTCTCTTGATTGACTTGATTTCTACGATTTCTCCAAATGTGTTCGATCAAATCAGATTTTAAGTGTAGATGATTTGATGCGTCCTGGAGCTCCTGAGTAACTACTAAAGATTCTTCATGCGTTCTTAAGGGATCATGATCACGGTGGCCCTAATCTTCGAACCATGCAGGACATATCGCTCGCTCCTTGTGTCGAATGATCATATTATGTAATATGATACATGTATATATAATATCTTGGAGATCCTGTTTATACAACCCTCGAGCCGGAACTTTAAGTATTTTCTACTTCTTCTTCAACACACCAAAAGCCTGTTCCATATCTTTCCTTGCTGCTTCGTGCTTCCTCTTGTACAATATTCTTTTTTCATCACCCGTGGGAGGATTTGAAATGGAGTTAATAAGAATGAACCATTGTGGATATATCCCGGCAGTAAGATAATATCCCCTTTTATATTGTACATCGTTAGACTCGAATTCAAGGTTTGGTGCTCTCCCAGATCTGATATCATTGAAAATAGGGGAACGTTGTAAAATGTTTACGTCGTTATTCATCCCGGAGACACCAAAGAACGTATGCCAAATCCATAAATCCTGGGATGCGATCGCTTCCAGTAAAATGAATGGATGTGGCCCGTGATCACCCCTAGCATATTGACCTCTCAAACCATTTTTGCAATTCTCCCACTCCCAACTTGTACAATCAATGTTTCACATCATCCCAGGAAACCCATGCTTATGCTAGTGATGAGCATATAATCTTTCAAGGTCAGAATACGTGGTCTTTCGCAAAAACTCAGCACCATATAACTCCATGATAATATTGCAAAACTTACGGAGACATTCACGGGATGTTGTTATAGCCACTTCTAGATTCTCGTTAAGAGAATCAGGAACGGCTGCGTATCCCAATTGACGAATGGCCGCAGTACACTTGACCAATGGGCTAATACCAGGTATGTCCTTACAATCAGGAGTTTGTTGAAAATAAGGAGAATAATCGGTTACCACTCGAACAATTTGTGTGAATAGTTCTCGGCTCATTCGGTGCCGCCGACAGAAGGTTCTTTCATCGAACTGCGGGTTTTCGGAGAAGTATGCCTCCACTAAACGATTATGAGCACCCTCATGATCCCTACGTATGTACCTTCATGGAACTTTTGGATGTGATGCTTGGTAAGCGTTCCAAGCAAACTTCGCAAACTCTGTAAACTCACTCATAATCATCGTCGGAAGACGAAGAACCAAAAAAGTGGTCGTACGACATAATTAAAATAATATGTTTGAAGGTATTGATAGAAATGTTGTTTCAAATTGTGAGTTTAGAAGTGTGTTTGAGGTTGGTATTTATAAGGTTGTAAAGTGGTAAAGTTATTTTAAAAAAAAAGTTTTTTTTTTTTTTTTTTTTTTTTTTTTTTTTTTTTTTTTAATTATTTTTTGTTTTTTTTAATATCAAACGGTAAGATTTTTTGAAATTAGAGGGTGTATACAATCGGTCGAAATTGAGACCGGTAGTTTTTTTTTTTGGAGCTCGACCGATATTTGACCAAGTTGCCACATAGGGCTCGACCGACTAAAATATCGGTCACCCAAATGCATCGACCGATTTTTTGCGGTCCATTGTGCATAGCCTTACAATCGTGTGTAGAAAATCTTTTGCTTTATTTTTTTAATTTAATACACTTATTTGTATAACCAAGTTTCAAACATTATTATGGGCCAATAAACTCAAAAATTTTTACACTTTTTGAAAGTGTGAAGAACAAGGTGTATATATTTAATATTTTTTATGGTAGTGGTTATATGTGGTATGTCGAATTGTTTTCATAAAACCAATTTTTTTTAATTAATTTTTCTTTTTTGAAAAGCTAAAATTTTTATATACCGGCTCCGAGGAGAAGACCGAAAAGAACAGAGTATAGGAGACAAAGGAAGAGAAGAAGAACAACCTAAATCAAGCCAGAAAACCAAAACAAACTTAATTACATGACAACTGAGATCCAGCAACTCCAAGAAGCAGCTGGCACCTTGCAACGAGCCCGAAATCCAAGCTTTAGACATATGTTGGATGGAGGGAAAAATGTCTTCATTCAAAACCTTGCTACAATCATCTAAAGAGGCATGAATCACATGATTTCTTTACTTTCAAATCGACCAAATGTATCAATGAAAGACCCCATGAATAACTTTATTAAACCGCGCATAACCTAGATTAACCACCTTACTCTGGCTAATATCTTTGAGATCAAATGAGGGGAAGGAGACCAGCATATCAAGATTCCACCAACTCCAAATCTTTCTCTAAATGGGTTTTATATAGGGGCATAGCAATAAACTGTGATCACCAGAGGACCTCCTCGCTAACAGTTGGGAATTAAATCCTCACAAAAAGGGCAAGCATCTGAACTAATGTTGACTCCCCTCAACAACAAACTAGATCCAGTAGAAAGCCTATTAATCGAAGCACGCCAAACAAAAATATTAACCTTGTGCGGGATCCAAGAATTCTAGATATGGTGGGAACCAAGCTGTGATCAGCCAACATCAACTCCTAAAGATGCACGGATTAAGTATTGACTTTAAAATTACCCGAACCCTCTCTAGACTAAACACATTTGTCAGACACATTACCAGAAAAAGATAAGCTACTGATGATAGAATACATGACAGAAAGGTCATGAATAGCATGACCACGAGGGGGATACCTCCACGACCACAAATCGCTCCAAGCAACATTAATCAGGGCCCATCTTGTTGGGATTTAAAGAACATGTTAACCATTAACACTACGAGTATGCAACGGATAATGGATCTAGTTTAGCAATTATGGTTAACACATATAATATACAAATTAAGGTAAAAGGGAAATAAGAAAACTAACTCTCGAAGCAACAGCAAATGAAACTTAGTGATTAAAACAATCACCTCTAACGAATGCACACACTACACGTCAAACGAAGCATGTTAGGATGCTAGTCCTTGCTTCTCGACTAAAACACCTTGTGTTATTGTTACTAGCTTAAACAAAATTCGAATAAAAAAGTGTATACGTTCGAATGTGTACAAAAAAAAGAGGGCAGTAACTTGAAGAATTAATATTCTAGTTATTAGTTCTTATTTTATGGCTTGATATGTTTGAAAAGTCAAACAAACCGAAACCTTGTTTCTGTGATTGGATTTGACAAGAGGAAAAGGAATAGCGATTATAGTACGTAGGGTGTGTTATTATTTTAGCTTATGTCGTGTGTTAGACAATGAGGCCAAGGGGTGTTTATATAGCACCCCAACTTGTCCAACAAGTCATTGTCTTTCACCTCCTTTAGTTAGCCAAAAACGACACATAGAACCCCTCCTAGATCCTTCCATAACTGGCCACTTTGGAGGGAGGTCCGGGAGTTTCGTTTTCCGACATCTAAGTCCTTCTCTTTTATATTTAACATATATTTAAATTAGTTAAATTATTTCATGAAACATATTATACATTTAATAAATACACATAACGTATACATATTAAATATCTAATAAACATGTTCTTCGTGTATACGTGTGTGCCCCGATAGGCTCACACACCTTTAGTCGTATTAGGCTAATCCAACTCTCACATTCCAACAGCTCCCACTTAGGAGTTGGAGTAGCAGACAGCACAAATACCAACGACGGAAACGTCTAGCAACGCTCTCACTCGTTATTTAAACTAAAGGCGTCTGAGATACAGTTTCATAAATCATTCTCAGTAGCATGGTTATTTATGTCTTGCTTTCATCATCCTTTGTTATAGATACCGTTAAACCACGGATATGGATCCTAACTCATTCAATATAGTTTAACCATTTTGATTCTCGTTATAGAATTTAATTAGATATACCAAATGTAATCAAGAATCATCTTGCATTACCCTTTGGGTTCGGCCAAACAATTATCTGATTAATTCTGGAGAGGGGGCCCATGGTATCTTTCTCCACATATCAAGTGGAGTAACAAATCCTTTGTTGACTACAAGTGTTGTGGATACTGCTTCATATCACTCTGAAACATAGCTTTTATAACTACCTTATTCAGGACAGCGTTTGGCATATAATTACAAAAGTGATATCCACACATAACAGAACTTGCTTGTATATCAAGTCTAAGGATGACTTAACAAACCATTTCAACATTTTACTCATGACAAGGATCCAAAAGTAAATGTTTGAAAGTTGGGGTATCCAATATGCATCCCTTGTGAATACATATGAGTTTGGCTGGAACAATCCACATTCTCATAGAATATAACCAATACTCACATTTGCCTTGCATAACAATATTCCCATATTGTTAACCGACAATGGACATATTTAGAATGATAGATCATTTCATGGATTAAACATGCAAATATGGAATAACAAGTTATATGAACAAAATAACAAATACCTCGAATTTTTATTTATCAGAAAATAAAACTGTCTTACAATTCCAAATTATTCAAATACTAATTAACACACAGATTTACATGAGACTACTAGCTGGTATCAAACCAATATTCCTAGTCAATTTAGAATGGAGTAAATTGCAAAAATCGTCCTTGTGGTTTGGCCAAATTGCACGTTTCGTCCTTGTGGTTCATTAAGTGAAAAGATCGTCCTTATTTTGCACTGTTACGTGCACTTTTGGTCCTTCAACAGTGAAATTTGGCAAACCACAAGGACAATTTTTGCAATGATTGAGGACCAAAAGTGCACATAACAGTGCAAAATAAGGACGATCTTTGCACTTAATGAACCACAAGGACGAAACGTGCAATTTGGCCAAACCACAAGGACGATTTTTGCAATTTACTCTTTAGAATGCTTAGGATATGCTAAAGCCTTCGTAAAGGGATCAGCTAGATTGTCATCTGTGTGAACTTTTAATATCTTAAGGTCACCCATTTCAATGGTTTCTCGAAGATAATGAACTTGTGCGCGGTAATGTCTAGCACCCTTGGTGATTCCACTTTCATTAGCTATAGTAATGGCTCCAACATTATCACAATACATATTTATTTGTTCTTCAATTGTGGGAACAATGCCAAGCCCAGAAATGAATTTTCGAATCCATACAGACTCTTTAGATGCATCATACGCAGCTATATACTCAGCTTTTGTAGATGAAGTTGTAGAAATACTCTGCTTTGTGCTTTTCCAGTCAACAACACCTCCATTTAAAACGAATACATATCCAGTCTGAGATTTCAGGTCATCAGCATCTGTTAGATATCCAGCATCAGTGTAGCAAGAAACCTTGGGCTCTCGTTTCTTATCACCTCCATAAACCAGAAACATATCCTTAGTATTGCGTAAATACTTAAGAATGTTCTTAACAGCAGTCCAGTGAAGTTCACCTGGATTCTGTTGAAAAAGGCTTGTCATGTTCTGAGCGAACGCAACATCAGGACGAGTACATCTCACAACATATATAATTGATCCTATAGCCGAGGCGTACGAAACTCTGTGGAAAACTAGAAGGGGGGTTGAATAGTTTTTACCGCTTTTAAAGTTATTCGCTTTGAGTACTTAACGTGATTTCAAACTAATGCAAAATAATCAAGCAATATAAGTAAAGAAAGTAAGGAAAGAACAATCAAACCACAACACGGATGGTTATAGTGGTTCGGTCTACAAGGACTCTCTTCCTTGCCCTACTCCACTCCTCGAGCCTCTAACTCGAGAGTTTTTCTTCACTAAGAAACAAGCTCCCTTCTAGGCGGAGAAAACCTTTACACGTCGCTTACTCTTTTTCCGGTACTAAGCTAGATACCGAGTTCTTTACAAGGGTACAACCACTCCCAACGTCGCTTAACCTTTTTCCGGTACTAAGCTAGATACCGAGTTCTTTACAAGGGTACAACCACTCCCGACACTTTATGTGTTTTGAGGACTAAAACACTAACCGATCACTACTGAATGTTTGGTATAAACAATGATGTGTGAACTACTAACTAATCACACAGTAACTATACTAAAGGTTTAAAACACTATGTTGAACCTTGATGCTTGATCTTTTTGCTACAAAAGAAAGATCTCTACAAATGAAATGAATGAATGAATGGGTTAGTAAACTAAGAAAGAATGTATATGCAATGTATTCTATGTAAGTGATGATTGTCCTTAAATGATTAGCTTGCTATTTATAGGCAAAACTGAGCAGACAAGTGACGGATTTGGCGGACCCAAATATTTGGTTCCTCCCATACTGTTGTTTGGGTCCGCCGAGACATGACAGCTAGCTCTTACAAGATCTTACCAAGATCTTACACAATCCAACTCATTGCTTGTAAATCTTTCCAAAATATTATGCCAAGTCAACTAAGCTATCTAAATGATGTATGACATGATGTCATGTATATATTTACATTTTAGGAATTAAAATGTAAAACATGTAAATGTATATATGTATGTAACATGTATCCTAGTGATCATGTAGCATGTATATGATGGGTTTTAAAAGCTTATTACTATAAATGTAAAAGAATTTAACTTATATTTATGCTTTTCTAAGAATAAACTTTATAATTGTCATTGACAAAATATAGCAAAGATCGTAAAATATAAATAAAGTTTTTAGGACGATATTTGTATTAACAATCTCCCCCTTTTTATTGATGACAAAACATAAATTTTATTTTTAAGCAAAGGAATAAGTAAAGTATAGGTCTTTTAAAAATATAGATTAAAGCTAGTTTTATGCAATTTTTGAAATCTTTTGAAATCAATTTTGTCATAAAACATGTATGCAATGTATGAGTTTAATCTAACTTATCTCCCCCTTTTTGTCGAAACAAAAAGAAGAAATGCATAGCGAAATGTGGAAATGGCCCTTGGTGATAACTCCCTCTAATTTGGAGTACCAAGTAGAATGCATGGATTTTGAGAACGTAAAAGCTCTCCCTTGGATAATACTCCCCGTAATTGGAGTGCCAAGGTGATGATGAATGATCCTACAAAACAAAAGTTAGTGTCTGTAATGCTCCCCCTTGATCAATACTCCCCGTTGCTAGGGTACCGACGTATGTGATTCAAGGATCATGAATACTACAAAACAAGGATTGTACATGATATGTTCCCCCTTGATGTATACTCCCCGTTGCTAGGGTACCAACGTATATGATTCAAGGATGAGAAATGCTACAAAAAATAAATGTTAGTTGTGAATAATCCAACCAAGGAATATGAGTTCAACCAAACATTGTAGTTCAACCCGTGTGACTTAAAAAGTCAACTATGTATAAATTGATCAAACCAATCTAATAGTTTAAACTAGCCATCTAATAATGCAAGTGTTAGTAACGCAATCCAACCAAGATAATGCACAAATATTGATCACACACAAGCATAAACATAACATCCTTCCATTTGAAAATTGTTTGTGAACATAGTCACAAAACAAGGAGTTACAAAATAAGATATCCTAGAAATTAGAAAAAGAGATCCTAAAAAGTCCTAAGAAGTCCTATAAAAGGAAACAAAGGAGAGGATCCTAGCATCTATTGTGGAGGGTTGGTTGGATTTGGTGAAGACATAATGGAGGCAAGCCATATAGATTCTAAATCCTTAGTGTAACGTAAGTGAGAATCCATCATGTTTAAAGAGGCGTAGAGAGGATCAAGTTCCTCATTGCCTTGAGTGTTTGGTTGGTTAAGCCACATGGATTCATCAATGGCTTGGAGTGTGGCAAAGAAATCATTGGGTTGAAGTTTGGGTGAATAAGGAGGTGATGATGATCTCGTCACTTGAGATGGTGTGGGTGGTGTTGTGTTAGATACTGATGGTGGTGTAGTAGCCATAAAGGGTGGTGATCTTACCACTTGAGTAAGAGATGGAGATTTTATTGGTTGAGATGGAGCGGGTGGTGGTGTGGTAGCTACTGGAGTGATTGTTGGTGGTGGAGTGTTGATGACCACATTAGGTGGTGTTGGTGTGGAAAGGGTGAGAAAGATCTCATTTGCTATAGGTGATGAAATGTTGAGGGGTGATGACTCTTCTGATGAAGATGCTAGGTTCACAAAACAACACGGTCTGACACTCATACGAGCTGTCCTTCGTGGTGGTCTGTTGGTTGATGAGTTGTTGGATTTTGTCATTGTTGAAATGAGGAAGGTTGCTCTAAAGTACAGGAGTAATGTTTAGAGATGATGGTGAAAGTGTGAATTGTGATGATCCTAAGGTTTCTAATTTATAGACAGTAAGGTGTATTGAACTTTGTGTTTGGATTTGATGTTGAGCCATTGAGGAATGTTGGTTCCTAATGATTTGGAGGAAGACAATGAACTTGTCAAATCACCAAAGTCAATCCATAGAAATGGAGTTGAGTGAATTTGGGAACAAGGATTTCAAGGAACCAAATGGAGGGTTCCTTGCTTGTTACAGAAAGGTAACTTGGATGAAAATTTGAATTTTCAAATTTTGGTGGGAAATGGATTTTTTATGGTTCTAAGTGTGCTTAGATCATCCTAATGTGCCTAATGATCAGTAGAATGATCCTAAGAATCAATAATCTAAGGAGCGGGATTAGACGGGAAATTTGAAAAAGTTACTGTTGGAATGCGAATCCAAACGATAACAAATACGGAACCAAATTTTTGGTTCCGCAGAATCTGCAGGGTGAAATTTGGCAGAGCCAAAGTTTTCAACAGACGGAACCCAGAACTTGGTTCTGCCATATCCGCCGAATGGAGTTTCTTAACAGTGAGTATGCTAAAATACTCGAAACCCGTTCAATTCCCGAAAATTTTCCTAAATCCTATGTAACTACTTAGTTATGATTGATTAAACACAAAAACACAAGTTCTAACACATGTGAACATATAAATCAATCCGATGATATTGAACTTACCATACAAGAAGGTTAAGCCAAACGGTGGCTTAAGCATGAAAAATCGATAATATCACGTGTTATCATCCTGCATAGTTATGTTAGTTCACACAAAAGTATAATAACAACATAATATCCTAAGAACACAACAATTCATCACATCATTGTTTGAAATTATCTTATACCAAACACTCCCTAACCCTCACTTCTTGTTGAGCTTCTTGTTAAGCTTCATGATCTACCGTCCAATATTCTTCATCATTCCTCGTGTTTGTCGAAACTCCTCGGATTGGTTGTCGATGGGAGGAAGTTGACTCATGTATTCGGGTGGAGGAATCCTAGAATTTGGCAAACCATCATCCTCGCTAACCGATGATGATGATGATGATGAGGTTGGAGGATGAGCTCGTTTTCCTCTTGCTACGGCTACCCTATGATCACTAAGAGGTACAAAGGTGTGTTCAATTTCGATGAAGTCAGGTAGGAAACCTCTAGTGTTTGGAGGAATGGGTGCAAAAGCTCTATAAAGACGGGTAAGAAGCATCCCGTAAGGCATGGCGGTGGTACCTAAAACTGGAATATCGGCCATTCTTTTGGTGATATAATAGGCGAGGTTGAATGGTTGGTGGTTTGACACACAATAGAGCATGTAGCAAAGGCTTGCGTTGACATGGTCCCTATTTCCTATGGTGCTTATGACATTAGCCCTAAGAACTTCTTCTAGCTTCTTAAATTGGGGCCTAAGCTCATTTAGCTCCATGCCAAAAGGATCTCTATCTACCTCTCTACCTCGACTTGTCCTAGTGTGGGAGGTCCTAGGTACAAAAAGATGAGCACGGATGGTCTCTTTTGGTGTTAAAGGTGTGTCGTATGGTGGCATACGATCAAGGTTGGAATCTAGGATGGACAATGACCATTTGTCCGAATAGAAGCAAGTTCCTTGACTCGGAACTCCTAAGACTTCTCCAAATTGTTCCAAATGGATGTTGAATTGGGTTTGCTTTATTTTGAAATGGACGTTCATGTAACCATAGTCATTTGAGCTAAGACCGATAGTAGCATAGAATTCTCGTATGAATCTAGGAATTATAGGTTCATCGATATCTAGAAGACAATCGAATTGGATGGCTGCTAGTTGTTTTTCAGAGAATTGTTCCTTCTAAGAATGAGGGGTCTACGGTTCTACCCTCGTGAACATAGCGTTTTTGTAAGGCTTTAAAGATTTTTACTTGATCCTCAGTGAGTCCTTTGGTTTTATGGTGTTGAGGTAGGTATTTGAGGGTTTCTTTGTGATCATAGTATGTCGCGGGAGGCATGATTATCCTAGACACGAAAATTACATAGTTCAGTTAAAACTATCAAAAATACGTATGTGGATTTCTAGTGTGTGCCTATATGGGGACAATGTGGAGGTGTGGTTATCTCGACTCCTTTTGATGCATGAAAATTTTGTGTATGCAACTTTTATGATAAAACTAGAGATAACCTAAACGCTCCTACTTCAATGTATCTACGATTGAATGTACCCCAAAATACATATTAGTTATGTATTCCCTTTAGCATTCAAGAGACATTATGCAAGTGGTGTTTAAAACATAACGTTTTGTATTTGTATAAACAATGTACAAAAACCGTTTTTCCTAGTCATTAGAAGATTTTTATAAAAATTTCTCATGGGGTTTTTGATGAATTATGATAATGCCATATGATATGCAATTCCTAACTAAGGAAAACATGATTTGTTATGCAATTCAGTAAATATGCTTCATGATTTTACAAGAAGTATGCATAAACCCCAAGTTTTGATTTTGTGCATGAAATAGAAATCCTAGACTCAAATCAGGAATGTATATGTGATTAGGATACTTACAGAGATGATTAGAGCACAAATTGGTTGAGGGGGATGACCTAAATTGTGAGTTTGGATGATTTTGAGTCGAGTTCCAGTAGTTGGTATGTTTTTGGGGAATGTGATATACAGTACAGGGTGTTTGTTTAATATACTAAAAAACTGGCTCAGGAACTCTCGGATCCGGCGGAGCCAAAACAAGGGGTCCGATCTTGTTTTCGTTTGGTTTCGCAGGATCAGACTCGATTTTTGGTTATTGTTGTGTTTGGTTAATCTAAGGTTCAAGCTAAGGTTCTAACTACACATTTGGTTCCATTAATCCTAAACCAAGTCTAAGGAAGTTAAAGGGTGCTCTCTTAAGAGGTTTTGTGAGAATGTCGGCAATGTTGTCCTCTGAGGATACTTTCTCGATTGAGATGTTTCCCTTCTGAACATTGTCGCGTAGGAAGTGGTGACGTATTTCTATGTGTTTGGTTCTAGCGTGTTGGACTGGATTTTTGCTAAGGTCGATAGCTCCTTTGTTGTCGCAAAGAATGGGAATGTCGTTGAGTTCAATTCCATAGTCGACGAGAGCTTGTTTCATCCACAGTGCTTGTTGACACGCCTTTCCTGCAGACACGTACTCCAACAAAAGTACAAATACCACTTGTACTTTTTCTATCAACATAGTCACCGGCATGGTCTGAGTCGGCATACACTATGGTTTCTATTCCCGTTCCTTTGGGATACCATAATCCTAAATGTGTAGTACCTTTAATATATCTAAAGATCCGTTTGACGGCTTCAAGATGGGATGTTTTGGGATCTTCTTGAAAGCGTGCACATAGACAAACACTAAACATAATGTCGGGTCTACTAGCCGTTAGATAGAGTAGACTACCGATCATTCCCCTATATTTAGTGCTATCTACGGATTCACCTTCTTCATCCTTTGTGAGTTTGGTTTCGGAGGACATGGGTGTTTTCATGGGTTTGGAATCTTCAAGACCAAATTTTTTAAGCATATCCTTTATATACTTAGATTGGTTGAAGAATATCCCATCATCTAATTGTTTAATTTGGAGTCTTAAGAAAAAGTTTAGTTCCCCCATCATACTCATTTCAAACTCATCATGCATGATTTTCGAAAAATTATCGCATAACTCTTGACAAGTTGATCCGAATATGATGTCATCCACATATATTTGAACTATGATTATATGTGATCCCTTTTTCTTAGTGAAAAGAGTGTTGTCTACTAGGCCCATGGTATACTTATGGTCAACTAGGAAAGTCTTAATTTGATCATACCAAGGTTTTGGTGCCTGCTTAAGTCCGTATAAAGCCTTTTTAAGTTTATAGACATGATTTGGTTTTTCAAAATTGGCAAAGCCGGGAGGTTGTGCAATGTACACTTCCTCATTAATAAAACCATTTAGAAATGCACTTTTGACATCCATTTGAAAAAGTTTGAAGTCATGTGCACATGCATATGCAAGAAGTATTCTAATTGACTCAAGCCTAGCGATGGGTGCAAATGTTTCATCGTAATCTATACCTTCTTATTGATTGTAGCCTTGAGCTACTAGCCTAGCTTTGTTTCTAGACACTACTCCATTTTCATCCATTTTGTTCCTAAACACCCATTTTGTTCCAATTATGGTTTGACACTTTGGTTGAGGGACTAAAGTCCAAACGTCGTTTCTAACAAATTGATTAAGTTCTTCTTGTATCGCTACGACCCAAGATTAGTCTTTAATGGCCTCATTTATATTTTTAGGCTTAATAGTTGAAACAAAACAAAAGAAATTACTTTGGTTTTGGACTCTTGACCTTAAGGTCCTTTCATTAATTTCTCCTATGACGTTATCTAGTGGGTGACTTCTAGATTCCTTGATGTTGACTATTTCTCTACTTACGGGTTCATCCTCTTTGTCATTTTCTACATTTTCTTGGTATTCAACCATTTGACTTTCAACAAAGTCATCATCTACCAAAGGTGATGTCTTAGAGGGAGGTGGACTTTCGTCGAATGTTACATTCAACGATTCCTCGACTCTTGAGGTTTCTTTGTTTAAGACAACGTAAGCTTTACTATTATCTGAGTATCCAAGGAATACACCTTCATATGACTTTGGGTCAAACTTGGTGAGATAATCCTTAGTGTTTAAAATGAAGCACTTGCTTTCAGAAACTCTAAAATATCCTAAAGTAGGCTTTTTGCCTCTATAAAGCTCATATGGTGTTTTCTTCAAAAATGGCCTAATTAAGACTCTATTTAGGATGTAAGTTGATGTGTCTACGGCGTTGCACCAAAACTTTTGTGGTATATTTTGTTCGTTTAGCATTGTTCGACTCATTTCTTGGAGTGTTCTATTCTTACGTTCTACTACACCATTTGACTGAGGGGTTCGAGGAGCCGAGAAGTTATGTGTTATGCCATTAGCATCACAAAAAGCTCCGAATTGGGTTTCGTTATCAAATTCACGACCGTGGTCGGTTCTAATTGACACAATGCTATTTCCTATTTGATTTTGAATTTTCTTACTAAGAATTTCAAATTTATCAAATGCTTCGTTTTTAGTTTTCAAAAACTTAGTCCAAGTATACCTAGAGTAATCATCGACTATTACCAAAGTATAGAAGTTTCCTCCGTAACTTTGTATAGCGGATGGACCAAACAAATCCATATGCAACAATTCTAGACACCTAGATGTAGACACCATGTTTTTAGCCTTATGGCTATTATGAACTTGTTTCCCAATTTTGCAAGCATCACAAAAGTGTTGGTCGAATTTCAACTTGGGTAGGTTCCTAACGAGTTCCTTAGATGATAAGGATTGGATGAGTCTCATGTTGGCGTGACCTAAACGTCTATGCCACAGAGTTGAGTGGTCGTCTAATGAGGTGAGACAAAGTTTGTCTTTAGATATTTTTTATAATTTCATAACGTAAACGTTATTCTTCAAAACACCTTTTCCTACGGTTATGCCATTTTTAAGTATCTTACTTCCGTTTTCACTGAAGAGGACGTCATACTTTTTAAGGCATAATTAACTAATACTAAGCAAATTAAAACCTAAGTTATCTACATGAGCAACATCATCAATAGTGAGAGAGTCATGAGAGATCGTACTTTTTCCGATGATTTTAATTTTAAGCTTGTTCCCAAAAGTAACATTACCTCCGTCGTACACTTGGTAGGTTTAGAAAAGGCCTTTGTTTCCCGTCATGTGTCATGAACACCCACTATCTTTGATCCACTCGTCCGGTTCTAGCCCTACTTTCAAGCACACCTAAGTTAAAGAGAAACTCAAGCGTTTGGTCCCCAATATCTCATGGGTCCATTTGGGTTAAACATAGAATTATCTTGATTCATGTATGGAAACTGTGGATATGGGTTCCATGGCATGTAGTTGGGACCTTGATAGTTTCTAGGCATGTTTGGGTTCCAACTATTTTGATAATGATGTTGAGAGTTGAAGTTACTCTTTGGAAAAGGACGTTTTAGGAATAGAGGTTCTAGGTCTCTGTTGAACCGTTTTTGTCCTAAATTCATTTTTAACTTTTCCTAATCCAACAACAACTGCTGGTTTTTGTTTGTTAACAGTTGTACTAGTGCTAGGTTTTTTAGTGACTTTAACAAATTCAGTACGGTCCGAAGTACTAGCCTTCTGTTCATCAACAGTACCTGCGGATCCTTTGGCCAACACTGGCGGAACCAAATTTTTTGTTTCGTCAGATCCGTGGGTGTCTGACTTTGTTGGAACAGTTTCTTGTACTTTCACTGTTTGTTTCTTAAAGTCACTTAAGTTTCCTAGTTTCATAAAACCTAGTCCGGTTTTATCATGAGGCAATTTTTGAACTTTCATTAGATCATCTATACAACTAATGTTTTTATCAAACCTTTTAAATTTAGAATTTTGTTTAATAAGTTCTTCCTGTGTGGTTCTAAGTGTTTCTATTTCAAGTTTTAGTTCCTGACAAGACGCACATGATTCTTTAACATCTTTACCCTTTTCTAATCGTAAAGCTTTTTCTTTTAACCAATAGACTTCGTTTTCTAAAAACTCCTTTTTGGTTTTTAAGAACTTATTTTTGTTTGTGATTTTTAGGGTAATTTCACACAGTTTGTTGTATTCTATTTCTAATGTGTCATCGTCAATAGAGGAGTAAGATGAGTCAGATTGTACCTCGTTAGAGTCATGAGCCATAAGAGCAACTTCGTCATTCTTTGGCTCTTCGTCATCATCTTCACTGTCACTCCAAGCACCACTGACAAAGGCTCGTTGAGTCTTGTTCTTGGGTGGCTTCGGACAATCTCCAATTAGGTGACTAGAATCACCGCACCTAAAACACTTCCTATCTACTTTGCCTTTCTTGTCATCACGGTCTTTTCGGAGGGATTTCCTTTCTTCTCGAGGTTGTCTAACAAACTTTCCTCGTCTTCTGAAGAACTTCTTGAAATCTCTCACGGCCATGACATACTCTTCGTCTTCGCTATCTGAGCTAGACTCTTCATCGTCACTTGACTTTACCCTAGCTTTTAAGGCAATGGACTTTAACTTCTCCTTTTTGCCTTTGACTATCTCAGAATCTTTTTCCATGACCATTTCATGAACTTTGAGATTTCCTATGAGCTCGTCAAGTGGCATGCTTGAAAGATCCTTGAATTCTTCATTGGCCGTCACCTTCGCTCTCCACTTCGGATGAAGTGCTCTAAGAAATTTCCTGACAAAGTTCTTACTAGAAAAAGAATCGTCAAGTGCTTTAAGAGAAGTGACAATAGTATTAAACCTAGCAAAAGCACTATCAATGGTCTCATCTTCAAGGATAACAAATTGTTCATATTGTTGAACAAGAAGATCAATTTTGTTATCCTTTACATGTGAGTTCCCTTGATGAGTGATAATTAATGAATGCCAAATATCTTTAGCGGTTTTACACATAAAGACTCTTTCATATTCTTTCCTAGGTAAAGCATTCTAAAGCATCATTTTAGCTTCATTGTTTTTGGCAATCAACTTCTTTTGCTCATGACTATGACGAGTAAGAGAAGTACCCTCTTCCCGACCACCTAATATATCCTTAATTATAGGTTTATGGTCACCTTCTACAATTATGTACCATAGATCTATATCCTTTGACTTCACATAAGTTTCAAGCGATTTTTCCAATATATAAAACTATTTGCTTCAAATAGTGGTGGTCTTTGCATAGACTGCCCTTATTTGTAGTTTTCAAAATCCATTGATCGTTTCAAGTTTTAAAATACAATATATTTTGAAAATCTTGAGTAACGTAGCTCTGATGCCAATTGTAGAAAACTAGAAGGGGGGTTGAATAGTTTTTACCACTTTTAAATTTATTCGCTTTGAGTACTTAACGTGATTTCAAACTAATGCAAATAATCATGCAATATAAGTAAAGAAAGTAAGGAAAGAACAATCAAACCGCAACACGGATGTTTATAGTGGTTCGGTCTACAAGGACTCTTGATCCGTGCTGAATACACTTATAAATAAATGCAGACAGCGGATACACGTGAATAAATAAAAATTACCCCTTTGTGAAAAAGGATACTTGCAAAAACTCACGTTCGTGTGTAGTGTGAAACCAGGCAAGTGATTACCCGGATCGTTTCCCAACGAGGTGTGAATGGGCAAATTGTGGAAAGCTTTGGATTAGAGTGACTGATGATATGATATGAGATTTTGCTTTTTAATAATTCTAAATAACAAATGATAAACAATATACAAAAGAAAATTAAAAGCGAATAAATTAAACTGAAAACGCGTAACGGAAAATCTAAAATGGGACTAAAAAAAGTGAAATAATATAAAATTAAAACCTAAAAATGTAAAATTACTTAAAACTTATTTTAAAACTAAAATTATATTCTTTACACTTTATATCTAATTATTATTAATTATTTATTATTTAATTACTTTTTAAACTATTTAAATTTATAATAAATACTAAATAAACAAAGAAAAATCTAAAACTTTTTCTATAAATATTATTAAGTAAAAAGAAGCTAAGAAAATTATAAAAATGAAAATTACTTTATTAAAATTTAAAAAAATAAATTCTATTAAATAGAAGCTATCACTATTTTTCTGTTTTTGTTTTTCTTAAGGTCTAATAATATAATTATATTTTTCCTAGATTATAAATGACAAAATAAAATTATGTAAAAAAGATTTATATTTTTTTGATTATTGTTCTATTTGTTATGATTTAATTACTAATAGAAACTAATAAAAAAGATTAAAAATATCAAATGACTTTAGAAAAATCTGAAAAATTCAGGATAAGTCTAAAATATTATTTAAAAGCTAGGAAAATTAAAATCAAAAGTTCACTAAACCCTAATAAGCAATTTGGCCAATAAGCAGTTTGGCAAATAAGCCAAAAATAAGCTAAAAAGCACAAAAGTTTACCAAAGGCTCAGAACAAGTTTAATATACTTATTTAAGCTTAAAAAAACTTAAATAGAAGAGCTTATCCCACAGATTAATCAAATGAACACTTAAGCAGTTGCAAATTGCACACAGAAACTCAGGAAATTGACCAATTTGCAGGGCAGTTTAAGCCGTTAATAAGCTGATAAATGAGAACTTTTATGGGGGAAAAAGATTCTCTATACTACTGGCTATACAAAACACCAAAAAGCCCTATCTCTAACAGCTTAATTGAAGTCCAATTAAGCCCTAGAACAGGTACAACTACAAAGGTAAAACTGAGCAGAGTTGGATCAGGGAAATGGGCTATTTTGCAGGCTAGATTTGAGCAATGAAATAAGCTAAAAATTGGAAGACCAGACGATAATCTTAAATCTGGCCTAGCAAAGACTTCAGAGACCAAAAATCATGACCTCAGCTTATGTGGTTAAGCCACAAATAAGCTAAAATTAGTAACTAGTTCTGCTGATCTACTCAGTGTATTGATGCAGAGTGCAAATCAATCCAAAGCTCAAACTAAGCTACAAGACTATCTCAACTCTTGAATACTGATTTAATAGGCTACAATAAACAGGAAAATGTCAAGAAATAAGCTCAAGCTTATTCCAAGCTTATTATGGCAGTTAAGCACCTACAATTGCACCTATGGGCTAAAAACCTTAAAAGCACTTAACCAAACTTAACACATGTTACTAATAGCTTATCTATTCTATTAAATCCAAAATCAAAACTTATCACATGGTCAATGAACAGTAATAGTTATATAAGACCAGAAATAAGCTTAAACCAAACACCCCTTAACAAGGGTAGTTTTGAGATTTTCCAAAGAAACAAACTAATTAAACTAGGTTTCTGATTGAAAATGGTTTTAATAACTTAACTAAATACTAATTAATAATTTTAACACTGAAAATAAGCAATTAATAAGCAACTACTAAGTTAAGCTATTTTTTTGGTCTTTTTTACTGTTTTTAAGCAAAGTAAAGTAAATGCTATTTAACTACTGATATTATTGATGAAATACAATAAAGGACTAGTGATAAGCAGTAAATTATAATAATAAGCTAAAACAAGCTATTAAACAGTGAAATAGAAAATTAAGCAAAAACTTAGAAAATAAGCTTACAACTGACTGAAGCTATGAAAGAAAGGAAAATGATCAAAACTGAGCTTGGACTTGTCAGGACACAAGCTAGGAACCAAATTAGCTTTCCAAAACAGCTTATCCCTTTGAACAGCTTATTCTAAGCTTATTGGTTGACTTTTGTTGACTTTTTAGATAAAACCTATTAAAGCTAAATAGAAGCTTACAAAAAGCTATTGAGAGCTTATGTAAGCTAAAATGAGTGATTGTTGAGCTTGTGATGTGTTTCTAACAACCAACTAACATGATACGAATTAACCAAAACTTTGAAATTTCATTAACTTGAAATAGCAGTATGATTCAGAAGTAAATGATTACAAAGAACTTGAAACAAACTTGATTTGATAACAACAACTTAACTTGATACTGAAACTAAGCATTAACTACTTTCTATACTACTTTTGGTCTTAAACTACTGACATTTATTCCTCTGGCCTTCCATCTCTTTAAATAGGTATCTCAGAAGCTTCCCTCATCCACACCGAACAAATCCCACCATTAAAATAGTTGTAATTCAATCTTGGTCGTTGAAGTCAATTTTGGCGGGAAATGGTGCAAGTGGGTTTTTAACTTCTACTGAGCACGTGGAAGGGTTAACTTTTGGATTGTTTTCATTGGAGGAGGGGGAAGGTAGATTGTCAGGGGATAAGGGGTTGATTGGTGGTATTGCAGAGGTGAGGTGGGGGTGGTTTTGGCCGCAAGTTGGGGAAGAAGACGGGTCAAACATGAGTTTGACCCTGATATTTAGTTAGGGTGAGTGGGTTTTATTAATAAAAGGTTGGGTCGGGTTGTGTGTTTTTGGGATTGGGCTTGGGCTGGGGTATGTTTTAGAATGGGTTTAGTGGATTAAAAGGTGGGTTGGGTTGGACTGAATATGGGATTTAGTTTATTGCTGGGTTTAGTTTAGGATTGGATTTGGATTTGATTTAAAAGTTTAGGGACCTATTGTGTAAATACTGAAAATCCAGGGACCATTCGTGCCAAAATCCAAAACTATTTCCAAGGGTACAAATTGTCATTCCTTGATTCCTGGGGACTGTTGTTGACTTTTCTTCAAAATAATTTATCCAGGGACCATTTCTGACAATCTTTGAAAGCTCAGGGACTGAATCTGCCAATTAAGCAAACTTTGCTCGTTTTTCACCTGTTTTCCATCCTTTTGTACCTGAATCATATAAAAACACATTCTATGGATATTTTATGTATTTTGAAGCATTTCTGAGTGTTTTTAAATGTTTTTGTAGTTTAAATGGGAATAAAATGATGAGTATTTAGACACTCATCAATCCCCCACACTAAACTATTGCTAGTCCCTAGCAATCTTTTATGAAAATTTAATGGATTTTATGTCTCTTTACCAAAAGCCATTACTTCTGGAGTAGCCAATGTTTTAGTATGTGATACTTTGGTACAATGATAACCAAATGATTTTGAGCAAATCATCAGCTGTCAACGGATTTGACTTGTCTTTACCAAAAGCCGTTTGCTTCTGGACTAGCCAACTCTTAGATAAATTACAACTATTATCTTTGGTGAGCTGATTACCAATTATGGTTTTTCCACTGCCTTTACCACAAGCCATAACCTTGCGGGCTAGCCAACTCTTCACTTATAAAGATATGGTGAGTCGAATACCATACAATTTTGGGCAAATTGCAAGCCATAAACGGATTTGATATATCTTTACCAAGAGCCGTTTGCTCCTGGATTAGCCAATCCTTATGTGGGTTAGACATGGCGGACTGATAACCATTTATTGCGTTCTAAGTGAGAAAAAAAATTTAAAATTTTGGTCAAAATGGGGGTACTAGATGGTACATTTGATCAAATTCGCTAGAATTCCCCCCCACACTTAGAACTGAATATTGCCCTCAATATTCAAAGTACCGGCTATTATGCCGACACTTATAACGTAAAAAGGAAATACTAATAGCCATTTTTTTTTTTTTTTTTTTTTTGAAATTTACATATATACAACATGTGGGGCATCTCCCCCACACTTGGGTGGTAGAAAAGAGAAAGAAGTCAGAAATATGGGTGAAAACCCATATGGTGTGCTAATATTTTTGTTCACCGAGTCACTTAGCTTGACTCGACCCCGCATTCATTGGTTCATGGGGAAGCATGTGGAACAAAAAATCTCTATCGGACTTTCATTCAAGATGTTTGGATAAACACTGAAGTACTTGAAAGTTCCACTCCGATGAGATATACACAGAGATCCGGCTCACAAATGATAAATGAAAATGCCGGGATTAAAGATAGTGTCTTCATTCCCTAAGGAGTGAAGAACAGGAGAAGTCACCGTGTAGGTGAAGAAAAGAAAGAAAGTCATGATAAAAATCATGACTAACTCAACATCATTAGAAGGAGAATTCATGATTTCCACATCATGAATCTCATCATTTAAGCTCGGCTGATCAAGACATAATCTGGGTGGGAGGGATGGGATTTTCATATCAAGCAAATTCTCAGTGTTGAGAACATCTCCCTCCGGAACACAAAGATTTTCTTTGTCAAGATCAAAGTAAAAGTTATCATACTCCGGCGGAGATATGATATGAGTGAGTTCTTCAGAGAACTCCTTGAAGGTAAATGAATCATATTCGTATTTGATGTGAGTGAGTTCACCTTCGAACTCCTCTAATGTAAATGATTCATAATCGGGGAGAGAATTATGAGAATGAGAAGTGGTATTGCCACTAATTTTCTCTCCCATCTGATCAAAACAGAAGGCTTCCATTTTCGGAATAGAATCATCGGAAAAAAGGGCACTATCCTTTATAGGGATAGGAGATGAAATGGATTTTTCATTGAAAGCCTCGATTTTAGAAATGAGAAGATTAACATTTAATAATGTTTCACGAAGAATTTCGTCTTTGATTATTTCTTCATCATTCTCTTCTTCTAAGCTGACAAGCTCATAAGGTAATTCCTCAACATAATCGATGTCCTCATAAAATAAAGAATCATCATCACTTGAAGTACAATCATCGTCAGAATTGGAAAACATCTCAACATGATCATGTGAAATGTCAAGAGAAGACAAATCACACATATTATCAGAAATACCCTCGGACTTACTTGGGGTTGGGACAAGGTTCTCAGCACTAGACTTTATGAATTCGTCCGATTCCTTTTCAGGAATAGTGCTAATATGCTCATCCCCCATAATAAGAGAGTCCTTGGGGTCCAAAGTTGGAAAGAATGATGGGATTGAAATAGACTGAGGGAGTTGAGAAATGATGCCACCCAAAGGAACAATACTCTCCTCGTCGTCCTCCTCATCAATATTGCTAGCATAAATGGCTTTCATTTGTTCGTCGGCTAGCAATTCTGCAATAGTCTTGTCTTCCTGCCTTTTCTGGACAGGTGTAATTGCAGCTGATGAAGTCTCGCAAACTTCCCACATAGAATCTTCATCATCGTCATCGCATATGAAAGTTTGACGATAATTGGAACTCATTCTAGCTGTTTGTTCTTCTTCAGCTAGAAGCTCTCCAATGGTTTTCTAATGATGATCTTCTTGGGTATTTTTAACAGCCAAATCATTAAATGTATCCATCATATTTTGGAGTTTTTGGAATACATTTTCAAAAGATTTTTCAAAAGGAGATGGCTGAGGTTGAATCATTTGATACTGTGGAGGTTGGTCATGACAAGAATAGTCGTAATTGTTACAAGGGACATGCTCATAGACAAGCGGGGACCTTGTTTGACAATCGGATTCATAATGTGGACCACCACAGTACTCACAACAATACATTTGCTGTGATTGATTCGGTGAATCATATGGATATTGGTCATACCCGAAGTTTTGATTACATGGATCTTGTTCATAGACAGATGTAATTCCTGTTTGACAATCAAAACTCGGGTGTGGACCTCCACAATGCTCAAAAGGATCATTTGGCATATTTTGAAATGATATATCATTGAAGTTTTGATCAGACGGCTCTTGCCAAAATGAGTCCTGAGAAGGGGTACTGATGCGTGGTTTTGCGACCTTAAAACAGGTTTTACCTCTCGAGGGATCTCAAAAGGCTTACAACCCCACCAGGCAGTGTACCTGACCGATGTAGTATAGTGTAGTGGTAAGTACGGGGGATTGATCGTTCTCCACAGGGAATAGTGTCGTTAGGATTGAAAAACTACTTTAATAGGTCTAAGGGTGAGGGAAGATTCTTTTTTGTATTTTTATATTTTTATGAAAGCAAGTAAAATCTCGGGTTTGAAGGAGTGGGCGGAATTAGTTGCTAGTCAACTAACCCAAATAACTACAAATGCAAATAAAATAAAATAACTGAAAATGAAAAGAGTTGTGAAACTTATGTGGAGAGAAATGTGTTTACTTAGATTTCCTTACTCCCTAACTATCTTTTACCGGTTGATTAGTGTGTATTAATTGCGTGGATGACGGGTGTATTCCTTAATACCAATCGTGGGGTGGCGTACGTACTTCCCCAACTCTACAAGCTCCTACTTCACTCCTATGTCGAGCCGGCTAGGAAGCTCCTAACATGGGATCACTAGAATTCGCTCATGCATTAAATACAACCATAAAAACCTAGTACGCATTGGTTCATGCTTCTTAAGACGTTCAAGCAAGTTACCGTATAGGAAGTTAGCCAGTTTTCTTAAGCCTAACATCGATAAACAATCATCCAATACAACTAATAACACACTAATAACCAATAATCAATAGTTAGGTTTCATTAGATCTAAGCAAACACAAGATAAATCTAGCCTAGCATGTTAATTAAAAGACAAGAACAAGATATAATCAAACAACACATAGATATATTGATTGATTAAACAATTACTTATCTTCAATTAAACATGGGAGATCCAAGGGTTTGAAAACCCTTAAAAATGGCAGAAATTCGTCTTAGGGTTTCTCCTCACAAAGTTGCACATTAATGACAAAAAATTGCGAAACTATATATAGAGTTTAAGGGCTGACGGCGTCACGTTGTAGATCTTGACGCCGTCACCTCGCCGTGTCTAGGGTTCCCGGATGGCCTTCTTGACACCGTCCCGCTTTAGTGCTCCAAAATCCGCTCTGGCTTATCAAGGCTTGACGCCGTCAGAAATGGGCTTGACGCCGTCCCTCTTTAACTTAAACCGTGATGGCCTTGATCACTTCAAAGGGTGACGCCGTCAGATTTTCCATTGTAAAATTCTCTGGCTTATCATGTGTATTTTTCATATCCACCTTTTTTGCCAAGCCATGACGCCGTCAGGAACAATCCCTAACGCCGTCAAAGGTACTTTTCCAGCCGATTTTGAGACTTTGTCGTTTTCTTCACTTTTATGCTCCAAAAACGTCCAAAATGCTTCCTTTTCCAGATTTCTTCTTTAAAGTACCTAAAATGACAAAAGGAACGATTTAGGGCAATATTTGATCAAATAAATACGATTTAGGGCTTAAATGACCCCCTAAAAGCGGTACACTTTTCGCTTCATCAAATACCCTTACACTTGAGATTTGCTTATCCTCAAGCAAATGCGCTTTTATTCTAATCAAAATACAAGTTAGGGGTCATTTAACACTAATATAAAAGTAATTACAACAAATAGTCGTTCCACTTTAATCATAATAAGCACGGAGATTACAAACTAGCACATCACAAGTAGTGTTTAGATACTCACATCTCTCAGGTGTCATCAAAATAAATCTCATAAATGAAAACGGATAATATCTCTCACTACCTGTCATAGCAAATAGATTACCATAGGCTTGGGAAAGGATCAAAAACCTCCTCCACTAGGCGTAAGCACCTAAGATAAACTATCAAAGAGGGCTTTTACATGGGTTATAACGTGAGGTGTAGGGATATGATAAACACGGTTTTGTTGGATAAGGGATATTTTACTGGTGGCGAGTTAAAGATCTTGATTAATTACATGTACAATATGGCGTTGCTAAGCCAAGACTAGACTCGACCTAAGCTAAAAACAAAATAACAAAAACATAAAACAAACATAAAATGAAACGGGATGGTAGTCCGTATGTTTTTTCAACTTTTCTTTTTCTCATTTTTTTTGTATTTTTCTTGATTTTTTCGATTTTTTTTTTTTTTTTTTTTACATATTTTTTTTTTTCCCATACACTCTTGCCCTACCATCCAAAATAATACATCGCAGGGGCGTTGCATTCCCCTTACACTTGAACTTTTACATAACTTTACAATTAACTATTCTAATGACTCGAATTAAGATAATCGAAACACTTGGAGTACTTTTTTAAAATATTTAGCACATATGGGGGTAATAAATGATGTTCTTCCCCATTACTCCATTACACTAGTACTTTACCCATAAGTCCCAATCATCCCAAAACAATATGTACAAGGATATGACTCGACTTAGCAACCATGTAATCAATTAGATAATTAACTTGGGGTTTAAACAAATGTTGTCACAATAATGCACTAAAAATGAGTGCATACAAGGTAGGCTAAGGCGATTTGGGTGTACATTTAAGTGGGGTGTAAACAAATTCTTCCTTTAAGTAAAATGCTTAAAGGTCGAAACGAAAAGATAGGCTCTGAGGGGTGTACTAGGGGTATCGTGTACTAAAAATGAGTACAACGCAAAGGGTGTGGGAGAATTACTTGACCAATGTAGCCAATGTAATTATAACAAAAACACAGGTGTAAAACAATGGGTTTATCCTAATGCCTCTTATCATGTAGTAAATCTAACTACACGAATGTAGTCTCACTTGTGGCCTCGGAATGGTCCTAACGCAAGTTCTAGAATCTAAGTGCTACCGGTACACACATCATAGCATAAATGCTTTTCCTACCAATTCTAGGGGCGAACCTCACATATTTGGGGTGGAAAATTTTTTTAGTGGTACGGTTTTTGTGCTAGTCATATAACTCCTATCCGTGAGACGCTCATTAAGACCAAAGTTTCACTCCTATATGTTGTAAAAAATTTTAAATTTGGCACTAAAATTGCCCTAACATGTATTTATCTCAGTTTTATTACACATCTACCATTAAACAAACAAAAATCAAGCGTAATAGCATTCTCTAAAGTATCGTACTTTTACCCCCCCTTACACTTAAGATGAACATTGTCCCCAATGTTCAAATAACAAGATGTAAAAGTAATAAGGTAAACGAATGAAATCAAATACTCCCCTGATTCGCTCGGTGGATAATGTGGTAACATGGTTAGATCTTCTTCCAAGAGAATGTAGAAGCTTCAAGACTAAAGCATCGCCATAAGCTTGATTCCACATACATTTCCTTGTCCAAAATAACCTGTTAAACCTGAGAAAACAAACACGAAAACCTGCATAACATCGGCGGGATAAATCTATATATAAGGATATAATGCTTGTGGAATGATAATTTTGCAGATTCCTGGAGATTATAAGTTAGAGATTTAACAAAAACTTTTTATGAAAACAAAACTTTCAAAAATTTCAGAAAATTAAAACCTGACGCCGTCAGGTTGTAATGCCTGACGCCGTCAGAAATGATCTGACAGAATTCTCATGTTAAGTTTCCGGAAAATTTCTGGAAAAACCTATACCTTACTTCCTGGAATTCCTGCAAAACATCATTATGACTCGATACAAGCATTTGACTCAAACAATTACTAATATGTATGTTAATTTAATATTGTTATGATTCATGTTCATTTGTTCTAATAAACCGATTTGGATTTCCCTTACACTTATCTTTTGCAAAATACCTTTATATGTAGTTAAGACGAAGTTAAAAACAAGATAAAGCATTTTCACAATTTAGTTTTGAACATGAATCAATAATAATAAAAATTAAACATACATACGGACGCAAATAAAATCAAACAAACAAATAAATAAACACACAAAAAGCAAATAAAGCTTGGGTTGCCCCCCAAGAAGCGCTTGTTTTTGTTCGAGTCACGAGCCTGACTCTGCCCTTATTTAACAGACAAAGGAGAGGTTTTCCCTACACTTAGGATTAAGTGCGGGTGATAGTAGCGATACACACCATCTTGGTGGAAGTATGCCGCGTGAGGAAAGAGTGGTGGATGAATTATATACTCAAAGGGGTGTGCTCCTTTCATCATAACCTTACCTAGTTCACTTTGGTCAATGGGTGAATTAAAGTTTTCTCCTAAAAAGGGATCATCTTCTATCAACTTCGAGAGATTCCTAGTTGGGAATCCATCTTGACCTAATAAACCCGGTTTAAACCCATAATGTTTCTTGTGATCAATCATGAATGGGTGATGTAAGTATGTAAGGTCATGGTTCACTCCTATATTAGCTTCCACTCCACATGGCCTAGAGTCTACTACCTTAATCTTAACATTACCCGGACTACATGGTTTGATGGGTGGATCGGGACCTAATTCAATTCCTAAGTTCACATCTAAGGATGGAAGATTAGGTAACGGTTTTGGTTTAGGCTCCGGTTCATCAAAACTAGGAACTTCCATAGAACTAAAAGAAAGGTTATGACTACAAGTATTCAAACCTATTTCTTCTAGTTTTGTTTCTTCCAAAGGTTCTACTTCAATTGGGGTTCCTATAGTCCCTTCTACTTCTTCCGGGTAAGTCACGGGCGGTGTGTATGCCTCGAATGATGGTAGGACTTGTGGGGTACTTTGTAGGTTTGTGTTATTTACCTCATCCTTCCTTGTCTCTATATCAATTATATCCACATCATTTGTTTTAGTAGAATCTAACCCAAACATGTTCCTAAGTATCTCAAATCCTTCTCTAGCCATTTCAAGTTCTAAGTCCGATTCATAAGAATCTTCCCCGATAACATGATTAATATGTTCAATTTGCCTAAATGATTCATCATGTGTTCCTTGAGATTCAAAGTCATTGATCATAAAACCTAGGTCTTTTTGCTCAATATGCTCATGTTCGGCTAAATCCTCCTCAATTGCTTCCTCAAGTTGTGATGTATACGAACCCATTAATTCATTAAACTTATGGTTCACGGTTAGGAGGCTTTCCTCAAAATTTTTCCAAAGGGTCTTATTAAAAGGAGTTGATCCTAACAATGATTGTTTAATAGAAGCCACACATGCACATAATTCATCAAACCTATCAAACTTTATACCCATCTCCTCTTGTATATATCTAAGATCACTTAAAAATTCATTGGAACAACAGGAAGCAAATCTATCCGTGTAAAGTAATTGTTCCTCTATTGTTAATGATCTAAATGGAATTTCATCCGCCATGGTGACAAATGAAAATGGTTTTACAAACAAAGGGCACAAAGAAAAAGATAGACTAAAGAAATCTAATAAAAAGAAAAATAAAAATCTCACTAGAAAGGAATCTAGTGAGTAGACCTAATAAAATAAAAATTCAACCTAAACAATAACTATTCCCCGGCAGCGGCGCCAAAAACTTGATGCGTGGTTTTGCGACCTTACAACAGGTTTTACCTCTCGAGGGATCTCAAAAGGCTTACAACCCCACCAGGCAGTGTACCTGACCGATGTAGTATAGTGTAGTGGTAAGTACGGGGGATTGATCGTTCTCCACAGGGAATAGTGTCGTTAGGATTGAAAAACTACTTTAATAGGTCTAAGGGTGAGGGAAGATTCTTTTTTGTATTTTTATATTTTTATGAAAGCAAGTAAAATCTCGGGTTTGAAGGAGTGGGCGGAATTAGTTGCTAGTCAACTAACCCAAATAACTACAAATGCAAATAAAATAAAATAACTGAAAATGAAAAGAGTTGTGAAACTTATGTGGAGAGAAATGTGTTTACTTAGATTTCCTTACTCCCTAACTATCTTTTACCGGTTGATTAGTGTGTATTAATTGTGTGGATGACGGGTGTATTCCTTAATACCAATCGTGGGGTGGCGTACGTACTTCCCCAACTCTACAAGCTCCTACTTCACTCCTATGTCGAGCCGGCTAGGAAGCTCCTAACATGGGATCACTAGAATTCGCTCATGCATTAAATACAACCATAAAAACCTAGTATGCATTGGTTCATGCTTCTTAAGACGTTCAAGCAAGTTACCGTATAGGAAGTTAGCCAGTTTTCTTAAGCCTAACATCGATAAACAATCATCCAATACAACTAATAACACACTAATAAACAATAATCAATAGTTAGGTTTCATTAGATCTAAGCAAACACAAGATAAATCTAGCCTAGCATGTTAATTAAAAGACAAGAACAAGATATAATCAAACAACACATAGACATATTGATTGATTAAACAATTACTTATCTTCAATTAAACATGGGAGATCCAAGGGTTTGAAAACCCTTAAAAATGGCAGAAATTCGTCTTAGGGTTTCTCCTCACAAAGTTGCACACTAATGACAAAAAATTGCAAAACTATATATAGAGTTTAAGGGCTAACGGCGTCACGTTGTAGATCTTGACGCCGTCACCTCGCCGTGTCTAGGGTTCCCGGATGGCCTTCTTGACGCCGTCCCGCTTTAGTGCTCCAAAATCCGCTCTGGCTTATCAAGGCTTGACGCCGTCAGAAATGGGCTTGACGCCGTCCATCTTTAACTTAAACCGTGATGGCCTTGATCACTTCAAAGGGTGACGCCGTCAGATTTTCCATTGTAAAATTCTCTGGCTTATCATGTGTATTTTTCATATCCACCTTTTTTGCCAAGCTATGACGCCGTCAGGAACAATCCCTGACGCCGTCAAAGGTACTTTTCCAGCCGATTTTGAGACTTTGTCATTTTCTTCACTTTTATGCTCCAAAAACGTCTAAAATGCTTCCTTTTCCAGATTTCTTCTTTAAAGTACCTAAAACGACAAAAGGAACGATTTAGGGCAATATTTGATCAAATAAATACGATTTAGGGCTTAAATGACCCCCTAAAAGCGGTACACTTTTCGCTTCATCAGGTACTGAAATCATTGTGAAAATCTGGATAATCAAGTGTGGCTGGCTGATAAGTGCAAAAACATTGCTTACACTGTGAATCATCCCCCAACGGATTTTCACACATACAACAATTAAGCTGAGTGAGTGAAGATGGCTGGGGTTGTGGAGAGTGTTTGGAAAAAGAATCCGGAGGTGGGACAAGTGGTGTGCTCTGAGAGCTAGGAATTTCCACCACTTCCGTTATGGTCTCTGGTTCTTGTTCTTGATAATCGTGAAGAGTATTATCGATGGAATTAAGCTCCTTTTTTAGGGCTACTTCACACCGAGTACATGATCCTTTTGGTGCATGATTTCCACACCGCTCACACTGACACTTTAAACAGCGAAAGCTGTCATTCACCGGGTTTTTACAATCACAACAGTGATAGCCCAGATGTGCCATAGAAGAAAGGTATAAGAAGTTTAGAATCAAATGAATAGAGGGTAAAGGGATAAAGAATCAAAAAGGGCGAGAGGGTAAAGATGAATATTTTTGGGTTTTTTGGTTTTTCAACAAGATCAAAGCAAAACACAAGGAACTTAAACCTTAAATCAACCAGCGTACGGTAGCTCTCTGACTGAAAAACGCACAGAGTGGCGGAGAAGCAAAGGTGGGCAATTAATGCTCCTTAAAAACCCGCTTCTTTCAGTTCGACAATTTAATGTCAAACTATCCTTAAACCTCCGTTATAGTTTGTTTATCAATCAAAGGTGAGCCGAATTCGCAAGCGACACAAAGGCAAGTTTTAATCTTTGGTTTGGGAACTTATTATGGTCGTACCCCCAGTTAGGTAGTACTCTGTCTTGGTTCTCGATGGTAAATTTTATTGTTATTATTTAAACAAAGAAAACGGAAAATGTTTTTGGTGTTTTTATTTTTTATATGATAATATATATAGAAAAGAAAAGAAAAATATTTTTGTGTTTTATATTGGTTTATGAGAAATAGGAACTTCTGGAAGAAGGATCTCAAATCACTAATCGCTAAAACTCTACACAATAGTCGCAACACAACCTCCCCGGCAGCGGCGCCAAAATTTTGATCCGTGCTGAATACACTTATAAATAAATGCAGACAGCGGATACACGTGAATAAATACAAATTACCCCTTTGTGAAAAAGGATACTTGCAAAAACTCACGTTCGTGTGTAGTGTGAAACCAGGTAAGTGATTACCCGGATCGTTTCCCAACGAGGTGTGAATGGGCAAACTGTGGAAAGCTTTGGATTAGAGTGACTGATGATATGATATGAGATTTTGCTTTTTAATAATTCTAAATAACAAATGATAAACAATATACAAAAGAAAATTAAAAGCGAATAAATTAAACTGAAAACGCGTAACGGAAAATCTAAAATGGGACTAAAAAAAGTGAAATAATATAAAATTAAAACCTAAAAATGTAAAATTACTTAAAACTTATTTTAAAACTAAAATTATATTTTTTACACTTTATATCTAATTATTATTAATTATTTATTATTTAATTACTTTTTAAACTATTTAAATTTATAATAAATACTAAATAAACAAAGAAAAATCTAAAACTTTTTTCATAAATATTATTAAGTAAAAAGAAGCTAAGAAAATTATAAAAATGAAAATTGCTTAATTAAAATTAAAAAAAATAAATTCTATTAAATAGAAGCTATCACTATTTTTCTGTTTTTGTTTTTCTTAAGGTCTAATAATATACTTATATTTTTCCTAGATTATAAATGACAAAATAAAATTATGTAAAAAAGATTTACATTTTTTTGATTATTATTCTATTTATTATGATTTAATTACTAATAGAAACTAATAAAAAAGATTAAAAATATCAAATGACTTTAGAAAAATCTGAAAAATTCAGGATAAGTCTAAAATATTATTTAAAAGCTAGGAAAATTAAAATCAAAAGTTCACTAAACCCTAATAAGCAATTTGGCCAATAAGCAGTTTGGCAAATAAGCCAAAAATAAGCTAAAAAGCACAAAAGTTTACCAAAGGCTCAGAACAAGTTTAATATACTTATTTAAGCTTAAAACAACTTAAATAGAAGAGCTTATCCCACAGATTAATCAAATGAACACTTAAGCAGTTGCAAATTGCACACAGAAACTCAGGAAATTGACCAATTTGCAGGGCAGTTTAAGCAGTTAATAAGCTGATAAATGAGAACTTTTATGGGGGCAAAAGATTCTCTATACTACTGGCTATACAAAACACCAACAAGCCCTATCTCTAACAGCTTAATTGAAGTCCAATTAAGCCCTAGAACAGGTACCACTACAAAGGTAAAACTGAGCAGAGTTGGATCAGGGAAATGGGCTATTTTGCAGGCTAGATTTGAGCAATGAAATAAGCTAGAAATTGGAAGACCAGATGATAATCTTAAATCTGACCTAGCAAAGACTTCAGAGAACAAAAATCATGACCTCAGCTTATGTGGTTAAGCCACAAATAAGCTAAGATTAGCAACTAGTTCTGCTGATCTACTCAGTGTATTGATGCAGAGTGCAAATCAGTCCAAAGCTCAAACTAAGCTACAAGACTATCTCAACTCTTGAATACTGATTTAATAGGCCACAATAAACAGGAAAATGTCAAGAAATAAGCTCAAGCTTATTCCAAGCTTATTATGGCAGTTAAGCACCTACAATTGCACCTATGGGCTAAAAACCTTAAAAGCACTTAACCAAACTTAACACATGTTACTAATAGCTTATCTATTCTATTGAATCCAAAATCAAAACTTATCACATGGTCAATGAACAGTAATAGTTATATAAGACCAGAAATAAGCTTAAACCAAACACCCCTTAACAAGGGTAGTTTTGAGATTTTCCAAAGAAACAAACTAATTAAACTAGGTTTCTGATTGAAAATGGTTTTAATAACTTAACTAAATACTAATTAATAATTTTAACACTGAAAATAAGCAATTAATAAGCAACTACTAAGTTAAGCTATTTTTTTGGTCTTTTTTTACTGTTTTTAAGCAAAGTAAAGTAAATGCTATTTAACTACTGATATTATTGATGAAATACAATAAAGGACTAGTGATAAGCAGTAAATTATAATAATAAGCTAAAACAAGCTATTAAACAGTGAAATAGAAAATTAAGCAAAAACTTAGAAAATAAGCTTACAACTGACTGAAGCTATGAAAGAAAGGAAAATGATCAGAACTGAGCTTGGACTTGTCAGGACACAAGCTAGGAACCAAATTAGCTTTCCAAAACAGCTTATCCCTTTGAACAGCTTATTCTAAGCTTATTGGTTGACTTTTGTTGACTTTTTAGATAAAACCTATTAAAGCTAAATAGAAGCTTACAAAAAGCTATTGAGAGCTTATGTAAGCTAAAATGAGTGATTGTTGAGCTTGTGATGTGTTTCTAACAACCAACTGACATGATACGAATTAACCAAAACTTTGAAATTTCATTAACTTGAAATAGCAGTATGATTCAGAAGTAAATGATTACAAAGAACTTGAAACAAACTTGATTTGATAACAACAACTTAACTTGATACTGAAACTAAGCATTAACTACTTTCTATACTACTTTTGGTCTTAAACTACTGACATTTATTCCTCTGGCCTTCCATCTCTTTAAATAGGTATCTCAGAAGCTTCCCTCATCCACACCGAACAAATCCCACCATTAAAATAGTTGTAATTCAATCTTGGTCGTTGAAGTCAATTTTGGCGGGAAATGGTGCAAGTGGGTTTTTAACTTCTACTGAGCACGTGGAAGGGTTAACTTTTGGATTGTTTTCATTGGAGGAGGGGGAAGGTAGATTGTCATGGGATAAGGGGTTGATTGGTGGTATTGCAGAGGTGAGGTGGGGGTGGTTTTGGCCGCAAGTTGGGGAAGAAGACGGGTCAAACATGAGTTTGACCCTGATATTTAGTTAGGGTGAGTGGGTTTTATTAATAAAAGGTTGGGTCGGGTTGTGTGTTTTTGGGATTGGGCTTGGGCTGGGGTATGTTTTAGAATGGGTTTAGTGGATTAAAAGGTGGGTTGGGTTATTTAGTTATTGGCAGGGTTTAGTTTAGGATTGGATTTGGATTTAATTTAAAAGTTTAGGGACCTATTGTGTAAATACTAAAAATCCAGGGACCATTCATGCCAAAATCCAAAACTATTTCCAAGGGTACAAATTGTCATTCCTTGATTCCTGGGGACTGTTGTTGACTTTTCTTCAAAATAATTTATCCAGGGACCATTTCTGACAATCTTTGAAAGTTCAGGGACTGAATCTGCCAATTATGCAAACTTTGCTTGTTTTTCACCTGTTTTCCATCCTTTTGTACCTAAATCATATAAAAACACATTCTATGGATATTCTTTGTATTTTGAAGCATTTCTGAGTGTTTTTAAATGTTTTTGCAGTTTAAATGGGAATAAAATGATGAGTATTTAGACACTCATCAAGGACTCTCTTCCTTGCCCTACTTCACTCCTCGAGCCTCTAACTCGAGAGTTTTTCTTCACTAAGAAACAAGCTCCCTTCTAGGCGGAGAAAACCTTTACACGGGTCGCTTACTCTTTTTCCGGTACTAAGCTAGATACCGAGTTCTTTACAAGGGTACAATGTAATCACTGTAAAAATCCCACATTATAATAAACTATCTTACATAATACTTATCCTTTTCTATGTGTAAATTTTTTTTATTATTATTTTATCTGATCATAACTACTATCTAATGTGACGTAACTCACATCCTCGATAAACGTGCTCTCACACGGACCAGCATCAACTTACTTAATGTTTATTTACATAAACATTTCTATATAAAAATCCTACGATATACCATTTGCCACTTTACGTTAATTCATTAACAAATGTACAAACTAAACATTCTTATCTATTAGAGTTTCTACGAAACCCTAAATTATTATAAAAACGAATATAAATAGCTAAACCCTAAAACACTAAAGTACAACTCATATAAACCAATGTACAATTTATTAAAGCACAAAAACCCTAAATTCACTTTAACTCCCGACACAAATCCTAATTTCATTAAATCATGATTTTATGTAATAAAATCACAAACCCTAATTAATATATATAAGATTTTTACAAATTATAAATGTACAAGTCTTTCAAGCCAAGGTACAAGTCATTTATGCATAAAAGCTAAATATTAATAAAAATCTCATTCTAACCTTACATGTATTCATTTTAAACCACATTGTCCAAGTATTTCATGCACTAACTTTAAAGATAAAATTTCTTAAACTTACTAAATATAAGTACAAGTCCCTAAACCTAATGTACAAGCACCCAATGCATAAAGACAGAAAATCTCAAATATATACATTTAAACCTAATAAAATCAATATATAATTACTATAACTTAATAAAACCCTAAAAACATATTTTCTATATTTATAAACTCTTGGTACAACCCTATTAAGCTCATGGTACCACCCTTTTAAGCACAAATCAATTTCCTTTTCTTTTCTCTACAATTCGATATATACATTAAATAGAAAACCCTAATTATTTTTCCTAGGCAACAAATACTTAAACTAAACCTTAACCCTAACTAGTTACTTCATTTAAACCCTAAGTACAACACCTTATACCCTAGGTACCAATATATAAAGCCATTCGATCCATGTAAGCCTAACCTAGCTCGACCATAAACCAAACCTTTTCCTTATTTAATTCTAAGAAAGTCTTACAACATATAAGACCTTCTAAGATCCAAATCCTCCCACATCATCTTGTTTCTTAAAAATATATACAAGTCAAGGTTGGTAAGTAGCTTGTATGGTTAGGAATCAAACCACATCATTACCATCACACCTCACGCCTATAACCTTTTCCCCCCTCCATACATGTGTCTAAGCCTACCTCACCATGTCCCCTCTTAACCCTAACATGATGACATAACACTTTGAAAAACCCTAACCCTTCTTCTGTCTATAAATGTTGATCCATTTTTCTTTCTTTTCCCTCCCATCCATTCGACCCACTAAAAACAGCCACACCCTGTAACACCCCCTAATTTATTTTGTGGCAGCGGAAAGATTTTTAGGGTGTTACGGTGAGGATCGAAGTCATAATTACAAAAAACGGCTCGGAAGAGGCGTTTTGAAAGTTATATGTCATTCAAAATATTATCTTTGATACAAAGGTGAAATATTTGATTTGAAAATCCCACAAAAAGGGTGTGGTAATTTGGAAAGAATGACATATTTGATTTTACACCATGTAGTTTATCAGAGTATAAAAATGCCCACTCCGTGTCTTGTCCTGCTCCGTTAATTACCTGAGATAACATGCTTGAAAAGTGTCAACACAAAGGTTGGTGAGTTCATAGAGTTTAATGGGAAAACAATTTGTTTTAATAAATTTAAGTGTGTACGGTGATATTTGAAAATACGTACAAGTACGAGTAATTAAACCAGTTTCCAACAATTTCAAAGGTGAAGTAATTTTTGGAAATAAACTAAGTAATGGTAAAGAGTGAACTTTCAATGATTCAAGAGTGGGGTGATAACTATAATAAATACTAACAGTGGTGAAACAAGTAATGAGTGGTGTTGGGTATAACCACAATTAAAGCATATATGAGATCAGTTAAGTACAAGTATAGGATCATAATCCTAGCATGTAGTGAATACAATGATATGATGCCTGAATCCTATAAGTGGGGAATGGTGTAATACTAAATACAGCTGTATCTAAATATATATGAAAACATATATATTTATATAATTATATTGCCCCAAGCCTCATGACACACAAAACGTTAACAGAGTACCGTAAAACGGAGGAGTCCACATCAAAGAATTGATGGGTTTATGGCCCTCGAGTAATAGGTGATTTGCCGATTCCTATTTTTCTCAAATATAGTGCATCACGACTAATACGACTAGCCACAAAGGCATTCCGTCAAAGTATTAGTGGGATAGGTCGTCAGCCTCTAACAGGTTTCGAAGCTGTTTACTATATTCGCGTTCACCGCAGTGATTAATGGCTCATGATAGAGGGACTTTATGGCAATAAAGGTGTGCTTAGGCAATATGGGCTTAATGGGGTACATAAAATATGCGTACTTTAATTCTGGGCAAATATTTCCATTGAAATGTGGAAATGTCATATAAAAGTGAAATGTACATTCATGGTGTTACGTGTGAATGTGTATAATGAAATTCAGTATCATGTTACAACAAGCAGTTTGAAAATATTATCTTTCAAGTTCATTGTTTAAGCTAAGCAAGCAATTTGCAAGTATAACGAGCATATATCCCTTCCGAAGGGTGACTCAAAACATGTAAAAAAGAGTTGATGATTTTGAGTAAATCATGAGAGTTTTCAGAGTATAAAAGTAAACTTAAAACAGTTGAGCATGTATCTCCTCTAAAAGTATAAAATTTGTAATCAATTAAAAGTGGGGCTACGACTCACCTTGAGTGTATCTGACAAGGTGGAATTATGAAGTCGAGTAGGATTATGGGAACGATTACAGAATCGTCTTCAACACGAGACCTGGATATAAGGGAAGTCTAAGTATTTGACTTACTATGAATAACGAGTGTGAAAACGAGAAATCGTATAACGATTTGATCGGTGATGTGAGTGTGATATGCTTAAAATGCCTAAAGTTTAAAAATAATATTACATATAATATTATCATCCTATTTTTATGTTTTTGAAACCGATAATATCGTCTCTTCGAAAGTGATGAAACAAAACGGGAAATTAGATTGTTAAAACTCTTTATATATATATATATATATATAACGGACGTTAAGTATTAAATAACAAAATATACCAAAAATGCACATGACGTGATGAAAATTCGTAAAATGGAAAATGAAAATGAAAATGGTAATTATATTCTGCTGGTCCTTGTAGCTTTACTATATTTACACTTTTTACCCTAATTGTGTTTGCGTTACACCGTTAGTCCTTTGTTAAGTCCAATGTCCATAAATAGTCCATAATTTGTCCAAAATACAAATAAGGCTTGAAATTCAATAATATGTCAAATTATACCCTATATGTTCTGTTTTCACAGCCTCAGTCCATATATTTCTCGGATTAGCAGTTTTAGTCCTTCTAAGCAAATTGCGTTACATTTTTAGTCCAAAAGTGTCAAAAAGGTGAGGAAAATTATAGCGAATTTTTCTAAGGCTTATTTAAGTCAAATGTAACTTATTTTAACAGCTTATTAGGCTGTTAGCTTATTTTTACTCTTAATGGGCTTTTAACGAGCAAAATACTTAGCCCATTTACGTTTATTAATCCGTGGGTCTTGGGGGGGGGGGGTTTGACATATCAAAAAGGTCTATTTTTCCATCTTATGCTTATACTAAAAATGCCATTAAGCCAGCTTATTGATAGCTTATTAAAACAGATGATTGGGCTTAAAGTCCAACTCGTTATTTTAAAGAGTTTTCAAAAACGGTTTTCGCAATATACTTTGGCAAGTTTTAAGGGTCAAATCGTGGTTATCTTATCAAGTTATCTAAATGAAAAATGTAATTTGCTAGGTCGTTTAATGGGTCGTGTGAAGAAAGTACGAGGTCTTGTGACGAATTTGTGAGTTATACGTTTTTTTTCTAAGCAACATGGAGCGTTTCAATATTAAACACTTAGACATATTTTTGGCGTGTTTCATATATGTTGTACGTGTAACATTAACGCATTGGTAGGTTGAAATAACGCGTTTCGTGGCATGTGAAGTTGAGAAAAGGGTGAAAGGTGGTCGTTAAGGTTTCACATGAACGTATTCAACTTTTACATGGTTCCAGCCATTTTAATGTGTACGTAACATATAGATATATATGCGTTCGAGTAGAAACAATAAAGATATGCAATACATGTGATATTGACGCGAAGTAAAGTGATCTTAAGTCATTCTTAGTGATACTTGATCACCATATGCAACCTATTTAACCATATCAAACGTGACAATGACATGATATAAAGAATGATACGTTCGAATAAAAACGTGAGCTATGCATGATGAGGTTTCTAACGTGAGGAACTTAGATAAGAAGGGATCTAGACACTTACTACACCTTTCAAAGGTGGTGAAGAATCTGTGGAAGTCGAATGGAGCACAAGGACGAAGGTATTTTTCTTGCTAGGTTCGAAATACGTTTTCACGTATTGATTTCTTTATCCGGTTGCTTCCCAAGGAGAGACAAGAATGTTCTGAGCGTTTAAGGTTCTTAGTGAGAGTGAAGTGAGTGAAAAGTGAGTGGGGTAGGTTGGCTAGAGAAGGGTATGATATAGAGTTAGGATCACATACGATTCTTGACTATTTGACTTCAAACTCAATCATATGTGATCACTGTGGATTAGCAGGACTTTAGGGTACTTCTTTCCATCATTCTACTGCCCTACAAATCTTAGAAAAGATATGAAGGCTTGGTAAAGTCTTATTTTGGTTGGTGTTAAATATATATGCACGTTTTCTTTTATCGAGTTCAAAAATGAAGCCAACGAGCCACATTATTCTTCCTGCTGTCCTAACCTTGTTCTAATCGTTAAATATTGTCAAAAATATCATATGTGGAACGTAGGAAACAATCGGGTTTAATATGGTTGAGTTTTGGAGGTTTTCGTCTATACGTATGGGTAGTTTTGGGACAAACAAAATGGCTTAGGATACTATAGTAATACTTCGTGTTTAAGTCTGAAATCTTGCACGTTCAATGTCTAGTGGGTGGTGGTTGAGGTGAGGCAAAAACATCCCTAGGTCGCGTTTGAGGATTCGAAGTACTCGAATTGTTTTTAAGGTGGTGTGACATCGGGTATGAATTAAAAGAAGGAAAAGAGAAAAATGCTATGGGCTTGTGGTGATGGGCTGTGGGTGTTTTGATGGGCTGAGATAATAAGCAGTCCGTTTGGTTTGTAGCTTGGTATAATTAGTGAAAAAGATTAGAGATAATTAAATGTGATTAAGGGAAATTAAGTATGTTTAGTGCTTGGACTTTTATTAATACTTATCATGATTGTTGAGGTTCAAGTTTAGTGAAAATGGTGTTTTTGTAAATCATTGTGTCTCGAAGTAGTGTCGTGAACTAGTGTTGCTATTTGGTGAATGTCATAACAATGTTTTTGAGTTAAAATGTATAATAAAGAAAAAGTTTAAATTTTTTCCGTAAAAATGGAGATTTAAGTTAGTGACATCGATTAATATATTTTCAAACGTTGTCAATTAAAGTAAATTTTGTGGTTCACTACACACCCACATATCCTACTGATCAAACAACCCTCATATAAGCTAAACAAAGAATTCTAGAAAGGCTTGAAGGAGGAGAAGGATTAGCATCTCGAGTTCTAGCCATTTCGCCAAAAATCTCACTTATTCGAATAATAATACAAGTAAGTATCATAGCCCTTTTCCAATACCTTTATAAATCTTAAACACACCTAAAAATGATATTGACTAAGTTATAATAGAAAGCTAGGTAAAAATTTAATGTTTTCTCTCTTTTCTTCTTTTGTCGAACAAAACCAAACGCACCTTATGTTATATATTTTTACAAATCAAGAATCTCTAAAAACACTTTAGAGATATGTTAAATATGTTAATGATCATGTTAATATACGATAAAAACCAGTTAGAACATGTGAGAATCAAAAACCCAATCGATTTTTCCCTTTCTTTTCCTGTCGCTAACAGCCCCTATACGCCCCACTTTGCATTTTTGTTTCGGCCACCAAACGACCTCTAAAAATTCTAAATTTTTGCCACAATTAAGACCACCCAGCTAGCAACTATAGGAAAAAGAACGTCGTAAAAAGATTGAGTTATCACAAAGTTATTCGAGTTTCTTTCCAGCCTTTACAAACTGTTTTCGAACGCATATATATAAATTGATTCGAGCTCATAAGCTCGAATCATAAGCTCATAAGCTATAAATAAGAGAATAAATTACACGGATCGTCCCTGTGGTTTGTCCAAAATCACTGGTTTAGTCCCTCGAGTTTCAAAGTTGCGTGTATGGTCCCTCTGACAGCAAAAGAATAACACCTATGGTCCCTATCGCTAACTGACGTTATATATTCCGTTAGCAAGTTTCAACGTTAGTCCATTAACCAAACAAGCGTTTGCAACGTTAGTCCTTTTCCTTAACGGCCGTTTGCAACGTTAGTCCTTTTTTGAAAAATATTCGAAAAATTTATAAAAATTCGAAAAAACTTATAAAAATTCGAAAAATTTATTAAAATTCAAAAAAATTTATAAAAATTCGAAAAATTTATAAAAATTCGAAAAAAATTTAAAAATTCGAAAAAAACTTATAAAAATTCGAAAAATTTCAAAAAATTCGAAAAAACTTATAAAAATTCAAAAAATTTCTAAAAATTCAAAAAATTTTAAAAATTCGAAAAAATTTATAAAAATCCGAAATTTTTTTAAAAATTCGAAAAAACTTATAAAATTCAAAAAATTTATAAAAATTTAAAAAATTTATAAAAATTCGAAAAAAAATTATAAAAATACGAAAAATTTATAAAAATTCGAAAAATTTATAAAAATTCGAAAAAACTTATAAAAATTCAAAAAATTTTAAAAATTCATAAAATTTATAAAAATTCGAAAAAATTTATAAAAATTCGAAAATTTTTTAAAAAGGAGGAAACGTGTGAGGTAATTTTTATAAATTTTTTGAGTTTTTATAAGTTTTTTCGAATTTTTATAAATTTTTCGGGTTTTTATAAATTTTTCGAATTTATATAATTTTTTTCGAATTTTTATAAATTTTTTTGAATTTCTATATATTTTTTGAATTTTTAGAGTTTTTTGAATTTTTAAAATTTTTTCGAATTCTTATTAATTTTTTCGAGTTTTTATAAATTTTTTGAATTTTTATATTTTTTTGAATTTTTATAAATTTTTCGAATTTTTATGGGTTTTTCGAATTTTTATAAATTTTTGGAATTTTTAAAATTTTTTGAATTTTTATAAGTTTTTTCGAATTTTTACAAATTTTTCGGATTTTTATAAATTTTTTCGAATTTTTAAAATTTTTCGAATTTTTATATACTTTTTCGGGTTTTTATAGGTTTTTTGAATTTTTAAATTTTTTTGAATTTTTATAAATTTTTCGAATTTTTACAAGTTTTTTCGAATCTTTATGAATTTTTCGAATTTTTATAAATTTTTTCGAATTTTTATAAATTTTAGGAATTTTAAATTTTTTTTGAATGTTTATGAATTTTTTGAATTTTTATAAGTTTTTTCGAATTTTTAAAATTTTTCTAATTTTTAGATATTTTTCGAGTTTTTATAAGTTTTTTTGAATTTTTATAAATTTTTCGGATTTTTATAAATTTTTTCTAATTTTTAAAATTTTTCGAATTTTTATAAATATTTCCAATTTTTATAAATTTTTTGAATTTTTATAAGTTTTTTCGAGTTTTTATAGGTTTTTTGAATTTTTAAATTTTTTTGAATTTTTATAAATTTTTCGAATTTTTACAAGTTTTTTCGAATTTTTATAAATTTTTCGAATTTTTATAAATTTTTTGAATTTTTATAAATTTTTTCGAATTTTTATAAATTTTAGGAATTTTTAAAATTTTTTGAATGTTTGTAAATTTTTGAATTTTTATAAGTTTTTTCGAATTTTTAAAATTTTTTGAATTTTTTGATATTTTTCGCATATTTATAAGTTTTTTCGAATTTTTATAAATTTTTTCGAATTGTTATAAATTTTTTGAATTTTTAAATTTTTTTGAATTTTTATAAATTTTTCGAGTTTTTATAAGTTTTTTCGAATTTTTATAAATTTTCGGATTTTTATAATTTTTTTTAATTTTTATAAGTTTTTTCTCATTTTTATAAATTTTTTGAATTTTTATAAGTTTTATCGAATTTTTAAAAAAATTTCGGATTTTTATAATTTTTTTCGAATTTTTAAAATTTCTTGAATTTTAAGAAATTTTTTGAATTTTATAAGTTTTTTCGAATTTTAACAAATTTTTCGAATTTTTATAAATTTTAGGAATTTTTTAAATTTTTTGAAGGTTTATAAATTTTTTGAATTTTTATAAGTTTTTTCGAATTTTTAAAATTTTTCGAATTTTTAAAAATTTTTCGAATTTTTATAGATTATTTGAATTTTTATAAATTTTTTTGAATTTTTATGAATTTTTTGAATTTTTAAAATTTATTGAATTTTTATAAATTTTTTGAATTTTTATAAGTTTTTTCGAATTTTTATATATTTTTCGAATTTTTATAAATTTTTTCGTATTTTTATAAATTTTTTGAATTTTTATAAGTTTTTCGAATTTTTAAAAAAATTTCGGATTTTTATAAATTTTTTCGAATTTTTAAAATTTCTTGACTTTTTAGAAATTTTTGGATTTTATAAGTTTTCTCGAATTTTTAGAATTTTTACGAATTTTTTAAATTTTTTCGAATTTTTACAAATTTTTCGAATTTTTATAAATTTTTTCGAATTTTTATAAATTTTAGGAATTTTTAAAATTTTTTGAAGGTTTATAAATTTTTTGAATTTTTATAAGTTTTTTCGAATTTTTAAAATTTTTCGAATTTTTAAAAATTTTTCGAATTTTTATAGATTTTTTGAATTTTTATAAATTTTTTCGAATTTTTATAAATTTTTTGAATTTTTAAAATTTTTTGAATTTTTCTAAATTTTTCGAATTTTTATAAGTTTTTTCGAATTTTTATAAATTTTTTCGTATTTTTATAAATTTTTTTAATTTTTATAAGTTTTTTCGAATTTTTAAAAAATTTTCGGATTTTTATAAATTTTTTCGAATTTTTAAAATTTTTTGAATTTTTAGAAATTTTTTGAATTTTTATAAGTTTTTTCGAATTTCTAGAAGTTTTTCGAATTTTTATAAATTTTTTGAATTTTTAAAATTTTTCGAATTTTTATAAATTTTTCGAATTTTTATAAGTTTTTTCTAATTTTTATAAATTTTTCGAATATTTTTCAAAAAAAGACTAACGTTGCAAACGGCCGTTAAGGAAAAGACTAACGTTGCAAACGCTTGTTTGGTTAATGGACTAACGTTGAAACTTGCTAACGGAATATATAACGTCAGTTAGCGATAGGGACCATAGGTGTTATTCTTTTGCTGTCAGAGGGACCATACACGCAACTTTGAAACTCGAGGGACTAAACCAGTGATTTTGGACAAACCACAGGGACGATCCGTGTAATTTACTACTCTAAATAAGATGTTAATAAGATGATAATAAAGTGTATAAAGGGGTCGTAGCAAGTCGTGTCTTTTCCCGATACATAAAACTTGTTTTAATGAAATAAAGATGTTGAGTGTAATGAAGAAAATGCTTTAAGGGCCAATTCTGCCAAAATTTTAAAGCTAGGACTAAAACTGAAATCGACCTAGAGTTTATGGGTAAAACTTGCTAACTTTGAAAGATAGAGTTTTATTGGGCCGAAAACGTAAATATCTCAAAGATATTTAAACCAAGGACTAGTTTTGTCAACGACTTAAAGATGGTGGTATAAAGTGTCATTTTCGAAACTAGAGGGGTAAAAACTATCATTTCACCAAAGTTGAGGGGTAAAAATTGTCATTTTATGAAAGTTCAGGGGTAAAAATTGTCATTTTATGAAAGTTCAGGGGTATAAACTATCAATATGTGAAACTATAGGGTAAAAAGCGTAACTTTATATAATTATTATTATTAATATATTCTAAATATATATATAATAAAAACTAAATACATTTATCTCAATAACGAAACAAAGGAAAACATGAAAATGAGAAATAAGATAAAATCTTATCCAACTTTTGAAGAGACTTCATGTTGTCTCAATTTAAACATTTATTTGACAACCAAAAACGAAACGAAACGAACATTAAAACTTATATATATATTGGAATACGATTACTGAAACTTGACATAACAACCCAGGTTTCGTGCCGGAGACGTTTATCAACTCTATTTAACTTTGTTTTCCATCAAGACTGCTAAGGTGAGTTCATAGTCCCACTTTTTATATATTTTCCAAACTTGTGGGGAGATACATGCTACAAAACCGAACACAAGTATTTTTCTGTATGCTTTCCTGATTAATATTGCCTAAGTTATCTATTGCCTAAAAGACCTCCCATCATGGACCATTAATCACTTGCGGGTGAGCGCGAATATTATGAATAGATCTATTGGGTTTGACAACCCCTTTGTGTTACCGTAACGTGACCAAATGCATTTTATTTGAGATCAATAAAGAGACCGGCAATCTCCTACTTGGGGGCAAAATTGCTTCATTTAATTATGCATCATAGTTTATAACTATGATAGTAAACAGTTAACGTTTTGCGTGTCATGAGACTTAGAACAATATATTGAACTGCAATATTACTGATTTACTTTCTACCTAGCTTGTGTTCAAACTGATTATAACTTTAAACACTATGGATTCACTCAACCTTTGTGTTGACTTTTTAGCATGTTTTATCTCAGGTGATTAGAAGTTTGATTTGGCACGGAGTGGCTGTGGACTTTCTTATAAAAAGAGTATCCATTTTGTTATCATTCAACAAATAATGTATATTCATTAATGAATCTTGGAACTTCCCGTTGGGACCTGTATAATGTAATTCTGATTTAAATAAATGAATGATAACAATTTTATTTAAAACGTCTCTTTTCGAGTCGTTTTCTATTTTCATGACTGTGATACTTGAAGTAATACCCCAACTTATATTCCGCTGCGTATATCGAAAACGAGGGTGTTACATACAACCACTCCCAACGTCGCTTAACCTTTTTCCGGTACTAATCTAGATACCGAGTTCTTTACAAGGGTACAACCACTCCCGACACTTTATGTGTTTTGGGGACTAAAACACTAACCGATCACTACTGAATGTTTGGTATAAACAATGATGTGTGAACTACTAACTAATCACACAATAACTATACTAAAGGTTTACAACACTGTGTTGAACCTTGATGCTTGATCTCTTTGCTACAAAAGAAAGATCTTTACAAATGAAATGAATGAATGAATGGTTTAGTAAACGAAGAAAGAATGTATATGCAATGTATGCTATGTAAGTGATGATTTTCCTTGAATGATCAGCTTGCTATTTATAGGCAAAACTGAGCAGACACGTGACGGATTTGGCGGACCCAAATATTTGGTTCCGCCCATACTGCTGTTTGGGTCCGCCGGGACATGACAGCTAGCTCTTACAAGATCTTACCAAGATCTTACACAATCCAACTCAATCCCTGTAAATCTTCCCAAAATATTATGTTAAGTCAACTAAGCTATCTAAATGATGTTAAGTCAATGCCATGATGTCATGTATATATTTACATTTTAGGAATTAAAATGTATAACATGTAAATGTATATATGTATGTAACATGTATCCTACTGATCATGTAGCATGTATATGATGGGTTTTAAAAGCTTATTACTATAAATGTAAAAGAATTTAACTTATATTTATGCTTTGCTAAGAATAAACTTTATAATTGTCATTGACAAAATATAGCAAAGATCGTAAAATATAAATAACGTGTTTAGGATGATATTTGTATTAACAAACTCTATGCATGCGCTCTTTTTCAGCAGGTATCTCAACACCTTGTGATTTACTCAATTTAGGCTCATCTTGCATTGGGATAGTTCCTCGTTTGGAATTCTCCATGAAATATCTTTTCAATATTTTCTTAATGTAAGCACTTTGACACAAACCAATTAACCGTCTTGATCTATCTCTATAGATCTTGATTCCAAGAATATATGAATGTAAGACCCCAAAAATCTGATTTAGCGGAAGCATACATGTTTAGGTGCTACTAAATTGGTATTACAACACAAGGTACAAAGAACGGTTTTTGCTCAACCGTTTAAAATAGATTTCATATTCAAAAGTGATTTGTTTACAACATTCCAAAAATAGTGCGGAAATAAAGCCCATAAAAGAAATCAAGCGGTCCCAAATACATCAGAGTCTTCTATGACCATGCCGTGCCATGCTAAAAGCCTTCACAACCAGGTTATCGCCTTAAACCTGAAATACATGCTAAAAGGGTCAACACGAGGTTGGTGAGTTCATAGATTTATGATAAGGCAGTAAAAATGATGTGAGTTTAATAAAAGTTTTGTGATCATTGTGTCACTCACAATGTCATAATAATAGAGTTTACCTTAAAGAAAAATTAGAGTTGTGGACCAAGAGTGGGGTATGTGACCCAAAATAAAATAGTCTATTACGCTAGCTCTAAGTTCATGCAACCGAAGCTTGACAGTTCAGTGCGCTACAATATAGCACATAAATAATAATAATAATAATAATAATAATAATAATAATAATAGGGGCCCATAGCGAGTGTTTAACGCAATACACACGTAATCCGACTTGGTATACGTCCGCATTGACCCGTCTGGCCAACCGAACGAGGGAGTCACCCCAATAGATCTATTTATATCAATCGCGCTTCCCAGCAGGAATTAATGGTTCATGATGTAGCAACCTGTAAAATTTAACTGGTGATTTGTAAACATTAATCAAGTATTAATTATCATTACAGTTCAGTTAACCATTTTTACGAGCAAAATTTAATTTTTTTTTATTACTTTATATTGATTCTCAAAACATTGGAACGAGCTCACACACGGACCACAAATAACCCAACACATTCATTATAAACCAAACGGACTCTTATACTATTCATTATCCCCAAAAATTCGGCCTGTTACTATTCACAAAGCCCAACCCATAAATTTTTAAGATTTATATTTCTTATTCTCATTCGACTAGAACCCGATTACTTTGCCTAGTTTATTTTCGATTTTGACACATAATCTACCCCGATTTTTATACCACTCGTTTTCTCATCCACCAAATAATTGGAATGTCGAATTTTGCTTTCTAATTCAAATGTTTGCTTGCTCATCAAGACCAAAAGTAAACCTTTATCGCAACACTTACAAAACCATTCAACTTTTATTATTTAGACCCAATTCAATTCTAAACCGATTTCTACTAGTTCATTTGACTTCCTAAGATTTATTTTGAGTTTATGATGAGGCGAAAAGTGTACCGCTTTTAAGGGGTCATTTAAGCCCGAAATCGTATTTATTTGATCAAATATTGCCCTAAATCGTTCCTTTTGTCATTTTAGGTACTTTTGAGGAGAAATCTGGAAAAGGAGGCATTTTGGACGTTTTTGGAGCATTAAAGTGAAGAATACGACAAAGTCTCAAAATCGGCTGAAATTTACCTTTGACGGCGTCAGAATCATCTCTTGACGGCGTCATGCCTTGGCAAGAAAAGTGGGATGTGAAATTTACTCATGACGGGCCAGTGAGTTAGCATGAGAATTCTGACGGCGTCACGCTTTAACTAAATCAAGGGCGTCACGGCTTAAATCATAAGGGGACGGCGTCACGTTCAAGTTTAGACGGCGTCAAGCCTTGATAAGCCAGAATGGATTTTTGAAGAGCTAAAGAGGGACGGCGTCAAGAAGGTCACCCGGGAACCCTAAAAGCGGCGAGGTGACGGCGTCACAATGCATAAGGTGACGCCGTCAGATCCAAAAATCTATATATAGTTTTCTAATCTTTTGTCATTAAGGAGGGCTTAGTGTGTGGAATTTTGGGATAAAACCCTAAGACGATTTTAGCTACTTTTTCAGGGCTTTTTGCCTTGAGATCTTCCATGTTTCATTGAAAGATAAGTTATCAATTAATCATTCAATATGTCTATGTGTTGTTTGATTCTATCTTATGCTTGTCTTTTGTTTAACATGTTAGGCTAATTTTATCTTGTGTTTGCTTAGATCTAATGAAACCTAGCTATTGATTATTGGTTGTTAGTGTGTTGTTAGTTGTATTGGATGATTGTTTATCTATGTTAGGCTTAAGAAAACTGGCTAACTTCCTATTCGGTAACTTGCTTGAACGTCTTAAGAAACATGAACCAAACGCGTACTAAAGGTTTTTATGGTTGTATTTAATGCACAAGCGAATTCTAGTGATCCCATGTTAGGAGCTTCCTAGCCGGCTCGACATAGGAGTGAAGTAGGAGCTTGTAGAGTTTGGGGAAGTAAGTACGCCACCCCACGAATGGTATTAAGGAATACACCCGTCATCCACGCAACTAATACACACTAATTAACCGGTAAAAGATAGTTAGGGAGTAAGGAAATCTAAGTAAACACATTTCTCTACACATAAGTTTCTCACCACATTTTCATTTTTGTTATTTATTTTATTGCATTTGTAGTAATTTGGGTTAGTTGACTAGCAACTAATTCCGCCCACTCCTTCAAACCCGAGATTTTACTTGCTTTCATAAAATTATAAAAACATAAAAAGAATCTTCCTCAACCCTTAGACCTAATTAGAGTAGCCTTTCATACCTAACGAACACTATTCCCTGTGGAGAACGATCAATCCCCCGTACTTACCACTACACTATACTACATCGGTCAGGTACACTGCCTGGTGGGGTTGTAAGCCTCTTGAGATCCCTCGAGAGGTAAAACCTGTTGTAAGGTTACAAAACCGCACATCAAGTTTTTGGCGCCGCTGCCGGGGAATAGTTATTGTTTAGGTTGAATTTTTATTTCTATTAGGTCTACTCACTAGATTCCTTTCTAGTGAGATTTTTATTTTATTTTTCTAGGTTTTCTTTAGTCTATCTATTTTCTTCGTGTCTTTGTTCGTAACCATACCATCCGACATCATGGAAGATGGTAATATCCTTAACCCCCACAACCCACCACCACAACAACCACCACCACCTCCTAGAGCCCGTACTTTAGGAGAGTATTCCCGTCCTAGCCACCATGGCTATCGAAACACCATTGAGCTCACTCAAGGAGCCAATATCACACCCTTGCGATCCGACACCATCCGGTTGGTGCAAAGTGGATGCGCATTCCATGGACTTCGTTCTGAAGATCCTAATCAACATCTCAAGGACTTTCTTAAAATCGTTGATTCTATAGACCTTGATGTTGCCACTCGAGAGACGACCCGATTGCGTCTCTTCCAATTCTCTCTGCGGGACCAAGCTAGTCAGTGGCTAGAACGTCAACCCGCAGGATCCATTACCTCTTGGGATGATCTCACCACTCGTTTCCTTGCTCAGTTTTTCCCACCGGGAAGAACTACCAAGCTAAGGAATGATATCTTGATGTTCCAACAACGTCAAGGCGAAACTCTCTACGAGGCATGGACTCGATTCAAGGACTTACTCCAAAAAGTCCCTCACCATGGCATAGAACTTTGGCTCCAAGTCCAAATCTTCTATGACCATATCAATCTCTCCACGAGGCAAACCATTGACCAATCGGCCGGTGGCAAGCTACGTGATCTAAGTGCGGAACAATCATGGGCTCTCCTAGAGGATCTTGCTCTTTATGACAACGAAAGTTGGAGTGATCCCCGTGATTTGAATAAAACGGTCAAGGCAATATCTTTGCCTTCTAATAATTCAAGCACTTCCGACCGTAGGATCATAGAACTTGAAGACCAAGTCAAGTTTCTCATGAAATCCTACGAGGCTCCTAAACCTTCAAGCCAAGTGAACAAAATCACTTCTTCATGTGAATTATGTAGTGGTCCCCACGACACTCGTGATTGCATGGAACTCCCCGAACAAGCTTTTGTGGACTACGCATCCTCGCGTACCGACGGAGCGGGAGACAAGTGGTACACTTTCAAACCCGAGCCAAACCATTATGGTGATTCATACAACCCCTCATGGAAAAATCACCCGAACCTTAGGTGGAAACAAAACCAAAACTCTCAACAAACCAATTCTTCCAACCCACCTAATCGTTTCCAATCAAGCGGTTCCAACTCGAACCGTACTTTCAGCAACAATCCTTCCGGCAATGGTAGTACCAATAACTTTGAAGGATTGATTTCCCAATTTATGGCATCTCAAGAAGCTCGGATAGCTAGATTCGAGACCGAATTCAATCAACAACAAACTGAGATGACCAATAAAATTGACAACTTGTTGAAAGCCCTCAATAACCAAGTGTTATCACCTCCACATAAGGACGCTAGGAACACAAATAGCGGACCCCAAGTAAAAGACCCCTATTCATCCAAACACGTCCACTTTGTCAACATTGTCACTATTAAACCAATTGATAGGAATGAGGATAATAGTGAACCTAAGGATGAGGATAGGAAAGTCGAGGTTGATAAGGAAGTTAGGACAAGTGAGATTGAAGAAGTAGATGATGATGAGGACTACTTCAATAGGCTACCCACTAAGGAAGAGCGTGCATATCATACAAACCTATTCGATGACCCCGAGACACCATACTTCCTAGGTAGACCAATCATAGAAATAGGCGACCCTTCTAATCTCAACATACCATGCAACATCGGACATCTACATGTGTGGAAAGCTTACATCGACCTTAGATCGCCCATAAACATCATGACTAGAGCCCACTACAACTTGATAATGAAAAATCAACTTGGGTATAGGATGCTCCCTGACAAGGGTTGGATGAGTAACTTCACGGGAAGAGTTAAGGGATTACCGGTTTATGTAGGAAACTTCACCTATGTCACCGACTTTGTAATTGTAGAAGATATCCGCCCAATAGTCGATGCATCCTTGACTCAAGTGGTTTTTGGAAAACCATTTGTTGAGGTCTCTAGAATGACTTATGAACCTTCCTTAGGGATAGTTAGATTTAAGGATGAGACCGATGAAGTAAGCTACCAAATGCCATATAAGATAGAACAATTCCAACACTTGTCAAATGTTGAGAAGGAGCTTAAACAAGCGGTCTACTATAGGAATGATAAGGATAGAAGTAAAGGAGTAGACTATGTTATGGAAAGGATATTCGGTTTCTACAAGGATTGTTTGAAATTAGGACCGGAATATAAAACCGGGAAGGAGGATGGCCTAGGAACCGTGACCGATGATGGAGTCACGTAATGTACATGACTTTGAGTCTAGCTACAAGACTCGTTAATAAAGAAAAGCGCTTTTTGGGAGGCAACCCAAGCTTTATTTGTTTTATTTGCTTTGTGTGTTTATTTATTTGTTTGTTTGATTTTATTTGTTTCCGTATGTATGTTTAATTTTTATTCTTATTGATTCATGTTCAAAACTAAATTGTGAAAATGCTTTATTTTGTTTTTAACTTCGTCTTAACTACATATAAAGGTATTTTGCAAAAGATAAGTGTAAGGGAAATCTAAATCGGTTTATTAGAACACATATTAACATGAATCGTAATAATAATAAATTAGCATACATATTAGTATTTGTTTGAGTCAAATGCTTGTATCGAGTCATAATGAAGTTTTGCAGGAATTCCAGGAAGTAAGGTAAAGGTTTTTCGAGAAATTTTCCGGAAACTTAAAATGAAAATTTTTGTCAGGTCATTTCTGACGGCGTCAGGGGTTATAACCTGACGGCGTCAGATTTAATTTACAGAAATTTTTGAAAGTTTTGTTTTCATAAAAAGTTTTTATTAAATCTCCAACTTATAATCTCCAGGAATCTGCAAAATTATCAGTCCACAAGCATTATATCCTTATATATAGATTTTATCCCGCCGATGTTATGCAGGTTTTCGTGTTTGTTTTCTCAGGTTTAACAGGTTATTTTGGACAAGGAAATGTTTATGGAATCAAGCTTATGGCGATGCATTAGTCATGGAGCTTCAACATTCTCTTTGGAGGAAGATTTAACCGTGTGATTTCACTATCCAACGAGCGAATCAGGGGAGTATTTGATTTCATTCTTTTACTTTATGCTTTTACATCTTGTTATTTGAACATTGGGGACAATGTTCATCTTAAGTGTAAGGGGAGGGTAAAAGTACGATTTTAGAGAATACAATTACGCTTGATTTTTGTTTGTTTAACAATAGATGTGTAATAAAACTGAGAGAAATACTTGTTAAGGTAATTTTAGTGCCAAATTTAAAATTTTTTACAACATATAGGAGTGAAACTTTGATCTTAATGAGCGTCTCACGGATAGGAGATATATGACTAGCACAAAAACCGTACCACTAAAAAAATTTTCCACCCCAAATATGTGAGGTTCGCCCCTAGAATTGGTAGGAAAAGCATTTATGCTATGATGTGTGTACCGGTAGCACTTAGATTCTAGAACTTGCGTTAGGACCATTCCAAGGCCATAAGTGAGACTACATTCGTGTAGTTAGATTTACTACATGATAAGAGGCATTAGGATTAACCCATTGTTTTACACCTGTGTTTTTGTTATAATTACATTGGCTACATTGGTCAAGTAATTCTCCCACACCCTTTGCGTTGTACTCATTTTTAGTACACGATACCCCTAGTACACCCCTCAGAGCCTATCTTTTCGTTTCGACCTTTAAGCATTTTACTTAAAGGAAGAATTTGTTACACCCCACTAAAATGTACACCCAAATCGCCTTAGCCTACCTTGTATGCACTCATTTTTTGTGCATTATTGTTACAACATTTGTTTAAACCCAAGTTAATTATCCAATTGATTACATGGTTGCTAAGTCGAGTCATATCCTTGTACATATTGTTTTGGGACGATTGGGACTCATGGGTAAAGTACTAGTGTAATGGAGTAATGGGGAAGAACATCATTTATTACCCCCATATGTGCTAAATATTTTAAAAGTACTCCAAGTTTTTCAATTATCTTAATCCGAGTCATTAGAATAGTTATTTGTAAAGTTATGTAAAAGTTCAAGTGTAAGGGGGATGCAACGCCCCTATGATGTATTATTTTGGATGGTAGGGTAAAAGTGTATGCAAAAAAAAAAAAAAAAAAAAAAAAAAAAAAAAAAAAAAAAAAAAAAAAAAAAAAAAATCAAGAAAAACACAAAAAAAAAATGAGAAAATGAAAAATGGAAAAAACATACGGACTACCATCCCGTTTCATTTTATGTTTGCTTTATATTTTTGTTATTTTGTTATTTCGTTTTTAGCTTAAGATCGAGTCGAGTCTTGGCTTAGCAACATTGTATAGTACATGTAATTGATCAAGATCTTTAACTATCCACCAGTAAAATATCCTTTATCCAACAAAACCGTGTTTTCCTTTTCCCTACACCTAACGTTATAACCCATTTAAAAGCCCTCTTTGATAGTTTATCTTAGGTGCTTACGCCTAGTGGAGGAGGTTTTCGATCCTTTCCCAAGCCTATGGTAATCTATTTGCTATGACAGGTAGTGAGAGATATTTTCCGTTTTCATTTATGAGATTTATTTTGATGACACTTGAGAGATGTGAGTATCTAAACACTACTTGTGAGGTGCTAGTTTATAATCTCCGTGCTTATTATGATTGAAGTGGAACGATTATTTGTTGTAATTACTTTTATGTTAGCATTAAATGACCCCTAACTTGTATTTTGATTAGAATAAAAGCGCATTTGCTTGAGGACAAGCAAATCTCAAGTGTAAGGGTATTTGATGAGGCGAAAAGTGTACCGCTTTTAAGGGGTCATTTAAGCCCGAAATCGTATTTATTTGATCAAATATTGCCCTAAATCGTTCCTTTTGTCATTTTAGGTACTTTTGAGGAGAAATCTGGAAAAGGAGGCATTTTGGACGTTTTTGGAGCATTAAAGTGAAGAATACGACAAAGTCTCAAAATCGGCTGAAATTTACCTTTGACGGCGTCAGAATCATCTCTTGACGGCGTCATGCCTTGGCAAGAAAAGTGGGATGTGAAATTTACTCATGACGGGCCAGTGAGTTAGCATGAGAATTCTGACGGCGTCACGCTTTAACTAAATCAAGGGCGTCACGGCTTAAATCATAAGGGGACGGCGTCACGTTCAAGTTTAGACGGCGTCAAGCCTTGATAAGCCAGAATGGATTTTTGAAGAGCTAAAGAGGGACGGCGTCAAGAAGGTCACCCGGGAACCCTAAAAGCGGCGAGGTGACGGCGTCACAATGCATAAGGTGACGCCGTCAGATCCAAAAATCTATATATAGTTTTCTAATCTTTTGTCATTAAGGAGGGCTTAGTGTGTGGAATTTTGGGATAAAACCCTAAGACGATTTTAGCTACTTTTTCAGGGCTTTTTGCCTTGAGATCTTCCATGTTTCATTGAAAGATAAGTTATCAATTAATCATTCAATATGTCTATGTGTTGTTTGATTCTATCTTATGCTTGTCTTTTGTTTAACATGTTAGGCTAATTTTATCTTGTGTTTGCTTAGATCTAATGAAACCTAGCTATTGATTATTGGTTGTTAGTGTGTTGTTAGTTGTATTGGATGATTGTTTATCTATGTTAGGCTTAAGAAAACTGGCTAACTTCCTATTCGGTAACTTGCTTGAACGTCTTAAGAAACATGAACCAAACGCGTACTAAAGGTTTTTATGGTTGTATTTAATGCACAAGCGAATTCTAGTGATCCCATGTTAGGAGCTTCCTAGCCGGCTCGACATAGGAGTGAAGTAGGAGCTTGTAGAGTTTGGGGAAGTAAGTACGCCACCCCACGAATGGTATTAAGGAATACACCCGTCATCCACGCAACTAATACACACTAATTAACCGGTAAAAGATAGTTAGGGAGTAAGGAAATCTAAGTAAACACATTTCTCTACACATAAGTTTCTCACCACATTTTCATTTTTGTTATTTATTTTATTGCATTTGTAGTAATTTGGGTTAGTTGACTAGCAACTAATTCCGCCCACTCCTTCAAACCCGAGATTTTACTTGCTTTCATAAAATTATAAAAACATAAAAAGAATCTTCCTCAACCCTTAGACCTAATTAGAGTAGCCTTTCATACCTAACGAACACTATTCCCTGTGGAGAACGATCAATCCCCCGTACTTACCACTACACTATACTACATCGGTCAGGTACACTGCCTGGTGGGGTTGTAAGCCTCTTGAGATCCCTCGAGAGGTAAAACCTGTTGTAAGGTTACAAAACCGCACATCAGTTTATGACTATAATTCTCATCTCTTCTCACTTTTAGTCACGTTAAAACCATTCTTGACCCATTGAAATAATTCGAACGATACATATATATGATCTATTCGGTTCTATTGATTAACCCCTACTCAAAACCCTCCTCCTAAGTCACTAGGTACTTAAGTTATTCCTTATCTCATCCAATCTCTGCACCTATCGAATCTCACACAACTTGCATATTTAAAAACTATAAAACTTGACCACATGCATGCATATATATCGAACTCAATGTATAACCATTTCTCACTTGTAAAACACACTCACACACACTCTCTAAGTCTCTAAAATCCCCTGCCAAGTCATTCGAAGGAAGCTAGGATCATTTGCTATCTATTCGAGTTCTTTTCCAAGCGTATAAGCATTATTTCGAGTCCTTGTTGATCATTCGAACGTGTAAAACCACCTCTTAGGTGTTGTAAGCTTTCTAAAACTCATGTTCCCTTCTTAATATGTCCATTTCATCATTTCATGCATTGTCTTTTATTTATTCGAACGTATATTTCATTTTTATACTTATTTACGCATCGTATTTTTTTATTTACGTTTTGTACTTAATGCCTCCTTCATGGTATGGCTAGGATTTCATTTTTCGTATTCTTTTTTCATTTATACATTCGTTAGGGTTAAAAATGTAAAATTAGTATAAATTCAAGGACCAACAGTATCTTTATTTTATTTTCATTTCCATTTCATATTTTACGTATTCTCGTTTCATTCCCGTGCATTTTTATGTTTCGTTTAATATTTAAACTTATAACGTTTATATTTATATATAACGGATTTTTAAACGATTTAACTTAACGTTTCGTTTCATCACTTTCGATGAAACGATATTTATGGTTTCAATAACATAAAAACAAGATAATATTATATATAATTGATTGGCTCCGAAACAGTCAACTTAAATCAACCACGGATGTGGTCAAATAAAGTCAAACCAATCAAGAACACAATGCAATTATCCAAGGAGTATAGTTTTATCCTCGGGTCGTTTAAGTCCCAGCGAGATGCGAAATTGTGTTTAAAAACGGATCGTGATCAAGTGTTATTGAACAGAAAAGGGATTATGATTTTGATTACACTAATGAGATAAGAAAATAGCTTTAACCAAGCTATATAAACAAGAATGTAAAAACAAGTTAACTAGAAACGTATAAAAACCTAAAAATGTACGTTTAAATTTAAACAAACGTAAACGAACGAAATAAAAAAGTGAGTTTTAAGAAATAAAAAGCCTACGGATATGAAATTTATATTTTTACAACCCTAATAATAAAAGAAAATTATTGGAAAAAGAAAATTATTTATTTAACTTATTAATTAATTATTATTAATTAAAAACTATTTAATAATTATTTAAACTAATTAAAATTCTAATAAATACTAAAAGATCAAATAAAAATCTGAAAATTTTTCTATAAATACTTTAAAGTGATAAGAAGATAATAAAATTATAAAAATGAAATCTACTTAATTAAAATTTAAAAAAAATAAATTCTATTAAATAGAAGCTATCACTATATTTCTATTTTTGGTTTTCTTAAGTCCTAAAAATATTTTTATATTTTTCCTAGATTACAAATGACAAAAGAAAATTATGAAAATTGGATTTATATTTTTCTGATTAATATTCTATTTATTATGATTTAATTACTATTTTAAATATTTTTTTATTTATTTTAAATTCTAATAAATACTAAACAAACTCAGAAAATTATGAAACTTTTTCTATAATTATCCTATGGTGACAGAAACTTATGAAAATTATAAAATCAGAAAGTGCTTAAGTAAAAAGCAGAAAAATAAGCTAAAAAGCTCAAGCTTCTTAAATAGAAGCTATCACTTTCTAAAAAGTGGTTTTTATCAAAAACTTTAAACTACAAACTTGTTTAACTACTGAAAGTAGACAACTTTAATGAAGACAAAAATTTTGAAACCAAAAAAATAAGCAGTTTGGAACTTAAAAGCTTAACAGCCAAGCTTTTGAGCTTGATGAGCTAAAAGCTTGAAAATAAGCTAAAACTTATGGAACAAAGATGAAATGTACTGAGATACTTGTGAATGAGTTAAAGACACCAAGAAAAGCCAGGCTTATAAGCCACAAAAGCTCAAAAATAAGCCAAAGGCTTATTGAGTCTGCTGATGTGCTTGTGGAGCAGGGCAAATTTGCCTGTTTTGCAGGCCTGATTTAGGGGTTCAGATGAGCTTTAAAAATCACAATAAAATTTAGAGATATAGATAAGCTGGGTGTGCTTATTATCCCAAAAGATCAGCTTGTGAGGATTTATGATGAGTGAATTAAAAATTCAACAAGGGCTGCAAAAAACACAAAATCTGATAAAATTGTTGCTGATGTGGTGTTGTGATATGCAAACTAGCACAGGAAAGGCACCAAGGTTTTTGGCACACACTAGTATGATCCAAAGTGACACAGAAACACAAACTTTATGGACAAAACAAGCTTGTATCAGCTTGTGGCTTATATGAGCAAATGGTAACCTGAAATTTCCACAGACAAAGCCAAAGGGCTAAATCTAGCTATCTGACTTATTTGACCTTGAAATTAGCTTATTTTGGCTTACTTAAGCTTGATCAAAGTTGACTAATAGGTAAATGCACAGTAACTAGTTGGTTTGACTGGGTTGACCTGCTAATCCAAACACCCCTTTATGGGTGGTCTGATTTGGATTTTAACTGAACAAGGGTTATATTAAGCTAAGATATGAACTCTAATAACTTAAACAAGTGAATTAAGCTGTAAACTTGACTAGTAACTGAAAAAGAAACAATCTAATTAAGCTAGCTTATAAAAACTATTTTTGGCTTTTATAGGTGTTTTAAGTGAAATTGAAGACAAAGGTAATTTAAACTGAAAAGATTGATGAAATGATACTAGAAACTATCAATAAGCTAGAAATTACAATTACAAACTACAATTAAGCTGATCTACAGTAGTAATAAGGAATAAGCTAAAAATAAGAAACAAGCTTACAATCGAATTTGATTATGCAATGATAAAACTAGGACAAAGAACCCCCTAGCTTGTTCACACAAGCTAGAAAACTCCACTAAGCCTTCCCTTATAGCTTATTATACCCCAGATAGCTTATTTATCCAAACTTTGACTTTTCCTTGACTTTTTCCATTGCTTGAAATTCAGAACTGAGAGATGCTAAATAAGCTTACAAGAAACTATGTAGAGCTTATGTAAGCTTATTAAAAGGTGATTTGGACCTTTTGATAGTATTTAAATAGGACTGAGAACTTATACGATTAACAGATAACTTGAAACTCAAATGTAACTGAATACTTAACACAAATTAACTTGAAACTTGATCAATATAACTGAAATAAACTTACATTCAACTGAAACTTGAGTTTACAAAAGTACATTAACTAAAAATAAAAATACGAGTAAAAATTAAATTAACTACTAACTATTTTCTATTACACATATCTATATATACTAAAGGCAACTGGGAAAGTCCTTGTCGACATCACTAACAAATCCCCATCATCCAATTGCTCTAATTTGATCTTGTTCGTCCACTTGGAAAATTGGCGGGAAAAGTGGATTTTGGCTATCTTTTCTGATTTAGCTAGTGGGGAGTGGGAGGGATGCATTAATTGCATTTGGATGTGTTAGGTAACTTGTAGGAGGAGGGGGGATGACTGGGTTAGTGGTTTTGGGTGAGCTGGGGGGTGAGTGTCTGGTATTGGCGCCAATGGTGGTTTAGGAGATGACGGGTTTGACTTTGTTTGACTGAGTTGTTAAACTCAGTCAAACAAAGGGTTGGGGTTGGGCTTATTGCATTTTGGGCTTGGTCTGATAACTGGGTTGGTTAAATAATAAGGATTGGGTTGGGTTTGTGGGGTAAATGGGATGGGTTGGTTTATTTATTTTTGGTGTTGGGTTTAATGTATTAGTTTGGATCCGGATTTGGTAGAATTAAACATAGGGACCAAACTTGTAATTCTTTCATTCTTGAGGGGCTGAGTTGTAAAGTTTCCAAACTCCTTTCAAGGACTAAACCTGCCAATCTATAATAACACAAGGACTAAAGTTGTATATTTTTAACATTTTAAAACTTTAGGGACCTTTTATGTAATTTTGGATTTTAAAGGGACTTGTTTTGTAAATTCCCAAAAGTTATCAAAAGTGTTCCAATTTGTAAGTTCATGCATAGTACAAGGGTATTTTTGGAAATTTCAAGTTTTATAATACCCAGGGACCATTTTTGACAATTTTGATACTTGAGGGGCTAAACTTGCCAAGTTGTGTAAACTTTTATCCAGGGACCATTTTGTGAATATTTTTGGTTTCCCAAAGACTTAAGTTGACTTTTTATTTATTTAAAACCTTCAGGGACTAGTTTTGACAACTTTTGAAAGTTGAGGGACTGAAACTGCCAATTATGCAAACTTTGTTCGTTTTTCAACTGTTTTTAAACATTTTGCATCTGAAACATATAAAACACAATTTTGTGATAATTTCAGTATTATGATGCATTTCTGAGTGTTTTTGGATGTTTTGGCAGCTCAGATTAGGTAAAAATGATGAGTATTTAGACACTCATCAATAATATTATTTTGGAACTTTAAGCATTTTAAGCATATCATTCACTCTCATCACAAACAACTTCGTCATTCGATACCAATTCAAGCATTATCCGTATTAGGCTAAAACCATCAAAATCTCAGACTTCCTTATTATTATCCAGGTTGTGTGTTGAAGCCGTTTTCTTAATTTCATTTGATTTCATATTTCCTCTTTGCCAGTTACATTCAAGGTGAGTTCATAGTCCCACTTTTAACTTTTAAATGCTTTCAAATATGTGGGGAGATACATGTTATAAAACAGAACGCAAGTATTTTTCTGTATGCTTTACCTGACTGATATTGCCTAAGTTACTGATTATTGCCTTTATTTAAATTCTCTCCCATCATGAGCCATTAACCACTGAGGTGGACGCAAATTTAGTGAACATATATGTGAAGGCTGACTGGCTGTTTGAACTATCTTGAATATGGCCTTAGTTGCTAGCTGGATAGGTTCAGATACACTTTATTTGAATTTAAAATAGGAATGTGGCAATATCCTATAGAGGGCCATAACTCATGCCATTAATTTGGATTGTTCTGACCGTTTGTGCGGTACATGTTAACGTTTGAGTGTCATGAGACTTAGGGCAATATACTGATCGCAATATTTCTTTTTCATGATAATTGTATTTATATGCAATTATAGACTTGTGTTCAAAACTGATTATTATTATAAATGCTATAGTTTCACTCAACAATTTTGTTGACTTTTAAAGCATGTTATCTCAGGTAATTAACAGGAGCATTCATGGCATTGGAGCAGGCAAGTAACGGATGGTTTTGGTGTCAAATAAATATCTTTCATTCATATCAAACTTATATTATCTTTTGTGGAATATTAAACGCTGAAATTTCCCTTTTTGTATTTGAATTTCTGATGCGTGGTTTTGCAACCTTACAACAGGTTTTACCTCTCGAGGGATCTCAAGAGGCTTACAACCCCACCAGGCAGTGTACCTGACCGATGTAGTATAGTGTAGTGGTAAGTACGGGGGATTGATCGTTCTCCACAGGGAATAGTGTTCGTTAGGTATGAAAAACTACTCTAATTAGGTCTAAGGGTGAGGGAAGATTCTTTTTGTATTTTTATATATTTTTTTATGAAAGCAAGTAAAATCTCGGGTTTGAAGGAGTGGGCGGAATTAGTTGCTAGTCAACTAACCCAAATTACTACAAATGCAAATAAAATAAAATAACTGAAAATGAAAAGGTTGTGAAACTTATGTGGAGAGAAATGTGTTTACTTAGATTTCCTTACTCCCTAACTATCTTTTACCGGTTGATTAGTGTGTATTAATTGCGTGGATGACGGGTGTATTCTTTAATACCAATCGTGGGGTGGCGTACGTACTTCCCCAACTCTACAAGCTCCTACTTCACTCCTATGTCGAGCCGGCTAGGAAGCTCCTAACATGGGATCACTAGAATTCGCTCATGCATTAAATACAACCATATAAACCTAGTACGCATTGGTTCATGTTTCTTAAGACGTTCAAGCAAGTTACCGTATAGGAAGTTAGCCAGTTTTCTTAAGCCTAACATCGATAAACAATCATTCAATACAATTAATAACACACTAATAACCGATAATCAATAGTTAGGTTTCATTAGATCTAAGCAAACACAAGATAAATCTAGCCTAGCATGTTAATCAAAAGACAAGAACAAGATATAATCAAACAACACATAGACATATTGATTGATCAAATGAATACTTATCTTCAATTAAACATGGGAGATCCAAGGGTATGAAAACCCTTAAAAATAGCTGAAATTCGTCTTAGGGTTTCTCCTCACAAAGTTGCACACTAATGACAAAAAATTGCAAAACTATATATAGAGTTTAAGGTCTGACGGCGTCACGTTATAGGACTTGACGCCGTCACCTCGCCGTGTCTAGGGTTCCCGAATGGCCTTCTTGACGCCGTCCCTTTGTAGCCTTCCAAAATCCGCTCTGGCCTATCAAGGCTTGACGCCGTCAGAAATGGGCGTGACGCCGTCCCTCTTTAGCTTAAACCGTGATGGCCTTGATCACCTCAAAGGGTGACGCCGTCAGAATTTACATTGCAAAACTCCCTGGCTTATCATGTGTATTTTTCATATCCACCTCTTTTGCCAAGCCGTGACGCCGTTTAGAACAATCCCTGACGCCGTCAAAGGTACTTTTCCAGCCGATTTTGAGACTTTGTCGTTTTCTTCACTTTTATGCTCCAAAAACGTCCAAAATGCTTCCTTTTCCAGATTTCTTCTCCAAAGTACCTAAAATGACAAAAGGAACGATTTAGGGCAATATTTGATCAAATAAATACGATTTAGGGCTTAAATGACCCCCTAAAAGCGGTACACTTTTCGCTTCATCAAATACCCTTACACTTGAGATTTGCTTGTCCTCAAGCAAATGCGCTTTTATTCTAGTCAAAATACAAGTTAGGGGTCATTTAATGCTAATATAAAAGTAATTACAACAAATGGTTGTTCTACTTTAATCTTAATAAGCACGGAGATTACAAACTAGCACCTCACAAGTAGTGTTTAGATACTCACATCTCTCAGGTGTCATCAAAATAAATCTCATAAATGAAAATGGATAATATCTCGCACTACCTGTCATAGCAAATAGATTACCATAGGCTTGGGAAAGGATCAAAAACCTCATCCACTAGGCGTAAGCACCTAAGATAAACTATCAAAGAGGGCTTTTACATGGGTTATAACGTGAGGTGTAGGGATATGATAAACACGGTTTTGTTGGATAAGGGATATTTTACTGGTGGCGAGTTAAAGATCTTGATTAATTACATGTACAATATGGCATTGCTAAGCCAAGACTAGACTCGACTTAAGCTAAAAACAAAATAACACAAACATAAAATAAACATAAAATGAAACGGGATGGTAGTCCGTATGTTTTTTTTCTACTTTTTTTTTTTTTTTTTTTTTTTTTTTTTTTTTTTTTTTTTTTTTTACATACACTCTTGCCCTACCATCCAAAATAATACATCATAGGGGCGTTGCATTCCCCTTACACTTGAACTTTTACATAACTTTACAAACAACTATTCTAATGACTCGAATTAAGATAATCGAAACACTTGGAGTACTTTTAAAATATTTAGCACATATGGGGGTAATAATGTTGTTCTTCCCCATTACTCCATTACACTAGTACTTTACCCATGAATCCCAATCGTCCCAAAACAATATGTACAAGGATATGACTCGACTTAGCAACCATGTAATCAATTAGATAATTAACTAAGGGTTTAAACAAATGTTGTCACAATAATGCACTAAAAATGAGTGCATACAAGGTAGGCTAAGGCGATTTGGGTGTACACTTAAGTGGGGTGTAACAAATTCTTCCTTTAAGTAAAATGCTTAAAGGTCGAAACGAAAAGATAGGCTCTGAGGGGTGTACTAGGGGTATCGTGTACTAAAAATGAGTACAACGCAAAGGGTGTGGGAGAATTACTTGACCAATATAGCCAATGTAATTATAACAAAAACACAGGTGTAAAACAATGGGTTAATCCTAATGCCTCTTATCATGTAGTATATCTAACTACACGAATGTAGTCTCACTTGTGGCCTCGGAATGGTCCTAACGCAAGTTCTAGAATCTAAGTGCTACCGGTACACACATCATAGCATAAATGCTTTTCCTACCAATTCTAGGGGCGAACCTCACATATTTGGGGGTGAAAAATTTTTTAGTGGTACGGTTTTTGTTCTAGTCATATAACTCCTATCCATGAGACGCTCATTAAGATCAAAGTTTCACTCCTATATGTCGTAAAAAATTTTAAATTTGGCACTAAAATTGCCCTAACAGGTATTTATCTCAGTTTTATTACACATCTACCATTAAACAAACAAAAATCAAGTGCAATAGCATTCTCTAAAGTATCGTACTTTACCCCCCCCCCCCCCTTACACTTAAGATGAACATTGTCCCCAATGTTCAAATAACAAAATGTAAAAGTAACAAGGTAAAAGAATGAAATCAAATACTCCCCTGATTCGTTTGGTGGATAAGGAGGTAACATGGTTAGATCTTCTTCCAAGAGAAAGTAGAAGCTCCAAGACTAATGCATCGCCAAAAGCTTGATTCCACATACATCTCCTTGTCCAAAATAACCTGTTAAACCTGAGAAAACAAACACGAAAACCTGCATAACATCGGCGGGATAAATTCTATATAAGGATATAATGCTTGTGGAATGATAATTTTGCAGATTCCTGGAGATTATAAGTTAGAGATTTAATAAAAACTTTTTATGAAAACAAAACTTTCAAAAATTTCAGAAAATTAAAACCTGACGCCGTCAGAAATGATCTGACAGAATTCTCATGTTAAGTTTCCGGAAAATTTCTGGAAAAACCTATACCTTACTTCCTGGAAATCCTGCAAAACATCATTATGACTCGATACAAGCATTTGACTCAAACAAATACTAATATGTATGTTAATTTATTATTATTACGATTCATGTTCATTTGTTCTAATAAACCGATTTGGATTTCCCTTACACTTAACTTTTGCAAAATACCTTTATATGTAGTTAAGACGAAGTTAAAAACAAGATAAAGCATTTTCACAATTTAGTTTTGAACATGAATCAATAATAATAAAAATTAAACATACATACGGAAACAAATAAAATCAAACAAACAAACAAACAAACAAACAAACAAATAAAGCTTGGGTTGCCTCCCAAGAAGCGCTTGTTTTTGTTCGAGTCACGAGCCTGACTCTACCCTTATTTAACGGAAATAGGGGAGGTTTTCCCTACACTTAGGATTAAGTGCGGGTGGAAGTAGCGATACACACCCTTAGGGTGGAAATATGCCACGTGAGGTGAAGGGGGTGAGTGAATGGCTTCCTTCATCCTAAAACTACCCGGATAATATGGGTTGATGGGTGGGTCGGTTCCTCTTTTGTCTCCTAGAAATGTATCTAAGGATGGAAAGTTGTGTAAAGGTTGAGGTTCCGGTTCATCAACACTAGGAAATTCCCTAGAACTAAGAGTAAGGTTATCACTATAAGTATTCAAACCTATATCCTCTAGTGGTGCTTGGTCCAAGGATTCTACCTCCATCGGGATTCCTAAAGTCTCTTCTACTTCTTCCGGGTAAGTCACGGGCGGTGTGGGTGCCTCAAATGATGGTGGGTTTTGTGGAGTACTTGGTGGACTTGGATTTTCTACTTTATCCTCCATCTTATCTTGATTACCTATGTGCTTATTATGTGATTTGTTGAAGTCTATCCCCAACATGCACCTAGGTATCTCAAATCCTTTTCTATTCATCTCAAATTCTTGGTCTGATTCATAAGAATCATTCTCAATAACTTGATCACTATGTTCCATTTGCCTAAAGGATTCCTCATACTCATCATATGTCTTGGTGAAATCTAATCCAAGCATGCACCTAGGTAGTTCAACATTAACCATCTCACAATCTTGGTTGGGTTCATAAGAAACTATCCTAGGTGAAGGCTCATATGGTGCATAGGTTTCACTTAATAAGGTATTTTGAGGGTTTGATGGGGCTCCTAAGGTGATTTCCTCAAAAGTTTTATGCACTTGGTCTCTTTTCTCAAGATACTCACTAAAATCTATGTAAGATCCTGTTCTCATTACTTCATTCCACCATCTTGATTTATCCAAATTAGTAAAATTATATTTCTTCATGTAAAACTCTAGTCGCGGATTTGGTAGATTCATGTTCTCCATAATGGCGAACAGAAGAGTCAATGGAAAAACTTTACGAACAAAAGCACAAAGAAAAGATAGACTACGAGAAAGCTAATAAAAAGAAAATAAAAATCTCACTAGATAGGAATCTAATGAGTAGACCTAATAAAGATAAAATTTCAACCTAAACAATAACTATTTCCCTGGGCTGCGGTGCCAAAAACTTGATGCGTGGTTTTGCAACCTTACAACAGGTTTTACCTCTCGAGGGATCTCAAGAGGCTTACAACCCCACCAGGCAGTGTACCTGACCGATGTAGTATAGTGTAGTGGTAAGTACGGGGGATTGATCGTTCTCCACAGGGAATAGTGTTCGTTAGGTATGAAAAACTACTCTAATTAGGTCTAAGGGTGAGGGAAGATTCTTTTTGTATTTTTATATTTTTTTTTATGAAAGCAAGTAAAATCTCGGGTTTGAAGGAGTGGGCGGAATTAGTTGCTAGTCAACTAACCCAAATTACTACAAATGCAAATAAAATAAAATAACTGAAAATGAAAAGGTTGTGAAAATTATGTGGAGAGAAATGTGTTTACTTAGATTTCCTTACTCCCTAACTATCTTTTACCGGTTGATTAGTGTGTATTAATTGCGTGGATGACGGGTGTATTCCTTAATACCAATCGTGGGGTGGCGTACGTACTTCCCCAACTCTACAAGCTCCTACTTCACTCCTATGTCGAGCCGGCTAGGAAGCTCCTAACATGGGATCACTAGAATTCGCTCATGCATTAAATACAACCATAAAAACCTAGTACGCATTGGTTCATGTTTCTTAAGACGTTCAAGCAAGTTACCGTATAGGAAGTTAGCCAGTTTTCTTAAGCCTAACATCGATAAACAATCATCCAATACAATTAATAACACACTAATAACCAATAATCAATAGTTAGGTTTCATTAGATCTAAGCAAACACAAGATAAATCTAGCCTAGCATGTTAATTAAAAGACAAGAACAAGATATAATCAAACAACACATAGACATATTGATTGATTAAATGATTACTTATCTTCAATTAAACATGGGAGATCCAAGGGTATGAAAACCCTTAAAAATGGCAGAAATTCGTCTTAGGGTTTCTCCTCACAAAGTTGCACACTAATGACAAAAAATTGCAAAACTATATATAGAGTTTAAGGGCTGACGGCGTCACGTTATAGGACTTGACGCCGTCACCTCGCCGTGTCTAGGGTTCCCGGATGGCCTTCTTGACGCCGTCCCTCTGTAGCCTTCCAAAATCCGCTCTGGCCTATCAAGGCTTGACGCCGTCAGAAATGGGCGTGACGCCGTCCCTCTTTAACTTAAACCGTGATGGCCTTGATCACCTCAAAGGGTGACGCCGTCAGAATTTACATTGCAAAACTCCCTGGCTTATCATGTGTATTTTTCATATCCACCTCTTTTGCCAAGCCGTGACGCCGTTTAGAACAATCCCTGACGCCGTCAAAGGTACTTTTCCAGCCGATTTTGAGACTTTGTCATTTTCTTCACTTTTATGCTCCAAAAATGTCCAAAATGCTTCCTTTTCCAGATTTCTTCTCCAAAGTACCTAAAATGACAAAAGGAACGATTTAGGGCAATATTTGATCAAATAAATACGATTTAGGGCTTAAATGACCCCCTAAAAGCGGTACACTTTTCGCTTCATCAAATACCCTTTCTAAATGAATGATAATAATTCACAAAACGTATCTTTTGAGTCATTTTCTATGATTATAACTATGATCCTTCCAGTAATACCCCTATTAAGTATTCCGCTGTTAATTCAAAATTTAGGGGGTGTTACACATGAGGTGGGCATAACAGTGAGTTCAGGGGCTTAGGCTAACTACGCAATAGTGTTGAGAAAATATTGGTTGTGGTCCAGAAAATGTTTGCATGTTTCTCACGCCAAGGTTTGTAAAGCAAGTATAGGTTAAGTGGGGCTATAACTCACATATAATATTTAAACACTTGTGTTAGAATAAGGTAAACCATTGTGCAATAAACAAATAAATCATGGTTTCAAACAAGTAATGAGTTTAAGCATAAACAGGCATTGAGTTTTGTTAAAAACGAGCATGTATTCTCCCCCAAACACTTATAAAACATGTAAAGGTAGGAGCCATGAACTCACCTTAGCTTGCAGCAACGCAAAATTTCACAATGGTCACAACTGGCATCAAGAGCAAAACACAACGATATCGAGGGTACAAGCACGACGGTGCCAGATCGGCACGACCTAATATATATAGTTATCTCAGAATACGTCTCTAAATGTAAAAGAGTTTTCAAAAGACAAGCGTTTTAGTTTTCGTGGATTACTCGTATCAAAGTTTGTAAAAAGTATAGTGTTAACGTTTCGTGTGGTGGTAAGAAAACACAGACTCAAGAATACTCACGCCAAGAAGGAATAGAAAATCGACACAGTCGAGAAAAGTACGGACGAGGACTTTAGTCGAGAAAGGAATGACGAACGAAGTCAAGGAAAATAGTGACTGACCGGATCTAAACACACACGTTGTTTTGGGGATACTTTGAGTATTTACTTGATAGCACGCGGAATTTACTACCAAGTACTTAGAAGATGTTTTATGTTTGGTGATTGATTGAATAAAACAATAAGAACAACTAAGAACACAAACAATATCAACCAAACAATCACTTCAATATATATCGAACGATTACAATATGAACGTGAAGCTCTTGATAATTCGTATGAAGGGATATTAGATCTGTCTAAACCCTAACTGAGGATCTCTTTTTATAATGCAAAGAGTCCTATACAAGTAAAACATCTAACCGTATCATTCTATACAAATAAGATATACACCATATCTTTTCTATATTTATCTTCACACGGTTTCACCTTGATCTCTTAAGCAGTCCTAACGTTTCTTCATCAGCAGTCCTAACTGTTCTTCCATCAGCAGTACTAACTGTTCTTGTATTCTTCAACCGTACTAACTGCTTAAGTTTAATTCCCAACAATCCTCCCCTAAACTTATGATTTCTATGCAAATCAATAGGTTTCTTGAATTAAACTTCTGATTATGTTGATGGGGTAGATTCTTTCAAACACTTTTCTTTAATCTCGAAACACTTGGGAATTTTCTTCACATATCGTACTGTTTTTTGTCAACTCCTCAAAAATTACCAAAATTAATTTAATTCCATCAATGAATTAATTCCTTATACCAACCCAAGAGTTAATTCCTCATATCAACCCCACATTTAATGTCATTAAACCTTCATTAATTCTATAAAAAGCCTCAAATCATCTACACAAAATCTTCAACACAAATCTTCAACTTTTCAATCACAATGAATTCTTCCCCATCAAACATTATAGAGATTTCGTCCGATTCTTCGTCTGACTCATCTTCTGGAGGATGGAGAAACTATTTTCCACCAAACTATTCTTCAACCTCAAGAAACAATCTTTCAAAGAAAAAGGTTGAAATAACCTCTTCTGAAGAACCTTCAACAGATGAACTTCCACCTTATGTGGATGATTCATCCTCCTCTTCTGACTCATCTGATGATGATGATCTTCAAGAGCTATCAGTCTTATTAACAAAAGAGTTTGAAAAAGCTGCATCATCAATGAAGAGGATCCCTGTTCCTGAGAAGAAGCAAGATCCAAAACCAAGAACAGTAGTGCTGGCACTCCCTTGCAAGAAGGTGTCTGACGCCATGGGTGGCAGAGGAGTCCGCATGCGCAAAACCATGCCAGATGTCCAAGGAAAAGGAAAAGGGAAACTGAAATAGTTGTGAAACTGAAGTAGTTGTGTTGTGTTGGGTTTGTTGGTTTTGTTGGTTTTTCTTATGTGAAGCTCTTATGTAATGAATCCATCTTTAATGAATAAATTTTATGCACCTGTTTATAATCCATCTCTGACTTGTTGATTCCATCTCTGACTTCTTAATTCCTCCCCTGAATTTCATAAGCATCTTTAACAGCAACTAGAAGAAACTTTAATCCTCCCCTGTTTGGAAGAATCTTCACCATTAGATGAACTAGAATATATCACATCCAAGCTCAGCATCCAATATGACCATTTGTACAAGTTACCATCAATTCAGTTGTTTAGTTTCAAACTGCTCTCAACACTTCCAGATGTATTACCTTCTGAGAGAGGTGTATCACAGAGCATAAACTCAGTAGGAACTAAGTTTGAACAATCAGTACAAACTGGTGAAGCCAGCAGTCCAAACTGTTAACCCCAGCAGTACTAACTGTTAGCAAAAAGTTTTCAGAGATAAAATCAAATTGTAAGTTTAATGTGGATTCGAAAACAGTTTTGTCCACTTATAGTTTTTAGCAAACTATCAGCTATGAACGGATTTGACATGTCTTTACCAATAGCCGTTTGCTATGGACTAGCCAACTCTTCACACTTAGATTTGGTGAGTTGATAACCAACCAGTTTTTGGTAAACTGTCAACCATAAACGGATTTGAGTAGTCTTTACTAGAAACCGTTTGATCTGGACTAGTTGATTCTTATGTTGATTAGACATGGTGAATCAATTACCATTTGTTGTGTGACAAGCATTCACACTGGACAATCCAAACCACCATACTTTTCAAAACACAATCCAAAGCAAAAAGCTTTTCGTAACCTGAAATGTTAGTCTAAAACCAAAGAAAACACAATATACAATATTCTCTTTTAACAGTTATCACAATTTGACTAACAAATTCACAAGCAGTACTAAAAATTACTCAACAGTACTAACTATACAAATAGCACAACTAGCAGTACAAAAACCAAAAACATTTAGACATTAATCTTTTGAAGGATTAAGCATTCCAATACCTGTTACCAAGTATTGAAATCTGCTTACATCAAAACCTTTTGTTAAGAGATCAACAAAGTTGTCATCAGTGTGTATTTTAACAACTTGTATTAACTTCTTTTCAGCACAGTCTCTTATAAAATGATGTCTAATTTCAATATGTTTAGTTTTTGAATGTTGAACTGGATTCTTAATGATACACATTGTACTGCTATTGTCTATATGTATAATTGTGTTTAAGAAATTGTACCCATAATCAAGCATCTAGTTTTGAATCCATAGAACTTGAGCACAACAACTTGCAGCTGCCACATATTCTGCTTCAGTAGTAGATGTAGCCACCATAGTTTGCTTCTTACACTGCCAAGAGATTAATCTTCGACCTAAGAACTGACAACCACCTGTTGTAGACTTTCTATCCATGCTAGCACCAGCATAATCAGAATCAGAGAATGCCACTAGATCAAATGCAGACTCTTTAGGATACCATAGCCCCAAGTTAGGTTGACCTTTAAGGTATCTGAAGATTCTCTTTACTGCTGTGAGATGACACACCTTAGGATTTACTTGGAATCTTGCACAGGCACAAACAACAAACATAATATCAGGCCTAGATGATGTAAGGTACATAAACGACCCAATCATAGATCTATACATGTGCACATCCACATCTTCACCACTGTGATCCTTTAATAGCAAATGTGTCTCCTTGTCAACTGGTGTACTAGCAACCTTGGCATCTGTGAATTGGAATTTCCTCAATATTTCACCAACATATTTATACTGAGAGATAAATATACCATCTGGCTTTTGCTGTACTTGAAGACCTAGAAAGAAGGTAAGCTCTCCCATAGAACTCATCTAAAATTGGTCTTTCATCAGCTTTTCAAACTCCTTACACATCTCTTTCTTTGTAGAACCAAAAATGATGTCATCTACATAGACTTGTACCAGTAGAATATCACCCTTGTTCTTTTTAATAAAGAGAGTTTGATCAATTTTCCCTCTATGAAACCCATTCTTCAGTAGATATTTAGCAAGAGTTTCATACCAAGCTCTTGGAGCCTGATGCAATCCATATAGAGCTTTCACCACCTTATAAACCTTGTCAGGATGCTCTGGGTCTATAAAACCTGGAGGTTGTGAATCATAAACCTCTTCATCAATAGTACCATACAGAAATGCACTTTTCACATCCATTTGATAGACCATAAACCCCATAAATGAAGCATAAGCAAGAAATAATCTTATTGCTTCAATCCTGGCAACTGGAGCAAAAACTTCCTCATAATCTATACCCTCTTCCTGAGTATAGCCTTGAGCAACCAATCTTGCTTTGTTCTTTATCACAATGCCCCTCTCATCCTTCTTGTTCCTGAATACCCACTTTGTACCAATCACTCTCATTCCCTTTGGTAGATCAACCAGAACCCAAACATTCTGAATTTTGAATTGAAGTAGCTCTTCTTGCATAGCTTCAACCCAACTTGATTCTTCTAAAGCCTTTAGCACATTCTTAGGTTCAATCTGAGATAGAAAACATACACTCATGCTCATCATCATGATGTTTCTCCTCATATACCACACTGAGAAATCCATGATGATCTGGGTCTTGAATTTGCCTTCTGGTCTTGACTCCAGATTGTACATCTCCTATGATATTGGTAAGTGGATGATTCCTATGTACAATAGTATGGGGAGTAGAAGGAGCTGCATAGCTGGTAGGCATGTTTTGCAGACCATCTCCAAAGAAATCAAACTCATCAACTTGAGAAGCAGTATCAACTGGTGAATCAAGATGAGGTTGACTTGGTCCAGCAGCATCACTATTTTGCTCAGCAGTTGTAACTTGTGGCTGAGCAGTACTAACTCCATTTGTACTGCTCATTGGATTTTCAGCTTCTTTACCATTCTGACCACTGGTTTCAGCAACATCTTTCTCTTTGTCTACACCACTTGATGAAGGAATATCATCTTTCTTTGTAGAAGACTCATTCACTGGACTTTCTTCCATGACTGGTATGAAAATGCAATCATCATCTTCCTCTTCTGAACCTGTATCATGGTTAGTATTTGTACCTGTAACAGGCACATAATTCATGGAATCTGAAAGACTGTCAATATCAAAGATCCAATCTGGACCTACACCTGCAACATTTGGTTTATTCTCCAAAAATTTTATGTGCAGATTTTCTTCTACATGCTTGGTGCTTGTATTGTACACCCTAAAAGCCTTACTGTGCAGAGAATAACTAACAAAGAAACCTTCCTCAGATTTCCCATCAAACTTTCCTAGTTGGTCTTTGGTATTAAGGATAGTTACATGACAACCAAAAGGTCTCATGAAGCTTAAAGCAGGGGTTCTACCTCTAAGAAGCTCATAAGCAGTCTTATTGTGAGGTTGCACAACTAAAACCTTATTCAATACATAACAAGCAGTGCTAACTGCTTCAGCCCAAAATGAAACTGGTAGCTTAGAGTCAGCTAACATTGTCCTAGCAGCCTCTATAAGAGTCCTATTCTTTCTCTCAGCTACACCATTTTGCTGTGGGGTTCTAGCTACACTAAACTCCCTCTTAATACCTTTTTCTCTGCAAAAATCATCCATCACCCTATTCTTAAATTCAGTCCCATTGTCACATCTGATTATTTTAACCTTCTTATCAACTAGGTTTTCTACTTCAACAATAAAGGTCTTAAGGATTTCACTTGTCTCATCCTTAGTTTTCATAAAGAATACCCAAGAAAACCTACTATAATCATCAGTGACAACAAGGCAGTATCTCTTAAAGTTCAAGCTATTCACAGAGGTAGGACCAAACAAGTCCATATGCAACATATATAAAGCTTGAGAAATAGAGTTCTGGGTCTTTGGCTTACATGAGGCTCTGTGTTGCTTACCCTTAAGGCAAGAAACACAGGTTTGGTCATTGAGAAAAGTTTTATTTGGTAAACCTCTTACCAACCCATGTTTAGCAATATTGTTAATGGTTTTAAAATTAACATGACCAAGCCTCCTGTGCCATAACATTGATTCTTCCAATGTGGCTTTTGCAACAAGACAAGTAAGTCCAACCTTAGGAACTAGTTTATTCATCTCAACACTGTATGTATTATCCTTTCTAGGGATTTTAAGCAATACTTGACTTTCATCAGGTAGCTTGAAATCAGGAGAAAGTATAAGACAATCAGTATCAGTAAATAAAACTTTGTTCTGTTTATCACAAATTTGTGATACACTGAAAAGATTGTACTTAAGTTCTGGTACATAATACACATTTTCAAAATCAAGGTTACCAGTTTTAATTACCCCTTTACCAGTAATCCTTCCTCCAATACCACCACCAAAGAAAACTGGTCCTCCATCCAGAGCAATAAAGTCTGAAAGATATGACATGTTGCCTGTCATGTGCCTTGAACATCCATTGTCTAAATATCCTCTATCTTTTTTACCATTTGAAGGATGTTCCTGCACATAAAATAAAGTTGTTAGTTTCTTTTGGGGATCCAAACCATCACTGGTTTGGATCTGCCTTGTGCATCAAAATGAGAAAACTTATTGGAGGTCTTTGATGCACCATTGGGTTTGGTAGAATTTTTAACCCAATGTGCTGAGGCCTTGACAGCATTGCCCCTTTTTCCCTTAACATTTAAGTGCCTAGCAGTAGAATTTGCTGGTCTAGCAGTTGGAACTGCTGACCTAGCAGTTGAAACTGCTGACCTAGTAGTTGGAACTGCTTGTTTAATTTTAGGCACCCACTTCTGATTAGTCATTGTTGTTTTCTGATAAAAATGCCTTTTAACTGTTTGTGCATGATTTGAAAATTGTTTTGCACTTGTAACAGTTTGCCTGTTATTAAACCACTTATTTTGACTAGCAGTTGAAACTGTTTTGATGCCATTCTTTAACATAGCAGCTTTGGGTGACATCATATGATTTCCATTAGGGTTTGTCAATCTAGTTGGACTATTTTGAGTTACCCTAGCATTATTATTCTAGTTCACCCTTGCATTCCCAGAAACCCTCTTTTTCCATGGGTTAGAATCACAATAAGCAGCCATATGATCAAAACTTCCACAAACAAAACACACTTTTCTAATCATGGCAAACTTATCATCCAATTTCTTAGATTTTGAGTGATTCCAGTTCCTATGACTACTCTCAGAACTTGATGATCTATTCTTAGTCCTATACATCTCAGCATATCGAACACTTTTCCTAACTGGTTTTATGTTTTCAGTCTTAACCACTTTAGGAGCATGTTTAACTTCTACCTTAACAACATTAGGTTTGACCTTAACCTTTGCATCCTCATCATCAGATGTCCAATTCTCAATAGTTGGTGCATCTGAGTTCCTATCAGAGGACATCTTTTCCTCAGAAAGATGTTTATCACTAGCACTCACAAAAGAATCTTCTGCCTTAACAAATTTAACAGGATTCTCACTAATCTTAACACCATATCTAGGAAAATCCATATCCTTAAACTCTTCTAAGCCTGTATGAGCTAAATCAATTCCTGGTGGAACAAACATTCCTCTAAGAGGAGGTGCAACTGACTTATAACCTAAACCAGATTTAGCTTTGTTAAGGATTTGACTCTCTACTATCTTCTTAACTCCATGTGAAGTATGTTCAAGAGTATCTACACTTAACTGGATGTTTTCTTTTCCCTTTTTAAGCTTCTCTAGTTCATATACAAGTCCACTCATTTTATTATCTTTTATTTGCAATTCCCTCTTTAAAATGCCTATCTCATCAGAGAAGTTTGACTCATTCTGTCTATAAAACACAATTTGTTCTTCCAAAACAGTTAATCCTCTTTTATGATTTGTCAGACTAGAATTTACTTGATTAAATTCTACTCTAAGATCATCATACTGTTTCTTAACATTTTCATATTCTTTTAAAGCACGACAAGAATTTGAACAATTTTCAAGTATATGTACCTCAGAGTCTGAGAAAGCCATCAAACCCAAGTTAGCTGGTTCCTCTTCTTCCTCCATGAAGCTCCAATCAAATCCAGCTCCATCTACAGCTACCATAGCCTTGGAAGAAGGTTCTTCAACATTAACTGTTCTCCTTGTTCCTTGCTGATTCTTAAACCCTTGACCCTGGTTGCTTTGTTGTCTTGGACCTCTATATTCCCTGGCAAAATGCCCCATCTTATGACAATTAAAGCATTCCACCTTAGACTTATCATACCCGGCAACATCTATTCCATTTAAGGTAATCTTATTCCCAGTCCTTTGGTAATACTTCTTAGCCCTGATGCTTATCAATGCCAACTGCCACTTTAAATCCATAGCTTCCAAATCATCTTCAGCAATTTGAAGAAGATCTTCATTAAAGATCTTAGACCCACCAGACTGTTCTGACACAAATGCATATATGGTCTCTTTAGTCAAGCCAACAGTACTAGTTTTTACACTAGCAGTGCTAACTGTTGGTTTAGCAGTACCAACTGCTTCTTCATCTTCATGATTCGAACTGTTTGAAGAAGATACAAAAGCCATATTCCCTGAACTGGAACTGGTGCTACCACCCTTCTTGACCTTCTGCTCAACAATCTTAAGATTGTTGTAAAGCTCATTCATTGTCATTTTTCTCCAGCTCTGGTTTATTGCTCCAAACCACAACATAAGTGTTCCATTCAGCAGGTAAACTATTTAGAAACTTCATGTTGAGGTCTTCCTGAGGTATCACAATCTTCAACACAGTAAGTTGATTGATGATCTTTTGAAGCCTATTAAAGATATGGTCCAAAGTTTTATTGCTTGATGCAGTGAAGTTCTCATAACTTTGCTTAAGTTGGGTTTTCTGTGCCTTCTTGGTAGCTTCATTGCCACCAAATATTTCCACCATTGCTTCAAAAAGAGTTTTAGCCGAATCGTAATGGCTAAAATTCAGCACTTGATCATTAGGAATTGCCATTAGTAACAAATTCCTAGCCTTTTGATCATTCTTCTTTTTTATTCTCTCCTAGTTTGTAACAGGCTCAGTGTTAAGCTTTGTGATCTTGGAACCATCAGCACGTGTTTCTTCAACAGGAATTGGTTTGAAGGAATCACCATTGATAATGATATCCCATAATGCATAGTCTTGCACCATGAAATATTGCTCTATTCTGAGCCGCCATAAATCGTATTCATTCTGTTTCAGCATGGGGAGTTTAGCAAGGATTGAGGTTTGAGGTGTCTCCATGTCCATCTTCTTGGTTGCTAGTGAGTAAATACTTCTGGTTCTTCTAAACTCAAAGTATCAGAAACCTGGCTCTGATACCACTTGACCGGATCTAAACACACACGTTGTGTTGGGGATACTTTGAGTATTTACTTGATAGCACGCAGAATTTACTACCAAGTACTTAGAAGATGTTTTGTGTTTGGTGATTGATTGAATAAAACAATAAGAACAACTAAGAACACAAACAATATCAACCAAACAATCACTTCAATATATATCGAACGATTACAATATGAATGTGAAGCTCTTGATAATTCGTATGAAGGGATATTAGATCTGTCTAAACCCTAACTGAGGATCTCTTTTTATAATGCAAAGTGTCCTATACAAGTAAAACATCTAACCGTATCATTCTATACAAATAAGATATACACCATATCTTTTCTATATTTATCTTCACACGGTTTCATCTTGATCTCTTAAGCAGTCCTAACGTTTCTTCATCAGCAGTCCTAACTGTTCTTCCATCAGTAGTACTAACTGTTCTTGTATTCTTCAACCGTACTAACTGCTTAAGTTTAATTCCCAACAGTGACAAAGGAAAATGTTAACATAATAAGTTAATTAATACGTTTCGGTGTTTACCAAATAACCCCAAATAGTTTGGAAATAATTAATATAGTTTTGGAAAGGTAATTTAAGTTATATAATGATGAAGCGAAAAGTGTACCGCTTTTAAGGGGTCATTTAAGCCCTAAATCGTATTTATTTGATCAAATATTGCCCTAAATCGTTCCTTTTGTCATTTTAGGTACTTTGGAGAAGAAATCTGGAAAAGGAAGCATTTTGGACGTTTTTGGAGCATAAAAGTGAAGAAAACGACAAAGTCTCAAAATTATGCTGGAAAGTACCTTTGACGGCGTCAGGTATTGGTCCAGACGGCGTCATGACTTGGCAAAAAAGGTGGATGTGAAAATTACTCATGATAAGCCAGAGAATTTTGCATGAAAAATCTGACGGCGTCACCCTTTAAAGTGATGAAGGCCATCACGGCTTAAGCTAAAGAGGGACGGCGTCAAGCTCAATTCTGACGGCGTCACCCCTTGATAGGCCAGAGAGGATTTTGGAGCACTAAAGAGGGACGGCGTCAGGAAGGCCATCCGGGAACCCTAAAAGCGGCGAGGTGACGGCGTCAGGATCTATAACGTGACGCCGTCAGCCCTTAATCTCTATATATAGTTTTGCAATTTTTTGTCATTAGTGTGGAACTTATTGTGTGTAACTTTGGAGGAGAAACCCTAGACGAATTTCTGCCATTTTTAAGGGTTTTCATACCCTTGGATCTCCCATGTTTAAATGAAGATAAGTGATTATTTAATCATTCAATATGTCTATGTGTTGTTTGATTACATCTTGTTCTTGTCTTTTAATTAACATGCTAGGCTAGATTTATCTTGTGTTTGCTTAGATCTAATGAAACCTAGCTATTGATTATTGGTTATTAGTGTGTTATTAATTGTATTGGATGATTGTTCATCTATGTTAGGCTTAAGAAAACTGGCTAACTTCCTATTCGGTAACTTGCTTGAACGTCTTAAGAAACATGAACCAATGCGTACTAAGGTTTTTATGGTTGTATTTAATACATGAGCGAATTCTAGTGATCCCATGTTAGGAGCTTCCTAGCCGGCTCGACATAGGAGTGAAGTAGGAGTTCATAGAGTTGGGGAAGTACGTACGCCACCCCACGATTGGTATTAAGGAATACACCCGTCATCCACGCAATTAATACACACTAATCAACCGGTAAAAGATAGTTAGGGAGTAAGGAAATCTAAGTAAACACATTTCTCTCCATATAAGTTTCATCAACCTTTTCATTTTCAGTTATTTTATTTTATTTGCATTCGTAGTTATTTGGGTTAGTTGACTAGCAACTAATTCCGCCCACTCCTTCAAACCCGAGATTTTACTTGCTTTCATAAAAATATAAAAACACAAAAAATAATCTTCCTTCACCCTTAGACCTATTAGAGTAGTTTTTCAATCCTAACGACACTATTCCCTGTGGAGAACGATCAATCCCCCGTACTTACCACTACACTATACTACATCGGTCAGGTACACTGCCTGGTGGGGTTGTAAGCCTCTTGAGATCCCTCGAGAGGTAAAACCTGTTGTAAGGTCGCAAAACCACGCATCAAGTTTTTGGCGCCGCTGCCGGGGAATAGTTATTGTTTAGGTTGAATTTTTATTTTTATAGGTCTACTCACTAGATTCCTTTCTAGTGAGACTTTTATTTTATTTTTCTAGATTTTCTTTAGTCTATCTTTTTTCTTCGTTTCTGTGTTCGTAACCATTACCATCTGACATCATGGAAGATGGTAATATCCTCGATCCCAACATCCCACCACCACAACAACCACCACCACCTCTTAGAGCCCATACCTTAGGAGAGTACTCCCGTCCTAGCCACCATGGCTATCGAAACACCATTGAGCTCACTCAAGGAGCCAGTGTCACTCCCTTGCGATCCGACACCATCCGGTTGGTGCAAAGCGGATGCGCATTCCATGGACTTCGTTCTGAAGATCCTAATCAACATCTCAAGGACTTTCTCAAAATCGTTGATTCTATAGACCTTGATGTTGCCACTCGAGAGACGACCCGACTGCGTCTCTTTCAATTCTCTTTGCGGGACCAAGCTAGTCAATGGCTAGAGCGTCAACCCGCAGGATCCATCACCTCTTGGGATGATCTCACCACTCGTTTCCTTGCTCAGTTTTTCCCACCGGGAAGAACTACCAAGCTAAGGAATGATATCTTGATGTTCCAACAACGTCAAGGCGAAACCCTCTACGAGGCATGGACTCGATTCAAGGACTTACTCCAAAAAGTCCCTCACCATGGCATAGAACTTTGGCTCCAAGTCCAAATCTTCTATGACCATATCAATCTCTCCACGAGGCAAACCATTGACCAATCGGCCGGTGGTAAGCTACGTGATCTAAGTGCGGAACAATCATGGGCTCTCCTAGAGGATCTTGCTCTTTATGACAACGAAAGTTGGAGTGATCCCCGTGATTTGAATAAAACGGTCAAGGCAATATCTTTGCCTTCGAACAATTCAAGCACTTCCGACCGTAGGATCATAGAACTTGAAGACCAAGTCAAGTTTCTCATGAAATCCTACGAGGCTCCTAAACCTTCAAGCCAAGTGAACAAAATCACTTCTTCATGTGAATTATGTAGTGGTCCCCACGACACTCGTAATTGCATGGAACTCCCCGAACAAGCTTTTGCGGACTACGCATCCTCGCGTACCGACGGAGCGGGAGACAAGTGGTACACTTTCAAACCCGAGCCAAACCCCTATGGTGATTCATACAACCCCTCATGGAAAAATCACCCGAACCTTAGGTGGAAACAAAACCAAAACGCACAACAAACCAATTCTTCCAACCCACCTAATCGTTTCCAATCAAGCGGTTCCAACTCGAACCGTACTTTCAACAACAATCCTTCCGGAAATGGTAGTACCAATAACTTTGAAGGATTGATGTCTCAATTTATGGCATCTCAAGAAGCTCGGATAGCTAGATTCGAATCCGAATTCAATCAACAACAAACGGAGATGACCAATAAAATTGACAACTTGTTGAAAGCCCTCAATAACCAAGTGCTATCACCTCCACATAAGGACGCTAGGAACACAAATAGCGGACCCCAAGTAAAAGACCCCTCTTCATCCAAACATGTCCACTTCGTCAACATTGTCACTATCAAACCAATTGATAGGAATGAGGATAATAGTGAACCAGAGGACGAGGTTGAGAAAGTCGAGGTTGATAAGGAAGTTAGGAAAAGTGAGATTGAAGAAGTAGATGATGATGAGGACTACTTCAATAGGCTACCCTCTAAGGAAGAGCGCGCATATCATACAGACTTATTCGATGACCCCGAGACACCATACTTCCTAGGTAGACCAATTATAAAAATAGGCGACCCTTCTAATCTCAACATACCATGCAACATCGGACATTTACATGTGTGGAAAGCCTACATCGACCTTAGATCACCCATAAACATCATGACTAGAGCCCACTACAACTTGATAATGAAAAATCAACTTGGGTATAGGATGTTCCCTGACAAGGGTTGGATGAGTAACTTCACGGGAAGAGTTAAGGGATTACCGGTTTATGTAGGAAACTTCACCTATGTCACCGACTTTGTAATTGTAGAAGATATCCGCCCAATAGTCGATGCATCCTTAACTTAAGTGGTTTTTGGAAAACCATTTGTTGAGGTCTCTAGAATGACTTATGAACCTTCCTTAGGGATAGTTAGATTTGAGGATGAGACCGATGAGGTAAACTACCAAATGCCATATAAGATAGAACAATTCCAACACTTGTCAAATGTTGAGAAGGAGCTTAAGCAAGCAGTCTACTATAGGAATGATGAGGATAGAAATAAAGGAGTAGACTATGTTATGGAAAGGATATCCGGTTTCTACAAGGATTGTTTGAAATTAGGACCGGAATATAAAACCGGAAATGAGAATGGCCTAGGAACCGTGACCAATGATGGAGTCACGTAATGTACGGGACTTTGAGTCTAGCTACAAGACTCGTTAATAAAGAAAAGCGCTTCTTGGGAGGCAACCCAAGCTTTATTTGCTTTGTGTGTTTATTTGTTTGTTTGATTTTATTTGTTTCCGTATGTATGTTTAATTTTTATTATTATTGATTCATGTTCAAAACTAATTTGTGAAAATGCTTTATCTTGTTTTTAACTTCGTCTTAACTACATATAAAGGTATTTTGCAAAAGATAAGTGCAAAGGGAAGTCTAAATCGGTTTATTAGAACACAAATGGACATGAATCGTAATGATAATAAATTAACATACATATTAGTATTTGTTTGAGTCAAATGCTTGTATCGAGTCATGATGATGTTTTGCAGGATTTCCAGGAAGTAAGGTATAGGTTTTTCCAAAATTTTTCCGGAAACTTAACATGAGAATTCTGTCAGATCATTTCTGACGGCGTCAGGAGTTACAACCTGACAGCGTCAGATTTGAATTTTCTGAAATTTTTGAAATTTTTGTTTTTAGAAAAGTTTTTATTAAATCTATAACTTATAATCTCCAGGAATCTGCAAAATTATCATTCCACAAGCATTATATCCTTATATATAGAGTTTATCCCGCCGATGTTATGCAGGTTTTCGTGTTTGTTTTCTCAGGTTTAACAGGTTATTTTGGACAAGGAAATGTTTGTTGGATCAAGCTTTTGGCGATGCATTAGTCATGGAGCTTCAACATTCTCTTGGAAGAAGATCTAACCATGTTACTTCTTTATCCACCGAGCAAATCAGGGGAGTATTTGATTTCATTCTTTTACTTTATGCTTTTACATCTTGTTATTTGAACATTGGGGACAATGTTCATCTTAAGTGTAAGGGGGGGTAAAAGTACGATACTTTAGAGAATACAATTACGCTCGATCTTTGTTTGTTTAATAGTAAATGTGTAACAAAACCAAGAGAAATATTGGTTAGGGTAATTTTAGTGCCAAATTTAAAATTTTTTACAACATTTAGGAGTGAAACTTTGATCTTAATGAGCGTCTCATTGATAGGAGTTATATGACTAGCACAAAAACCGTACCACTAAAAAATTTTCCACCCCCAAATATGTGAGGTTCGCCCCTAGAATTGGTAGGAAAAGCATTTATGCTATGATGTGTGTACCGGTAGCACTTAGATTCTAGAACTTGCGTTAGGACCATTCCGAGGCCACAAGTGAGACTACATTCGTGTAGTTAGATTTACTACATGATAAGAGGCATTAGGATTAACCCATTGTTTTACACCTGTGATTTTGTTATAATTACGTTGGCTACATTGGTCAAGTAATTCTCCCACACCCTTTGCGTTGTACTCATTTTTAGTACACGATACCCCTAGTACACCCCTCAGAGCCTATCTTTTCGTTTCGACCTTTAAGCATTTTACTTAAAGGAAGAATTTGTTACACCCCACTAAAATGTACACCCAAATCGCCTTAGCCCACCTTGTATGCACTCATTTTTAGTGCATTATTGTGACAACATTTGTTTAAACCCTTAGTTAATTATCTAATTGATTACATGGTTGCTAAGTCGAGTCATATCCTTGTACATATTGTTTTGGGACGATTGGGACTCATGGGTAAAGTACTAGTGTAATGGAGTAATAGGGAAGAACAACATTATTACCCCCATATGTGCTAAATATTTTTAAAAGTACTCCAAGTTTTTCGATTATCTTAATTCGAGTCATTAGAATAGTTATTTGTAAAGTTATGTAAAAGTTCAAGTGTAAGGGGAATGCAACGCCCCTATGATGTATTATTTTGGATGGTAGGGCAAAAGTGTATGCAAAAAAAAAAAAAAAAAAAAAAAAAATCAAGAAAAATACAAAAAAAAAATGAGAAAAAGAAAAATAGAAAAAACATACGGACTACCATCCTGTTTCATTTTATGTTTGTTTTATGTTTTTGTTATTTTGCTTTTAGCATAAGATTGAGTCGAGTCTTGGCTTAGCAACATTGTATAGTACATGTAATTAATCAAGATCTTTAACTCGCCGCCAGTAAAATATCCTTTATCCAACAAAACCGTGTTTTCCTTTTCCCTACACCTAACGTTATAACCCATGTAAAAGCCCTATTTGATAGTTTATCTTAGGTGCTTATGCCTAGTGGAGGAGGTTTTCGATCCTTTCCCAAGCCTATGGTAATCTATTTGCTATGACAGGTAGTGAGAGATATTATCCGTTTTCATTTATGAGATTTATTTTGATGACACTTGAGAGATGTGAGTATCTAAACACTACTTGTGAGGTGCTAGTTTGTAATCTCCGTGCTTATTATGATTAAAGTGGAACGACTATTTGTTGCAATTACTTGTATATTAGCGTTAAATGACCCCTAACTTGTATTTTGATTAGAATAAAAGCGCATTTGCTTGAGGACAAGCAAATCTCAAGTGTAAGGGTATTTGATGAAGCGAAAAGTGTACCGCTTTTAAGGGGTCATTTAAGCCCTAAATCGTATTTATTTGATCAAATATTGCCCTAAATCGTTCCTTTTGTCATTTTAGGTACTTTGGAGAAGAAATCTGGAAAAGGAAGCATTTTGGACGTTTTTGGAGCATAAAAGTGAAGAAAACGACAAAGTCTCAAAATTATGCTGGAAAGTACCTTTGACGGCGTCAGGTATTGGTCCAGACGGCGTCATGACTTGGCAAAAAAGGTGGATGTGAAAATTACTCATGATAAGCCAGAGAATTTTGCATGAAAAATCTGACGGCGTCACCCTTTAAAGTGATGAAGGCCATCACGGCTTAAGCTAAAGAGGGACGGCGTCAAGCTCAATTCTGACGGCGTCACCCCTTGATAGGCCAGAGAGGATTTTGGAGCACTAAAGAGGGACGGCGTCAGGAAGGCCATCCGGGAACCCTAAAAGCGGCGAGGTGACGGCGTCAGGATCTATAACGTGACGCCGTCAGCCCTTAATCTCTATATATAGTTTTGCAATTTTTTGTCATTAGTGTGGAACTTATTGTGTGTAACTTTGGAGGAGAAACCCTAGACGAATTTCTGCCATTTTTAAGGGTTTTCATACCCTTGGATCTCCCATGTTTAATTGAAGATAAGTGATTATTTAATCATTCAATATGTCTATGTATTGTTTGATTACATCTTGTTCTTGTCTTTTAATTAACATGCTAGGATAGATTTATCTTGTGTTTGCTTAGATCTAATGAAACCTAGCTATTGATTATTGGTTATTAGTGTGTTATTAATTGTATTGGATGATTGTTCATCTATGTTAGGCTTAAGAAAACTGGCTAACTTCCTATTCGGTAACTTGCTTGAACGTCTTAAGAAACATGAACCAATGCGTACTAAAGTTTTTATGGTTGTATTTAATGCATGAGCGAATTCTAGTGATCCCATGTTAGGAGCTTCCTAGCCGGCTCGACATAGGAGTGAAGTAGGAGTTCATAGAGTTGGGGAAGTACGTACACCACCCCACGATTGGTATTAAGGAATACACCCGTCATCCACACAATTAATACACACTAATCAACCGGTAAAAGATAGTTAGGGAGTAAGGAAATCTAAGTAAACACATTTCTCTCCATATAAGTTTCATCAACCTTTTCATTTTCAGTTATTTTATTTTATTTGCATTCGTAGTTATTTGGGTTAGTTGACTAGCAACTAATTCCGCCCACTCCTTCAAACCCGAGATTTTACTTGCTTTCATAAAAATATAAAAACACAAAAATTAATCTTCCTTCACCCTTAGACCTATTAGAGTAGTTTTTCAATCCTAACGACACTATTCCCTATGGAGAACGATCAATCCCCCGTACTTACCACTACACTATACTACATCGGTCAGGTACACTGCCTGGTGGGGTTGTAAGCCTTTTGAGATCCCTCGAGAGGTAAAACCTGTTGTAAGGTCGCAAAACCACGCATCATATAAGAAAACTCAAATTTGTATATCACATGGTAAATGTTTTCATGTTAACAAAACTACAAGTTTAGATTATTGTCGGGTTTTTATAAAATAAAAGGTTTTTCGACATCAAAGTATAAGTCTAGAGAGTTTTATAAAATTTGGCATGACGCGTCCATTTATAAAGTTTTTCACAAGTCGTCGTGACTTCAATAAAATTCAGTTTCCTCAAGGCAATATTTTCTCGACAAGTTTATAATGATAACAATTGATGGTAATAATTAATCCTACTTTTTAGAATATCAATCAGTCGTCTAGTCTAAAAATATCTGATTAGTGCGATATAGTTAAATTATCCAGTGATTTTATCCGGTATATGTCAAGTGTCAAATAACAATCCAATGTAAAATCCGTTAAGTAGTTATGTTCGTTGTCAAGTATTTAATCTCATGTATATCCGAAACGTACCAATGATTACAATGTCAAAAACAATTAAAACTCGTTAGACAAAAATTAGATACAAATCATATTGACTAATACACCTTAACTATTATAACAGTTTACTTATTTAATTTTGGTGGGCTACGGCCCAAGTAAAAAAAAAAAAAAAAAAAAAAAACGCACCCTCATTGTCTTTAGTGGGCTTGTTAGTCCATTAAACGAACACACCAAACACACCTTTAACACCAATGGGCTTGGCCCAAGATTAAATCAAACGCACCCTATATTCTGTTAACCCAAAACGCACCCCAAATTGAATAAAACTCACACAGGTTCAAACTCAGATTCATATACAACGAGTTCGGCGACGATCCGCCGCGTTGTGGCGGGGCGTTGTTTTATTTCGTTGATTATTGCACGATATTTTTATTAAGTAGAGAGTAGGTCGGGCGTAAAAAAAATTTTTTTTTCCCCGAAAAAGGACTCCTTTTGCAAAGAGTCGCCGATGGCAGTGGTATTTTTTGCCAATTGTCGAAACATTTTTTTTTTTTTTGGAAAAAGGACTATTTTTGCAAAGAGTCGCCAGTGTCAGGGGTAATTTTTGCCAATTTTCGAAACATTTTTTTGGAAAAAGGACTTTTTTTGCAAAGAGTCGTCAATTTCAGGGGTATTTTTTGCCAATTTTCGAAAGCTGATTTATAAAAAAAAAAAAAAAAAAAAAAAAAAAAAAATTGGGCCGGGTACTGTAGCTGCTACTGTAGCAGCCCAAAAGGCGGTGGCAACTGTAGAATGAGCGACGTCGTATTAAATCACTTTTAATATATATAGTAATTACTATGCTTTTACTTTTGTAGTAAAAACAAACACGCCCTTTGTGGTATACTCCCATTTACTCGTTACAAAAACAATAAACCGAAAATGAGACATCAAACATACACCCCATGGGTTTGAACCCGAGACCCCACGCGGGCTGTTTTGTGTTGAGACCACAAGAACACACAGTAAGCTCTTTTGAGCTTATTTAAACCAAATGAGCTATAAGTTTTCAAAATACGTCCAAGAATAAACTAAGAAATATGAGTCGGAACATGAGACTAAAACAAACACCCCCTAATTCACTCATCTACTAATTCAAACACAAGCATAATTTTAACCATAACACACAAGTAAACACCACTTGGTGTTTTTGTTACTAAACCGAGCCAAGACACAACCTGTATGGGTTGCTTGTCGAACAGAGATCAGGCAAAACACACATGCTGTGTGCCGTGGTCAAACCGTGAACGAACAATACAAATGAGCTCCATACGAGCACAACCACCCTTGTGGTTGTCTCGTTAAACTGAGATCCAATCAAGCACTCACCCTATACGGGTTTAAGCACCATAATGACAACAGTAAAAATGAGTGACTAAGTACCCAATGAGGTCAACTTAACTCCGTTGAGTTGACTCGGCTAAGTCGACTCGACTCGCCTGAGTTGAGTTGACTCAGTGTAATATGGCAAGCAGACATTCTTTTTCACCGATTATAACCACACGAAAATGAGAATAAAAAACAAGTTAAATCGAGTTTTATATCCACGAAATAATCAAGATTTAATCGGTTTCTCATGAAAACCAAACTCAAGATTCCAATATATAAATAAAATCAATAACAATGAATCAAGAAAGGAACCCGAATAATATTACAGCAGTATCGTTGGACCAACAAAGAGAGACCAAAAGAAGTTGAGCACGAATAAACCCAGTCCGATCCGAGCAGGAAAACCACCACTGCTATCCCTTTTGATTTTTGATGTCAAATTTAAGTTGTGGTGTTCCTGTGAATCGTTGGGTAGCTTAAAAAGGGAATAAGAAGAAACTTTGACTACCCCTTTCCTGCTCTCGATCTTGGGGAGACTGTTTTCAAGAAAGGGTCGCCATTCTTGGTGGTCTTTAAGGCAAACTCGTGACATTTCTTTGAGAAGAGAGACGATAGACAAAAAAAAAGAGGTTAATGGTGATGGGTCGTTGCTGCTGGTGATATCGAGAGGGATAAGGAGAAAACAAAAGGTGGGATGATGACAAAAAGGGGGCGGGTTTATTTAGGTATAAGTGGGAAAAGGATAAGAATTTTATTAGTGTTATTAGTTTTAATAAATGTATTAAGTGTACCCCGTGTCTCATTAAGCTAAATTTTAAGCGAGATCCCTCTGTTTGGCAAAAATACGAGAAATACATTTCTGGAGACGTTTTTATAAAAATGGTTTAAAAACAAGGTCAATGACTCCGAAAAATTACTATAAAATTTAAGCCATTACTTCTGTGGTGTCGGCACGCGTGTTTTTCAGAAATGCAAGATGTCTTCTTGGTTTTGTAAATAAATTGCCAGTAAGTGTCAGGAAGTGATTTCTTCACTTTTCTTGATAAAATCAAGTGGTTTGGAGGGTTACTGTATGCTACAGTGTGCGAAATAACTTTCTGAAATAGTCAAATAAGCTCAAAAATGCTTAAATAAATTGTCAATTAATAATAAGTTAATTTTTATCATTAAAATAATATTTGTAAAATTACGGGTGGTTACAGTCTACCCTCCTTAACGCGAAATCAGTGTCGGATTTCAGTTTATGTTATCCGATAAATTGGTGTCTGGGAAGAGATGTTGGTACTCACAACAGATTTGAGTCTCACCAGGCTGTTTAGGGGTTTCTCTTTGTTTGTGGAAGGGTAGCTAGATTGTCTGCCATTGGTTTTCCCCTTTTTGGTGATTTGGTGAGTTACAATGATTCATGAAGTAGGTTTAATAGGACGGCATTTCTAGTCATAGTTTCACGATATTTCACAACCTTGTTAGTGTGGGCACCTCAAATTTTCTCGGTCCTACTCCCAGTTATGATCTATTCCCTAGTGGTATGAAGTTTCAACATGTTCTGATTTAGAGTGGTAGAAGAGCATGATGACTGGTTTTCAAGGTTTGATCTGGAGTTGTGTGCTTTTCCTTTCTCATAAGATTGGATAAAAATCTTGTTCAAAAAATTTATTTGAGTAGGTCTTTATGCGAATTTGACCAAAATAACTTTCCAACTATTACACATTCCTTTGTTAGAGATCAATAGGTACGTAGGGTGACACGGTTTCAGAAGATTTAAAATTTTGTAAAACGGTTCTTAATCATGGTGTGGATAAGATAATTTTCACAAAAATTGACGTCTGACATTCCTTAACAAAAGTTTGATAAGGTTTGAGCAGAAAAATTTTACGCATCAAAGTGAGTGTTTTAGAAGGATATCACTACAGATTTCATAAACATGAATATTCAATTTACTTTAACAATGCCAAGAGGTAGTAATATAAATGCTTTCCAGGTGGGTGGATAGTTCACTGGGTGATTGCAAAAGAGTTTATGTAACACCCCCAATTTCGCGATACGCAGCGGAATTCAAACTGGGTGCTACTTCATGGCATAACAGTTATAATGATAGAAAATGATCTCTAGTTGAGTCATTTTAAAAGATTTACCATTCGAAGATTAGAGTTTACAAATGAGGTCCCAGTAGTTGAAAGATTTACAAAGTAAGTTTTCAAATGATAATAAAATTTATAGCCCTTTTGATGTATCCGTGCTCCTCCGTGCCATCCTCATTCATTATGAACCTGAGATAAACATGCTAAAAGTGTCAACACAAAGGCTGGTGAGTTCATAGAGTTTGTAAGAAAAAACAGTTGATTCCAATAGTTTCAAGTATGAGTGATAATTGTAATAAATACCAATATTGATGAAATAAGTAGTGGGTTACGTTGTTATACACCCATAGTTTGTTTGTTTGCCCTAACCAGGTCAAAGATTGAGTGAATCCATAGGATTTGTATGCTAATAAGTTTGAACAAAAGTTTGTGATTGCCTATGAATTACAATCATGTTTGAAATGGTGATATTACAGTTGAATATATTGTTCAAAGTCTCATAAATTCAAACATTAGTGTGTGTGTGGGTGATATCAGAAAATGATATAAGTAACGGTGTCTTTGTGTAGGAGTTTGCCAACTTCCTAGAAGTTCTCCAATAAGGTGCATTTGGCTATCAATCCGGCTAGCACAAAAGCTATTGATCGAGCAAACACAAATGGGTAGTTCTCTAATAGTTTGTATTTGGTTATCAATCCGGCTAACACAAATGCTATCGATCCGGCTAACACAAATAAGGTGCATTTGGTTATCAATCTGGCTAGCACAAAAGCCATCGACCCGGTTAACACAAATGGGTAGCTGAACTCATGGTAATTCGTAAAAGTTTAAAGTACTCGTGTAAGTAAAAGCAAGTAATATGCTTCAATAATTGAATAGAGTGTGTCATTAATCGTGTACCACGTTTAAAGTAAACGAGTAAAATTTGTAAGTAAAACGAGCATGTATCTCCCCCAAAGAGTATAAAGTCATTAAACGAGTAAAAGTGAGGCTATGACTCACCTTGGAATGTAGTGACGTAAGTAACACAACGTTGCCAAGGAGTAAGGCAGAACAGTGTAAAGAAGTATAGCACAATGATACGGAATCGGCATAACCTAATGAATATAAGCTTGTCTCAAAATATGACAAGCGGAAAGTAATCGATACGTATGAGTTTCAAAAGATATAGTGTTTTAGTTTTTGTGAAATATTTGTATCAATGTTTGTAAAAATTTAGTATCTCATTCGTGTGGTGGTATGAAGTCATAGACTCAGACAAAACGCACGCCAAAGCATAAATCATATAGCATAAGTATGAAAGGTAATAAGCACGTATAAAAGAAGAATAAACCGGTAAGAGTCAGATAAGCAGATAAGTGAATGATATATGTGTACTGAATGTGTGGTGGTGAGATGGATTTTGGATAATAAAGAGGATAAGGAGATAAGGATTTTATTATTTAGTGTATTGTGTATACCCCGTGTCCCGTTGAGTTAAAGTACAAACACGGTATTTTGGTTGGGTAATTGTGAGAAATTTAATCTTGGAGACGATTTTATAAAATTAATATAAAAACAAGACTATTGATTTCGAATAATGACTATCAAATGTAAACCATTTTTATTACGGTGTTGGTATGCAAGAAAAACAATATATTCTTTTGTTAATTAGACACAGGTGAACGTAAACGTTCAGAGAGTAATGATTTCGAAGTAGAGTGAATTATTTAACTTGAGAAGTTACCGGTTAACTGCCGATTACCGTATTTGCTTTTACGTTATGGTAAAAGTCAAATAGTCAAGAAGTAAAAGTCAAAGTTAACTTAAAAAAAGTCAAAGGGTAAAATAGTCACTTTGATGTGTGAAAATTTTCAGCGGGTGTTATCTGTGGACAGTGTGCTCGAGAAAAGATGGAAGTACTTGCGACGCATCTGGTCTTCACGCTCCCACGTGAATTCGAGTTCTTACTGAAAGTTCTAACGAATTTTGGACAATAGGGATGCGACTTTACTTAAGTCGTTTGACCTTACGGTCTATGATCTTGATAGGTTCTTTGATAAAGTTCGGACATCCATTAATCTGGATCTCTTCCAGAGTACTAGTGACCAATCCTAGTCAGGATCTTGTATAGTCCAATGTTGAGATGTCTGGGAAAGAGTGTAGGTATTTGTGGTGAATTTTTGATCTCACACTCCCAGGTGAAATCAGGAACTCTTTTAGTGTGTTGATGGGTGAGCAAAAGTGTTCTGACTAATATTAGGACTCAACCGATGAGAAGTCATGGAAAAAGTTCATCCAAGAATTTCCACTCAGTATTCAAGAGAACGTAAATTCGTTTGATCACTCATACTAGAATAAACAATATGAATGTCTTGCCACCTAGTGGACTCAACGGCTATGAATATTAGCCCAACGGCTACTTTCCTTTTTATAAGTACCCCATTTTAATTTTCATTTTTTCACCACCCATATTTCTCTCATTAATCTTTTCAAAATACCGCATGTTGTTACAATTCTTGCGATTGTGTATGTTGTTGCCGTTGCCATCTATTTGGCCTACGTTCGAGATGAAGATTATGAATTTTTGGCCGTGGTGTTAGCGCTTCTCGTACCACTCGTGGTTCTAGCCATCGGCGTGAATAAAATATGGGGGTAATAGATAGTAGGAGTGTTGAAATAAATTTTTGTTGTGTTTTCATGTAATCTTCAATGAATGTGTAATAAGATTTGTTTGTTTTTATCGTACAGAATATTCAAGGTGTTACATCAAGTCGTGGTTCTCGCTCTAGTAGGTGTAGTGGTATTTTTTATTAGCTTGGCGGATCAACCAATTGGCGATTCTATACTGATAACGCTCAAATTGTACATATTTTTAGGAGCGTTATCGTGGATTTTATGCATATATATTGATCACTTTTATGAACTTTTGGTACTTAATGAAGTATAATTTCTATTTTAGGTTCAGGGAAGCTCAAGTACAGGAAAACGAATAAAAAGACGAAGAAATGATCAATAAACGAAGATTTATGAATATACGAAGAATTCCCGACAAATGAAAGTCTCTTGGAGTATATTCGAGAAGATAAAGTCATGAAGTTGTCACTTCAAAGACTCAAGAATAAAGCACAAGGAGGAAAACGAGGAAAGAAATGAAGAAAAGAAGCTTAAACGAAGAAATAATGGAAGACTCGTTGTTCCCGACACACCTTCACCATTTTGGCCATAACTTGAGCATACGAACTCGGATTTAGTTGATTAAAGTGGCCACGGAAAGCTAAGAGAAAGAGCTACAACTTTGGTCTTTATCATTTCTGGCCAGAAGGCTCCATCCGATCGGTAGGAGCCCGCATCCGATTCGGATGGAGCAAAGTTGTCAACACCGAGAGCTCCAACCGATCGGTATTGCCCCGCATCCGATCGGTTGGCTGAATCTGACTTCTCCAAGTTAATTTTAATGCTTAATTAAGTGCCATTAAGCCCCATGTCCGATCATGTGCCTCCATTAACTCCTAAACTTGCACTTTTATGACCGTTTGTGCCCAAGTAACTTACTTGTTGGCTAAGGGTGGCTTCTACCTAGCTATTAATAAGACCATTTTGGCATGGTTTTAGGTGTGAAATTCTAGCCTCCACCCTTAAGGACGAATTTTCACCAACTATTATCAACCCCAAAAGACCACAAACCTTTGCCATTTCCAGAAGTAGTGCTCAAGTGCTAAAGAAAGTGTTCGGGTGTAATTTTCCGGCTTGGTTAGAAGTTGTAGTTGATTGGAGGCTTGAAGGTTGCTATAATCCTTCACCTTTACCTATTGTAATTGATACCTTGGGTAAACTCTTGTTACTTTTATGATGTTGAATTCTATTATTCATGTTGAACTTTGGTTATTGATTAATCTTGACATGGAATAGTTTTGTATACTTGTTTGGATATTATGATAACTTGTGATAATAGGATGTTTGGGAATAATTAGTGTTTGTTTGGTTTATGATGAAAGACATCATATTTGGTTAAATTGGAACTTGTCTTGTTTATTGTTTTGATTAATCATTGTTGAGTCTAAATGTCGAAAGGGTTCTCAATAGTGGTTGATTTCAATTCATTAGTCGATGAATGTTTTGGTCTTGTACTTTGTGATGATTGTATGAGAAACTTAATAAACATAACAAGTGAAAGTTTAATTTGGATTAAGGGTTGAAAGGCGTCTTTTGAATATGTGTTCACGAATTTGGATTAAGTAAATGGGACTTCACGAATTAATAACATTAAAGTCTACGGTTCGAAAGGATTCTTTCTTGTTATAGGCATAAGGCTCATAACATGACCATTTGATTGAGGCTTATACATATTTGATTTATAAAACACTAAATTATTATTGGTTCTAAAGGTCGAAATGATTACCTTTGATAATATGTTTTCCAAACTAACCATCCTAATATCCATGTGATCATTTGTCCAAACATGTATGTTCTTTGTGTGATTGTTCTTATATTGCTTTTCTTGTTGGTTTGATCCGTGACAATCATAACCATCAACTTGTTACTTGCTTAAACAAACAAACGACACTTGAGTGCAACCAAGTCTCTTGGGACGACCTTGACTTACCAACCCCTATACTACATCTGACTAGGGTATACTTGCCCGAATGTGTTCCTAGTTAATCGGTAATTCTTGTTTATAAATTTAAAACCTTTTGCGAACGCATCAAGTTTTTGGCGCCGCTGCCGGGGATTTGGTTTTTGTTCTTAGGTGTTTGTTTGTTTGTTGCTCTTGCGTGATCCTTTGATTGATTGTTTGAATTGAATTCTTGTTTGATTGCTTGCTTGCTTGTTTGCTCATGATAATTGCTTAATTGCCTCCCTTGCGTTTTGTTTCAAAATAAATCTCTTAATTCTCATCTTTTGCTTAATGATCTTGGCATCAAAATCAAGTGTTTTGGTGTTGGGATTTGGTTTCATGTGTTCTAAAAATACTCATTTAAATGTTTGCTTTATAAGTGTGCTCGAAATTGCTTGCGAAAAAACCACCAAAAATGACCAGAATCATCTAGCCGATCGGATGGCAACTCCAACCGTTCGGCTGGACCACCCAAACCATCTCAACCGATTAGTTACCACCCGTAACCGATTCGGTTGGAGGCTTCTGTCCCATTTTTTTTCTAGTTTGTGTTTTTCTTGTTTTGTGAGTTTTATGTGTTATATGTTATGTGATCTCTTGCATGTTTTTGTGTTTCTTTTCATTTTAAGTGTCGTTTTATGTTCTTGGTGTTCTTCTAGTATATATGTGTTTATGTGCTTATGTGTTTTACTTGTGTTTATTTTCATGTTCGTTACGTTATGCGTTCCTGTTTTATTTTGTCAATAAAAAGTTTTAAGTAAAACTTGTTTTCATAAAAAAAATAAATAAATAAAATAAAATTCCGAGCCTTTCAACCGATCGGTTTGACAACCCAACCGATCGGATAGACCCAAACCTAAAAATATTTCACCCCAACTGAATCGGATGGATACTCTGACCGATCGGTTGGAGCTCTCGGTAAATATTGGCTCAACCCAACCGATCGGTTAGATCCCCTGACCGATCGGATGGACTAATCGGTAAAAAAATAAAAAATAAATTAATAAATAAATGAAAAAATGTTATTTTTAATTTTTCGTATTTTGTCCTTGTGTGTTTGTGTTTAGATCGAATAAGTTTAAATGTCTTTTGGTTTTTGCAAGAGTATCATTTCTTTTATTCTACTTAAATTTGGTTTTTGCATTTTAAATTTTGTTAATTTAGTACGTTGTGAATAAATAAGTACTTGTTTTAAAAATAAAAATGTTTTGAACTTTGTGGGTATGTTCACAGGAAACCCTCACGAGACTTCACTTGTCCACTCGGGCCACCGAGGGGTTTAAAAGGCTTGTTGCATACGCTAAATGCAACCGTGATGCCTACGAAAGTGAGTTTTAGAATTTTACGCGTTTTTTGTAGTTTAGTTTATTTTTGCAGATTTAATAAGCTCTTAGAGATTGGATTATTGGTGATATTATACTTGGTGTGGAGATGTTTTGTTGAACGAGAAATCGCGATCGAACTCTATATGATAAGGTGCTAAACAAATGATAGCATAAGCTTACGCGATTTCTTGGCCCGGGAAGTTTCGTTTCTCTTGGACTATCTATTTATTTATTTATTTTCCCTATTTTACATGCTTTGAAGTTTATCTTTCACAATGAGTATAATGCTTAACTTAAGTGTTGGGGGAAGTAAATAGAAAAAACAAAACTATTTTTCAAATTTATAATTTTTGGGGCCAATTTAAAATTTTGTATACTTGTTTGCCCTTGTGATCTAATTGTTTTCACCCTTTTAGGATAATATATTAGAATAACTGGATCAATCCACTGGTGAAATATGTAATTTTGAAAAATCGAGATGTGTCCCGATTAATATTGCAATCCATTCTGGGATCGATAACATTTGCTAGCACATATTATAGCCCTTTCCACTAAATTGTGAGGATTTGAGCCTGTTTCATATATATCATACATCTTTTATGCTTGGATCTTTTGCTATGAGTGTGCCGGTGATTTTATTTATTCTAGAACTTGTACTTGTAAATCATTACCAGACCGCAGTAAGATCGCATTCGTGTGATATAAGTGTATTCGTGTGATAAAGAGACACCCTTAGGAATTAAACCAAATAGCCTTCCGTTTACATCTAATGATATATTAGCTAACCACATCGGTTAGTTAACAACCCATATGACCCATTTTTTAGCGTTCGTCTTTAGCGCTAGATACCCCTAGTTAAACCCTCTGAGCCATCCTTTTCATTCGTGTTACATCCAGAAAAATACAAAAATATTTTACACTTTAAACCTTAGCCTAACCCCTTAGTCAAAGTCTAAATGATGGGTTGCTAGTTGTTTGGTTGTTGGATTGTTTTTGATGATTATTAGTTAGCCACACTTTGTCATTCGTGTGTGCCATTCCGACAAAGATGAAGGTGCGCAACTTCGTGTTTTGTATTTTTGTGATGTATGCTTATGCGAAGTGTGGGGGAGATGTGATGTATGAAAGAAAGGTTGAAAAAAAAAGTGAAAAGAAAAAAAAATGAATGAATAAGTCATCCATGAAAAAAAAGAAAAAAAAGAAAAAAAAATATATGTGATGACAATTATAGCCAATGTGCTATATTATTATGAAGATGAAGGAAGATGAAGTATGTTTGAGATATTGATTAGCCAATGTGCTAAGACGTGATATATATATATATATATATATATATATATATATATATATATATATATATATATATATATATATATATATATATATATATATATATATATATATATATATATATGGTGATCGATATGTGAAGAGGAGAAAGTTGTTAACTATAATCATTTACGGGTTTGCGGTTTGTTCGGTAACTAGCAACAATGGGCCTTAGACTTGATTTTATTTTTCTTTTAAAACCAATTTCATAAATACTCCCATGCCTTATCCCTACCCTTACCAAATTACTTTATTCGTTGTTAGCTTTCGAGCATTCGGATATAGTGATGGCTTTGTGAAAATATGCAGTGCATGTATATTGTAGTGACCATCCGGTTTTTGAATAGTTGAAAAACGCGCCAGCGAGCTAGGGCGTATTTTGGTGACCATCCGTTATGCAAGTAACGTTGTCAGCGAACCAAGGTACAATCTAGTGACCATCCGTTGCTTAGCTAATCAAGGATTCGTTGCTAGCGAGCTACTATGTTCATGTATAAAATATTTGCACATTAGCTGGTAACATTTAACCTTCAACCCGAATAAAAGACCTCTTTAGATGTTTACACTTGACGCTTACGCCACGTCGGTGGAGTTTTGTTTCTTGTACAAGTCTATGGTAATAAACGGATCATGACTGAGCAATGAGTGTGATTTCTCTAATATATACTCCACTGCCTAAATAAAGGAGTGATTGAGTGAATTATACTTCGTTTCTTTTTCGTGAGGTGTTTAGAAATGTTACTCAAGCAAGAAAATCTTCATACATCTCGGTTTTTCACCATAACGCTTAAAAATGATGAATCGTATCTTGTACTTGTACTTGGTAGATTTGCATCATAATGTTTAAAATCATTTTTCATGCACCATGTGGGATCTATTTTTCATAATATTTGCTTGAGGGCAAGCAAACCCTTAAGTGTGGGGGAGTGTGCGCTCAATTTTCGCTTATTTATATATATATAAATAAAATAAAATAAAATAAAAAATAATAAAAATTTACGAGTTGTCCAACCGATCGGATGTTGCCCGCATCCGATTCGGTTGGGCCATTTTGGTTTTTAGGATTTGTCCATCCGATCGGATGGATGCCTCGTTAAAGTTTTCAAAATTTTTAAAATTTTCTTTTCGTTTTGTTATTTAGATATGAGTTTCGATTTTTCTTTTTCTAGATTTGCTTGAGGGCATGCAAAGATCAAGTGTGGGGGAATATGATAATACTCTAATTGTACATGTTTTTAGGAGCGTTATCGTGGATTTTATGCATATATATTGATCACTTTTATGAACTTTTGGTACTTAATGAATTATAATTTCTATTTTAGGTTCAGGGAAGCTCAAGTAGAGGAAAACGAATAAAAAGACGAAGAAATTATCAATAAACGAAGATTTATGAATATACGAAGAATTCCCGACAAATGAAAGTCTCTTGGAGTATATTCGAGAAGATAAAGTCATGAAGTTGTCACTCCAAAGACTCAAGAATAAAGCACAAGGAGGAAAACGAGGAAAAAAATGAAGAAAAGAAGCTTAAACGAAGAAATAATGGAAGACTCGTTGTTCCCGACACACCTTCACCATTTTGGCCATAACTTGAGCATACGAACTCGTATTTAGTTGATTCAAGAGGCCACGGAAAGCTAAGAGAAAGAGCTACAACTTTGGTGTTTATCATTTCTGGCCAGAAGGCTCCATCCGATCGGTAGGAGCCCGCATCCGATTCGGATGGAGCAAAGTTGTCAACACCGAGAGCTCCAACCGATCGGTATTGCCCCACATCCGATCGGTTGGCTGAATCTGACTTCTCCAAGTTAATTTTAATGCTTATTTTAGTGCCATTAAGCCCCAGTTCTGATCATGTACCTCCATTAACTCCTAAACTTGCACTTTTATGACCCTTTTTGCCCAAGTAACTTACTTGTTGGCTAAGGGTGGCTTCTACCTATTAATAAGACCATTTTGGCATGGTTTTAGGTGTGAAATTCTAGCCTCCACCCTTAAGGACGAATTTTCACCAACTATTATCAACCCCAAAAGACCACAAACCTCTGTCATTTCCAGAAGTAGTGCTCAAGTGCTAAAGAAAGTGTTCGGGTGTAATTTTCCGGCTTGGTTAGAAGTTGTAGTTGATTGGAGGCTTGAAGGTTGCTATAATCCTTCACCTTTACCTATTGTAATTGATACCTTGGGTAAACTCTTGTTACTTTTATGATGTTGAATTCTATTATTCATGTTGAACTTTGGTTATTGATTAATCTTGACATGGAATAGTTTTGTATACTTGTTTGGATATTATGATAACTTGTGATAATAGGATGTTTGGGAATAATTAGTGTTTGTTTGGTTTATGATGAAAGACATCATATTTGGTTAAATTGGAACTTGTCTTGTTTATTGTTTTGATTAATCATTGTTGAGTCTAAATGTCGAAAGGGTTCTCAATAGTGGTTGATTTCAATTCATTAGTCGACGAATGTTTTGGTCTTGTACTTTGTGACGATTGTATGAGAAACTTAATAAACATAACAAGTGAAAGTTTAATTTGGATTAAGGGTCGAAAGGCATCTTTTGAATATGTGTTCTAATCATTTTTCCAAGTAAATGGAACTTCACGAATTAATAACATTAAAGTCTATGGTTCGAAAGGATTCTTTCTTGTTATAGGCATAAGGCTCATGACATGACCATTTGATTGAGGCTTATACATATTTGATTTATAAAACACTAAATTATTATTGGTTCTAAAGGTCGAAATGATTACCTTTGATAATATGTTTTCCAAACTAACCATCCTAATATCCATGTGATCATTTGTCCAAACATGTATGTTCTTTGTGTGATTGTTCTTACATTGCTTTTCTTGTTGGTTTGATCCGTGACAATCATAACCATCACCTTGTTACTTGTTTAAAAAAACAAACGAAACTTGAGTGCAACCAAGTCTCTTGGGACGACCTTGACTTACCAACCCCTATACTACATCTGACTAGGGTATACTTGCCCGAATGTGTTCCTAGTTAATCGGTAATTCTTGTTTATAAATTTAAAACCTTTTGCGAACGCATCATATACCTTACTTAGTGATCTTTGTAACATTAGCAATACCGATGCTAATTATATCATTATGTATTAACATTCGTGGATTCTAATAAAACTTACGTTATTTGTGCTTTCCATATATTTTTATAAATTTCTTTGATTCTCGAGTTCGTACTTACGTCATTTCAGATACAAATATGCCCACTTATTTATAATTCATTATTTACATAGAGAAGCGTCCCAAACAATGTAAATAAAGAAGTATAAACTTATGGTTCGGCGATTCACAATTTCTTTATTTAAATAAAGAGACAACCCAATCCATTTAAATAAAGACTTTGTAAATCATCCTACTTAAGAATTTCTGACAAAACACTCATACGCGTGGAAAAGAAAAATAGTCCACACTGGGCTAGAATCATAGACTTTTAAAAATGAAAGTTTTGGGAGAGAACTTGATGAATGAAGAGAAAGTTGCTGGACTTCAGCTTTTGTAGATGGTGAATCAGTTTGTTCCTTAGAAATTTCATATCTTTGATTTCTACCAAGGAAATAAATAGTTTGTGATAGGTTTCATGTAAAATAATATTCGTAGTGTCGTGAAAATTTTAGAGATCATTGTAATCATTTACAATGTCTGGGAAATAATTGAGACCATTGTGCAACTCACAATGTCTGAGAAATAAGTGAGACCATTGTGCAACACACAATGTCTGAGAAATATGTGAGACCACTATTTCGTTTACAGTATCTGGGGATGTAATAGAGACCACTGTAGGACTTACAGTGCCTTGAAAAATAAATGAGACCATTGTATAAATTACAATGTCTGGGTAGTAGGAAAGACCATTGTAATCAGTTACAATGTCCGGGGGGGGAGTTTCCTAGACCACAAAAGTGTATGAGTAGGTACATGTTTGAAAAAATGTGGTCATGCCGTAATGTCCTAGAACAGGCATACGCAGATGTATTTAGTTCTGGAGTGATTGAAAGCATGTCGAGTGCGTATATATCAATATACTAATGTGTAGCATAAAATACCTAGAAGTCACATAAGCGTCTGGAGGATGGAAGGCACAGAGAGCGAAAGGCTATAAAATGTTTTGTTTGTAAAAGTGGTTATAGTTCAGGTCTCAATTAGACCCGTTTCTCTATAACTATAGCTCTGATACCAATCTGTAACACCCCCAATTTCGCGATACGCAGCGGAATTCAAACTGGGTGTTACTTCATGGCATAACAGTTATAATGATAGAAAACGATCTCTAGTTGAGTCATTTTAAAAGATTTACCATTCGAAGATCAGAGTTTACAAATGAGGTCCCAGTAGTTGAAAGATTTACAAAGTAAGTTTTCGAATGATAATAAAATTTATAGCCCTTTTGATGTATCCGTGCCATCCTCGTTCATTATGGACCTGAGATAAACATGCTAAAAGTGTCAACACAAAGGTTGGTGAGTTCATAGAGTTTGTAAGCACAAACAGTTGATTCCTATAGTTTCAAGTGTAAGTGATAATTGTAATAAATACCAATATTGATGAAATAAGTAGTGGGTTACGTTGTTATACACCCATAGTTTGTTTGTTTGCCCTAACTGGGTCAAATATTGAGTGAATCCATAGGATTTGTATGCTAATAAGTTTGAACACAAGTTTGTGATTGCATGTGAATTACAATCATGTTTGAAATGGTGATATTGCAGTTGAATATATTGTTCAAAGTCTCATAAATTCAAACATTAGCGTGTGTGTGGGTGATATCAGAAAATGATATAAGTAACGGTGTCATTGTGTAGGAGTTTGCCAACTTCCTAGAAGTTCTCCAATCAGGTGCATTTAGCTATCAATCCGGCTAGCACAAAAGCTATCGATCCGGCTAATACAAATGGGTAGTTCTCAAATAGTGTGTATTTGGTTATCAATCTAGCTAACACAAATGATATCGATCCAGCTAACATAAATAAGGTGCATTTGGCTATCAATCCGGCTAGCACAAAAGCTATCGATCTGGCTAACACAAATGGGTAGTTGAACTCATGGTAATTCGTAAAAGTTTAAAGTACTCGTGTAAGTAAAAGCAAGTAGTATGTTTCAATAATTGAGTGACCTCTTGAGTAACTTGAGAACTGACTGTCTGCGGGACATGAGTTTTCAAATATTCTTCTGCTGTCTTTTCCAAGCCGAAGTTATCAAACCGGGAAATTTGGTTATCCACCTTCTTTTCTACATTTTTGATCTGTTGTTTTATCTCTGTGTGCTCTTGTTCTTCTGCTTTGAATTTCTCTGACACATGCTCTTGAAGTGTGGTAACCTTCTCCTTGAGTTCACTATATTCATTTGTGGATTGACCAACAGATGACGGTTGTGGTGATGGTGATTTGTCATCCTGTTTGTCATCTGACTTATCTTTATTTTCATCATCCTCATTATTACTTTCATCTTCATCACTTTGACTTTCATCTTCATCACTTTTGCTTTCTCCTTCTCCTTCTTCATCATCTTCTTTATTTTTGTTGTTTTCAGATTCTTCAGACCCAGACCCAGATACTGATTCATTCTCAGACTTTCCAGATTCACTCTCTGATTCACCAAGTTCTTCAGACTCAGGAATTGATGTTGTACCTTCACCTCTTCTTATTTTCTCACGTCTTTTTCCATCCTCTTTATGTTTCAATAAGCTTTCTTTTGAGGCTTGCTTCATCTGTTCTCTTTCTTCTTTGTCAGTCAATGGTGGTTCAATTGGTGAAAATTGTATATCTGAAAACTTGATCTGCTTTCCTTTGCCTGGTTTCAATCCCTTGTCTGATTCTGACAATGTAGATTTGAACTTCTCAATATCTTTCTTATTCTTGCCTTTCCCGAGGTCTACATTTTCACCTTCCTCCTCCTCACTTGATTCATCATGAAGTTGCATTGCTGATGAGGCTTTGGGAACCACTTTTCTTTTCTCAACTGTAGTGGCTTTCTTTGAACGAGAAATAGTGGTTCGAGCTGGGATTGATTTACTCTTTCCTTTTGGTGATTTTGCCCCTTTGGATACAATACCCACTTTTTTGGCTTTCACAGCTTCGTCATACTTCTGATATGCCTCAGTATCCATCAGTTCTTCAGATAACAAGTTTTGTGGAATTCTGGCACCTTGCTTTTCTGTGTGAGACTGCTGTGTTCTAATTCTGGTAAGAATGTGATCTTTGTCTTCAGTGTGCATTTTCTCATTTACGGGTCGATTGAGTTCAGAATGTTTTTGCATGAAACGTGAGATCAGGAGTTTGGTGAAGCGGGGAAAAGGTATTTTGTAATCTTTATTTTGATGAAATTTGGTACTTAGAAAGATCATATCTTTCCAGATGTATTTGGCGAAGTCTAGATGTTTTAGGTTGATAACACCACAGAAGAATTGAAGGTGCTCTTGTCGAGGGTGTTCCAGTCCAGTGGTTTTTTCAGTTATACATTGAATGATGATTGAGTACATGGTTTGCCATGGTTGTGGAATGTACTTTCTTTCGACTTTGTAGAGTGACATGAGTGGTTCTTCTGTTTCATCATATCCCAGAAGCTGAAGTGTTTTGGCCATGTCTTCAAATGTTGGGTGATCGTGAAACTTCGTCAGTTTTCCTGTTACTTCTTTTGGAAGTTGCAATACATTCCTTAGAGTGTCAACCTTGAAAGTGATCTATGTATTATCCAAAGTGATGGTCATGCTCTCTTCGTCTTCACTAATGATCAGAGAATGCCAGAACTGGTTGAGATATATTTCAGGTACACTTGCTGTGTTTGTCAAAGTAGGTCTGATGAAATGTCTGTCAAGGATTTCCACAATGATCTGGCAAGTTTCATGACATCGTAACTTCTTGAAGTCTACTCTTGAGTTAGATTGGCCGATCTTTCGTTCATCCCCTTCTGGAATGATTGATTTTCGGGTAACAGATGCTTGAGACATGGTTCACCTGATCATTATAAACACCAACAACAATACACAATGGACACAGTATATATATGTTAGTGAATGACAGTGGTTTCATGAAATTATCCTTCATAATATGATGCATCACATTGAACAGAAATCTCATGAGGGCATACACATATCATTCAATCAAATCATTTTCTAAACAAATTAGTTTTTATAAATAATTTTATTTCATGTTCAAGTTTGTAAAGATTTTAAGTTTGAAACAAGTTTTATAAGTTTGTTAAACTTGAAAAACATTGAAACAAACTTAGAAGTTTTAGAAACTTGATAACATGAGATCATCTTTATAAAAACTAGATAAGTTTAAGAAGAATGATTAGATCAGAAACTAGATCAGCATAGAACCTTAATTAACATAGTTACTCGATTAGCATAGAACCACGACTATCATAGTTACTCGATCATCTTATTCTTTTAGAAACTCGATCAGCTTACTCGACTAGAATAGTTACTCGATTAGCATAGATCCACGACTATCACAGTTACTCGATCATCTTATTCTTTTAGAAACTCGATCAGCTTACTCGACTAGAATAGTTACTCGACTAGAGGAGTTGCTCGACTAGTGGAGTTGCTCGACTAGAGGAGTTGCTCGACTAGAGGAGTTGCTCGACTAGAGGAGTTGCTCGACTAGAGGAGTTGCTCGACTAGTTTGACTGTTGTCTCCTAACTCGGAGACAAAGTCGATCATCTTGCACCAACTCGATCACCTTAACATACTTGAGTAATATGCTCGATCATCTTAACAAACTTGATCAAGTTACAATCAGCAAGAAACTTGATATGAACCTCGATTAAACACTCAGATACATGGTATTCAAAATGTTATGCATATATGAGTATCTAACATTTATCTCATGATCTAGCATTGAAAAACATGCATACAACAACACTCAAATAATCACAACACATTACTGTTCTTCACAGTCTCATCAATGTGACTGCCATAAACCCTAAAACATTCAATCAGTCCTACTGGGGTTATGAATCTAATTAAACATGTGCAATATCTACTTAAACATATAGTAAATCGTTTACACATACACAATTAGATCAAATAACTTCCAACAAGAAACGCCCAAATCGGTTCTATAAACCCTAATTCGCAAATCTTAAAATTCAATCACAGAAGCAACCACAGAATGATTATAGTGCCTAAAGGATTAAATTAAAAAACTTAAAAATTATCAGAAACTAAAATTCTTTAATTCTTGAGACTTATGCGTTTTTGGCGGGCTGGGAGGATTTTAGAGTGAAAGGGAAAGTGAGTGTGAATTACTGTGTGTGTTGTGTGTTTGACTAAAGTCAGACCGTTTCTTTTATTTAAGTTTGTTTGTAATTTTGACAATTGTGGTCCTCAAACTTGTGTCCAAATATATCTCAAGTCCTCAAGCAAATAATACTTCACATTATGACATGTTTAATCCTTTGCTAGAATCCTGGTTCACTTATGGTCCTTTTGATACATCTTTTAACAACATGACACTTTCAGTCCTTTGATTTTTATGATGAAGATATTGATGAAGATTAGAGAAGGATAAATGTGCAAAAATTTCTCCCCCTCAAAATATGTTCGTGATTTGAAATTAATAAAAATTTGAAAGGACGAGAACATATTTTGATTCGGTTTCACTTTTGCACACTTATAGATTTTTTTTTTAATATTAAAAAAATGAAAAATCTTTTTGTGTTTTTCAATAATTATTTACAAAGATAGTTTGATGTTTGACTCTTTTTAATTTTGAAGAAGAAAAGTATTTAAGTCATCCGGAGTCAAACACCTCATGCCAATTTGGTGAACCAGTTCCACAAATCTTGCATGGGGCAAGGCTTTGGTGAACAAGTCCGCCAATTGGTGTTCAGTACCCACAAAGTATAATTCAACAGTACCCATTTCCACATGCTCCTTGATGAAATGATAGCGTAGAGCAATATGCTTGGACTTGGAATGTTGGACCGTGTTGCAGGAAATAGCGATGGCACTCTTGGAATCACAGTACATAGGAATCTTGTTGAAGACGTATCCATAGTCCATCAGCTGAGATCACATCCAAATTACTTGAGCGCAGCATGCTGACATGGCGACATATTCCGATTCTGTAGACGACAGTGATGTGCAGTCTTGCTTCTTTGATTGCCAAGAGACGAGCTTGTCACCCAAAAACTGTACTCCCCTGATGTACTTTTGCGTGTGTCTAAGCACCCTGCATGGTCAGCGTCTGAAAATGCAACAAGTTCAAATACAGAATCCTTTGGATACCAGATCCCCAAATTAATGGTTCCCTTTATGTATCTAAGGATTCTTTTAACGACTGACAAATGCCGCTCAGTTGGTCTTGACTGATATCGGGAGCAAAGGTACGTGGCAAATACAACATCCGGTCTGCTAGCTGTGAGATACATGATTGACCCAATCATACTACGATAATTGGTAGGATCAATGGGTTTCCCATGTATGTCAGCATCTAGCTTCGGTGATGAGGAGCACATAGGGGTGTTATAGGTGTCACAGCTAGGGGTGTCTGTAGGGTCGGGTTGACCCGACCCGAACCCGATCGGGTCGGGTCTAATCGGGTCAAAAAATCTAGTCGGGTTGTTTTGACCCGAACCCGATAACCCGATAGTGTTATCGGGTCGGGTTCGGGTTAAATAAAAAATCTTATCGGGTTATCGGGTCAACCCGATAAGACCCGACAATGCTTTTTTATATAGTTTACAATATTTAATTTTGATATGATTAGAGATGAAAATGGTGATTATTTGGTGACTGATATTAATTATTTTACTGGTTATGAGAAGTTGCATACACAGTGATACAATTCAGTTGGATACTGGTACAAGGAATAGAGATGAAATATATATACTGAGAAGAAAATATTAACGTTATCTTTCCACACAACCCAACACTTCTCGACAGCAGCAAAGCATGGGAATAAAATGTTTTTATCGACTGCAGCAACTAGCAAAGTATGGGTCTGTAGAATAAATACATAACCCGACAAAGGAAGATATGTATTCTAGCAAATATTATATGTAAATTTATATATCCCAATATTATATGTAACTAATGCAAAATAGAAGCACTGCTGGTTATTAGATATGCCAAATCATATAATATTATTAGTATCATGTTTAGTGCAAGTATTACAAATTTACAATAGTGCACAACAACACAGTGGCGACATTTAGTATCGGGTCACCCGATAACCCGAATCACCCGACCCGACTACCACCCGAACCCGATAACCCGAATCCTTATCGGGTCGGGTGTCGGGTGAGTTTTTAAAAAATCCAAACCCGACTCAACCCGACCCGACAGACCCGATAACCCGACCCGATAACACCCCTAATTGTCATACCTGGTCATACTATGCTTTTTCAGGATTTCCTAAGCATACTTGGCCTGACTAAGGAATATACCACGGGGTGATTGATGAACTTGCAGTCCTAAGAAGAACTTCAGTTCACCCATCATGGACATCTCAAAGTTATTTTTCATTAGTTTTGCGAAAGCATTTAAGTACTTTTTATGTGTTGATCCAAAAATGATATCGTTGACATAAATTTGTACGATGAGAATGTCCTCCCCGTGTTTTTGTATAAACAAATTCGGGTCCACAGTTCCTTTAGTAAAGTGATTAGCAAGTAAGAACACAGATAACTTGTCGTACCAGGCCCTTGGGGCTTGTTTAAGGCCGTAAAGGGCTTTCTTTAGCCGATATACGTGATTCGGATGTTCTTGGTCCACGAAGCCTTCTGGTTGAGAAACGTACACTTCTTCCCGGAGTTGGCCGTTGAGAAATGCAGTCTTCACATCCATTTGGTAGACAGTAATGTTCTTGTGAGCCGCGTAAGCCAGGAACATGCGAACAGCCTCAAGCCTTGCGACTGGAGCAAACGATTCTTCGAAGTCAATTCCCTCTTCTTGACTGAATCCTTTTGCGACTAGCCGGGACTTGTTACAAATGACAGTACCATCTGCATCTAACATTTTTTTCCAGATCCATTTCAATCCAACGACATAAACCCCATCTGGTCTCTCTACCAATTCCCAAACTTCTAACCGCTTGAATTGTTCCAATTCCTCTTGCATGGATTCAATCCAGTTGTCATAGGTAAGGGCTTCATTAATGTTTTTGGGTTCGGCTTGACAAACGGTGAGTGCATAAATGCAAGTTTCACCATCTGTATGGAGTCTTTGTCTTGTCATGACTGGGTTTTCTGGATTACCAATGATGTTAACTAAGGGATGGTCGTTTGTCCATTTATGAGTGGATGGATAGTGTTGATAATTATGGTGCAGGTTTGACGGTTCCAAATTGCGTGTAGAAGATTCTGCAATATCAGTAAAGGTTGGTGCAGGAGCAAATGGATTAAAGAATGCATCTCCGTCATAACCTGATGGTGTGGGTACTTCAGCAGAGTTGTGGGGGGAATCTTCAGCTGTGGGTGTAGAAGTGGAAGGTGTTTGATCTACTGACGATGATGGTTCTGGTTGAGGTGCGTCGTCAGTAGCTGTTGTGGAAGTAGTTGCTGGTGTATCAGGTGCTTGATTGTTTACGGTTTGAGCAGCGGAATTGGTGGATACAGCAGAGGCACGATTAACTAGAGAGTCATCGAACAGAGGAGCAAACAAGTCTTCTATATCCTTTCTGTTGAACGGTAATGGTTCAGCTGAAGATTCAGGAAAGTTGAGATGGTTTGTGTGCGGGTTCTAAGCTGTTTTGCTTAGAAGCCATTTCTGTGAGCTCGTCAAAATTAGCATGGATTGTCTCTTGAATTTCCCGAGTACAGCGATTCCAAATTCTGAATCCTTTCAAATTCTCACAATAGCCAACAAATACTCCTATGTCTGCTTTGGCTTTCAGTTTACCAAGATCATCACGATCATTCTTTGGATAACAGAGAGCTCAAAAGACATGAAAGTAATTGATATTTGGTTTTCGACCATGAATAAGCTCATATGGTGTTTTGTCATGGCGTTTGGTGATCATGCATCGGTTTTGGGTGTAACAAAAGTTGAAACAGCTTCAGTACATAGGTAGTCTGGTAATTGGGCATTAATCAACAAAGTTCTTGCTGCCACCACTAATGTACGGTTGCGTCTTTCGACTACTCCATTTTGTTCAGGGGTGCGAGCAATTGACGTTTGATGAACAATACCATTTTTCTTAGTGAACTCTCGAAGAGTTTGATTCTTGAATTCAGTACCATTGTCTGTTCTGATGATTCTGACGGTGTTACGAACCTGAACTTGAATCTTCGTGAGAAAAGTAATGATCATCGATGGGGCTTGGTCTTTGGTACGAAGAAAGTAGACCCAAGTCCACCTCGAGAAATCATCTACTATTACCAAGATGTACCGTTTCCCATTGATGGTTTGAACACGCATAGGACCACACAAATCCATATGAAGCAGTTGTAGGACATGATCGGTGCTGTGATCTACTTTTGGAGGAAAGTGGGCACAATGACTCTTTCCTTGTTCGCAAGCAGGACACAAGTGATCTTTGGCATATCTGAATTTGGGAAGACCGTCGACCAACTTTTTCTTAGCAAGATCGGTCATCATCTTGAAGTTCAAATGAGACATCCATTTGTGCCATAGCCATGCCTTTGTGGGATGTGCCTTTGAAAGTAAGCATATGGGAGAGGAAGCTGTCATGCCTTCGAAGGAAATAGTATATAGACTGGTGCCGCGTTTCCCTTTCATCAGATCATTTCTTTGAAGATCCCGAATAAAACAAGTTTTCTCTCTGAATGCCACCTCCAAATCACCATCACAAAATTGTCCAACTGAGAAGAGATTGTGACCTAGGCCTTCAACGTAATAAACCCAGCTAATTTCGATGTTCCCATTTACGTAGTCTTCATAACCCATAATAGCAGCGAAGTGATCATTCCTGAATCTAACCGTTCCAATGAACTTTGCAACAAAGTTTACAAGAAGCTTGAGATTTCCGGTCATATGTCGGGAACAGCCGCTATCAACAATCCATAGAACAATTTGGATCACCTGCATCACCAGAAGTTGACACAGAGGCAAGTTTGGTAACGGTGGATCCCGTTTGGTTAGTAACACATGTATTAAGCATTTTAGGTACCCATTTAAAGCTAGATGTGTTTTGCAACCAACGGTGCCACGTCCAACTAGTCTCAGCCTTCTCCTAATAAATGCACTTGGTGTTTTGTTTGTACTAGATGTATCTATGGGTTTGGTAACAGATTTTTCAGAAACTACTAGTTGTGGTTTTCCTAATATGGACTTGGCAGCAGTAGTGGGCCTAGAGGAAATGCCACTAGATCGTTTCTTTTTGTGAGTCAACAGAGTTTTAGCAACACATTTCTCATGATTTCCAGATAATATACTAGCATGACAAAATACACAACTTGCATCAACCATAATATCATTCATAACATTCAACGATTTAGCATTCATTACATCATCTATAGAACTAGACTTAGACAAGTTTGATTCTACTTTTGACATATCATGCTTTTTATTCAAACTGCTAACATTAACTACTACTTCTTCAGTCTTAGATAGTCCACTCTTAGGGCGCCAGATTCTAAACTTCCTTTGTCTCTTGGTGTTTCTTGATCTGCTAGCCTTAGAGTTGTTTCCTAGTCCTGTGGAAGTGGAAGTATTCACATTAGTGGTTTGATTTGATGCTTGCTTAGTTGGCTTGTCTACTGTGTACATTCCTGGGGCAATCACAGCTTTTCCTTTTTCTAAAACTCTGAGTTTCTTTTTCAAATCAACAATGATGTGTTGGAGTTCTTGATTTTTTGAATCCAAAATTCTGTTTAACCGGACAGTGTCATTTCTGTTTTGAGAAACTTCATCTATGTCTTTCTCATATTCAAACAGTTTATGTCGCAAGACATCAATTTCATTTTTATTCTGACTTTCTGAAGCATGACTGTTTTGGAATGATAAAGACGTTTTTAGATTTTTGTACTTTAACTCAAATTCAACACTTTGATTTTGACACCATTCCAGTCTTTTGTTAAGTTTGAAAATTTCTTTTTCACACTTATTTTCCACATCAAAGTTGATCTGTCTAAGACTCTCATTCTCTTTTACCAAATTATCAATCTCAATTTGCAGCATTTCAGCATTCACAGCATGATTATCAACAAGCATTGCATGACAAGATTCAAAAATAGAATTCATAATCACTGAAATCACATCATCACACAAAACACGTTCCAAGAGTCGATCGACCTCTTTTTCTAAAGCTTTCTTTTGACACTTTTGTTTTGCAATTTTGTCATCTTTAGCTTTAAAAATATTCATCATTGATCCAACTTCAGTCTGTAGTTCCTGTTCCCACATTGTTGCACAAAGTCTCAGGTGTTTAACATGTGGTAAGAATTGTTTCTGAAAAATTTCTCTTTTTTCTTTCTCAGCAGGAGAAAATAAAGAAGAGATTTTGATTTCAGAATTAAATTCTATCACTTGTTCCAAAAGTTTAATGTCATCCATAAATGTCTTAAAAACTCAAATAATTCGACATTGTTGAGGCATTTGTGGATCTACAGTAGCGTTTGGACCATTGATTTGTGTAACAGGAGTGGTAACAGGAGCAACTTCAGAAGAGGGATTTGTTTCAGTTATAGACAGTGTTTGTTCTGGTTTGTCCTTTGGAGGAACAAAAGATTTACTGATGTGAGGTCTTGCTAAATAATCATATGGTACTCTTGAAAAATCTTTGTCTGACTTTGATCGACTCTCATTCTTATGTTCAAGATATTCAATTTCTTCATCATTACTAAACACAACAACACGTTGAAAAGTATCATCAAACAGAAATTCTGCATTGTATAACTTAGGATTATCTTTGAGTGCTTTTTGTAAAAAACGTGGTTGGTCACAGCCAGTTGCAAATCCAAATCCTTTAGGACTCGGTTTTACAGTTAGTCTTTGAATTTGTGTCACTTAATTACCCGTTTTATATACAACATTATGAAATTCTTTGAGCTTGGATTCCAAGTCCACAATCTCCCCAAGATATGAGTCAACTCGTTTCCTAGTGGTTTGCTTTTCTTCAAGAAGATCCTTTTGAGATGTTGAAAGCTCTGATTGAGTTTTTAACAACTCAGAATTTAAAGTGTCAATTTGTTTTTTGAATTCAAATTGCTCCTTTTCTTTTTGAGAAAGCAAATTAGCCTTGGAAACAGTTAGCTCACGAACTTGATGCTCTAAATCCTTAACCTGAACGTATGTCTTTTGGAATGCAACCTCAAAGCCTTTCTCACGTTGTGCTTGTTTTTCATAACTTGAAAGTTGTATTTTATAGCACTCATTGTCCTTTGTTAACATTGCAATTTTAGCTTTTAAGTTCTGGTTAATCTCATTGCATTTGTCAATCTGTGACTTTTGTGCATTCAATTGTGATTGGGTGGTCAGCAATAAGGTCATAAGCTCTGGATCTTGATCAGGCATAAGATCATCTTGTTCAAGATGATCATGATTTTCATCATCAACAGGATCATCAAATGAAACATTGGTGTTATCATCATTGAATGAAACAAAAGTGTTTATTTGATCATCTCCTTGAGATGGGAATGATGAATCATTGTGAACAAGATTTTCTTGTGAAGATGAAGATGCAGATGGTGAAGCAATCTCATGAATAAGGCATTCTGATTCAAGTACCTGAGATAAGCCATCGGTATCATATACCGGGCCTGTCTCGTTCACATTCATCTCTTGCATGTTGGCCATTAGCATCACTGCAGCATTAGCCTCCAAGTCTTCCATCTCATCATCGGAGTAAGCATTAGCCATAAAGCTTTGCTCGTTTTGAGTCAACATTCATTCAGCTTTTTCATCCTTGAGAGCCATCAGAAGAGCTTCCTTGTGATATGCACTACCCTGAGTCCTAGGCTTAGGGCAAGCATTTTCCATATGACCACTTCCTCCACAGTTGTAACAAGTGATTGACGTGTTTGCAATTCCTCTTCTGTTAGTGCCAACATTCTGAATTCCCTTTTGAGCATTCCCCAGATTATTTCTACTTCCCCCAGCTATGTTGAACCTTTGTCCACTTGAGTTAAACCTTGTACCATAATTCCCCATGTTTCCTGACCCAATTCTACTAGAAGACCGATTCTGAATCTCAACTCGTCCATCATTAACGACTGCTTGGTTCCTGGTGTTTGATGACGAACGAAGACGGTTGTTTGACTTGTTAGAGAATTTGTTGAATGCTCTTGCAATTAATGCAAATCCTTCATTGAGAGAGTTGAACACATCGTCTTCTTCATCATAATCATCATTGGAATAGAACATGGATTCGGTATTGTTGTATGGGACCAGTTGGTTATCAGAATTTTGAGATGGTGCTTTATAAGGAACAATTTGATTGTTTGGTTGTGGTTGGAAACTTGGTTGAGAGGGTTGTGGAACAAATTCTTGGTTTGATGGTGGAAAATATGATTGAGCTATCAAAGCAAGAGAGTTTGGATTTGGTGCCTGTGAATAACCTCCTCTTGCTGCAATGTCCTTGTCTACCTCAGTTTGATGTTGCTTGAGATATTCAAACAAAATCCCATATGAAACTTGATTAATCTTTTTGGCTTGCCTCACGAATGTCACATACTTTTGCCAGTCTAGTCCAAGACATCCTAGAAATTTGGAGTTGATAGCAATCTTTGGTAGAGGTATGTTATGACGTTCGAGATCATTGACAACATTGGTGAAGCGGTGATAGTATGATTCTAAGGATTCCCCTGGTTCAATCATGAAGTTATTGTATTCCATGTAAAGCTTGGATTCCAGATCCTCTTGGTTCAATTCTGTGCCTTCCATCAGAAGATGCACATGCTCCCACATGTCCTTGGCTGTTTTCTGAGCATCAATACTCTTGAAGATTGGGTTAGGAATTCCCTGGAGTATGTAAGCCATGGCCATCTCATTAGCTTCTTGTTGTAAAGTTTGTTCATTGGTATATTGAGCTACTGGAACGGGAGTTGTGGATGCTTCTCGTGGAGGTATAGCAGTTGGATCACCCGGAACCACTGTTGAAGGAACTGGATAAGGTCCTTCCATGATGACCTTTTTGAGATATGGACCATGAGGTTTTCTTAGTTCAACAAATCTAATAAACTGACTAGACCATTGCACATAGTTTCCTGGTGTCAGCATTGGTGGAGTTTCAAACGATCCTGCTTCATGTCTAGATTGCTGACTACTGATAGCTTCACACATCTTTGTAAACCAGCGAGGTTCTCTTGATGAAGGTTGGTAGTTTTGCATCTAAGGTTGTGGCATGAATTGTTGCTGAGGTTTTGCTTGTTGAGGGAAAAACTGATGTTGTTGCACAAAAGCATGTTGCTGTTGATATTGAGGATGAAATTGTTGTGGTTGCTGATGATATTGTTGTTGTTGATGATGTTGTTGTTGTGGATATTGTTGTAGTTGATAATAGAAATAGGGATTGTATGGTGGTTGAGACATTGTGAAGTAACTTGTTATGATTTAAGGATCTTTAAAGGATAATAACGGTTGTTGTTGTAGATTAGATTGTTTAACGGTGAAAAGAACGTGAAGAAACTATGAGGATTTTACTCTAGAAACTCGGAGATTTCAATCGTTGAAACTCGGAGGATTTTACACTAGAAACTCGATTAGTCTCATAAGAAATCCAGAAATTCGATCACCCTACTGAAGAAACTCGATCAACTTAAAGTTACTCTATCAAGTGAAATAACTCGACTAACCTAAGTTGCTCGATCAACCTAAACTGAGTTGCTCGATCAATGGAAGTAGTTTGATCAATCTAAGATGCTCGATTAATGTAAGTAGTTCGATCAACCTAAGATGTTCGATCAACCTAAGATGTTCGATCAATGTAATAAGTTCGATCAACTTATCAATCTCGACTACTTTATCTAACTCGATGAAGTAGAAGCTCGATCAATGATGCTCGACTATATCACCTAACTCAATGAATAGCCAGTACTCGATCAATGTTGCTCGACTATATCACCTAACTCGATGAATAGCCAGTTACTCGATTATTGTTGCTCGACTATATCACCTAACTCGATGAATAGCCAGTACTCGATCAATGTTGCTCGACTAAATCAGATGCTCGATCAACTCACAGTATCTCGATCAATGAACAGTAACAAGTCTGATGAACAGTGATAAATCGGATGAACAGTACGTGAACAGTAACTTATCGGATTTTTTGATTTTTTTTCTTAGATCTAATCTTGTAAAAACCAAAATTACCCCTAGGCGAATGATACCACTTGATGTTACTATTAATTATTACACAAGCTACCTAGATTAACCACTAATAAGCCCTAGATCTAGAGAGAGAAAGTTAGAGAGAGAAAGAGAGTGGAAGATTGATCACACAATAATAAGGAAAGTTTAGCATACAATCAACTAACCCTCTCCCTAAGGTGGGAGGGGGTATTTATAGTTTTACATGATCATGGGCTTGTAGCCCTAATTATCTTACATAAACATACTTAAATAAATAAACGACACAGCCCATGGGCCTTCTACACGGGCTGGACCTAATAACAAACCTAAAGGCCAAAGCAACCTATTACAATATGATCAATACTTGAATTAATACAAAAACGTGTTCCCAACATTTGATGTCAAATTTAAGTTGTGGTGTTCCTGTGAATCGTTGGGTAGCTTAAAAAGGGAATAAGAAGAAACTTTGACTACCCCTTTCCTGCTCTCGATCTTGGGGAGACTGTTTTCAAGAAAGGGTCGCCATTCTTGGTGGTCTTTAAGGCAAACTCGTGACATTTCTTTGAGAAGAGAGACGATAGACAAAAAAAAAAGAGGTTAATGGTGATGGGTCGTTGCTGCTGGTGATATCGAGAGGGATAAGGAGAAAACAAAAGGTGGGATGATGACAAAAAGGGGGCGGGTTTATTTAGGTATAAGTGGGAAAAGGATAAGAATTTTATTAGTGTTATTAGTTTTAATAAATGTATTAAGTGTACCCCGTGTCTCATTAAGCTAAATTTTAAGCGAGATCCCTCTGTTTGGCAAAAATACGAGAAATACATTTCTGGAGACGTTTTTATAAAAATTGTTTAAAAACAAGGTCATTGACTCCAAAAAATAACTATAAAATTTAAGCCTTTACTTCTGTGGTGTCGGCACGCGTGTTTTTCAGAAAAGCAATATGTCTTCTCGGTTTTGTAAATAAATTGCCAGTAAGTGTCAGGAAGTGATTTCTTCACTTTTCTTGATAAAATCAAGCAGTTTGGAGGGTTACTGTATGCTACAGTGTGCGAAATAACTTTCCGAAATAGTCAAATAAGCTGAAAAAATGCTCAAATAAATTGTCAATTAATAATAAGTTAATTTTTATCAGTAAAATAATGTTTGGAAAATTACAGGTGGTTACAATGCAGCTTCTCCTAGATCTTTCATGGCAAAACATTTCCGAGATAGGATTTTACATCTTGTAACATTGGAATGTTGTTTCCCATGAGTAATATGTCATCAACATATAGAATTAGGAAAGTGGCATAACTCCCACTAGCTTTCTGATGTACACATGGCTCATCTTGATTCTGAGTGAAACCGAATTTCTTAATCTCATCATCAAAACGTTTATTCCATTGCCTAGATGCTTGCTTAAGTCGATAAATGGAACGCTTGAGCTTGCATACTCGGTTAGGATATTTTGGATTAAAAAAACCTTCAGGTTGCACCATATAGACTTCTTCGGAAAGATGTCCATTGAGGAAGGCAGTTTTGACATCCATTTTCCAAATCTCATAGTCATAGAATGCAGCTATAGCTATGAGAATCTTTATAGCTCTAATGTCTGCAACAGGAGAAAAGGTCTCTTCATAATCAACCCCGTAGGTTTGAGTGAAGCCCTTTGCTACGAGACGAGCTTTAAAGGTGTGTACTTCACCATCCATGTCAGTCTTCTTTTTGAAAAGCCATTTGCTACCAACTGTTTTACCGTTACGAGGAAGATCAACTAAGTCTTAGACTTCGTTATCTTTCATGGATTGCATTTCCACATTCATTGCATCAAGCCATTTTTTGGATTCAGGATCTAACAATGCAACTTTATAGTTATTGGGTTCACCAAGATCCCCAAACTCATGCTCCTCAGCAGCGACGTATAAACACATTCGATCTGGGGCACGGCGTGTCCTAGCGGACTTACGAATGGGATTGATATCACTTTGAGGTTCAACAATTTCTTGATCATCCTCATCATGACCTAAGCTAGTGTCTATAGAAGGATTTGTATCTTCTTCTTGAATAATTTCAAGATCTTATAGACTCCCACTTGCTTCATGATCCAAGAGATTTTTCTCAAAGAATTCAGCATTCCGAGCAACAATTACTTTGTTCTTGGATGGAAGGTAGAAAGAATATCCCATTGTTTCCTTTGGGTATCCTACGAAAATACACTTAATATATCTGGGTTCTAGTTTGTCAGGTTTGGTAAGTGTATCACGCTTAATAAGTGCCTCACAACCCCAGACTTTATGTAAGACAACTTAGGGGCTTGCCCATGCCATACCTCGTATGGTGTCTTATCAACCTTCTTAGTTGGAACCATGTTGAGAATGCGTGCAGCAGACTCATGGACATAATCCCAAAAGGACTTTGGAAGAGTAGTTTGACTCATCATGGATCGAACCATGTCTAGCAGTGTTCGATTTCTCCTCTCAGACACACCATTATGTTGTGGCGTGTAAGGAGGAGTGCGATGGGCAATAATCCTATGCTACTTAAGATGATCCAAAAACTCTTGACTCATATATTCACCTCCACGATCAGAACGTAGTGACTTAATGGTCTTCCCGAGTTGGTTTTCTACTTCCTTTTGAAACACTTTAAATGTTTCAAACACTTCATGTTTATGTTTCAGTAGGTAAACATAACCATACCGACTGTAGTCATCAGTAAAAGTGACAAGTAGCTAGCTCTTTGTCTTGAAACAGTTCTAAGTGGGCCACATACATCGGTGTGTATTAGTCCAAGTAGATCCTTAGCCCTTTCCACTTGATGTGAATAGGGTTTTCTTGCCATCTTACCAGACATGCAGGAAACACACTTTTCAAATGACTTGATGTCAATGGAGTTGAGAAGTCCATCATGTTGCAACTTCTCCATGCGTTTCTTGCTAATGTTTCCAAGACGAAAATGCCACAAGAGAGTAGAGTCCAAAGTGAGATTGGCTCTTTTATTGCTAATAGCAAACATAGAACTATCATTTGTTTTAGAACAAGACATATCAATTTCAAAAATACCATCCCTTGGGATAGCACTACAATAAACAACATTATTCCTAGAAACAGAAATTGTATTATTCAATTCAAAGCGGTTAATAAAACCATCGTCAAACAAACATGAAACTGAAATAATTACTCTAGTAATAGAGGGAGCATAATGACAATTGTTCAAAACAACTACTAATCCACTAGGTAGACATAAATGATAACTTCCAATAGCTTCAACTCCTGCACATTGACCATTGCCTATGTGCAGACTTAAAGCTCCTAGCTTCAGCTTCCTACTTCCCCTGGGACCCTGAGTAGTATTACAGATGTGAGTACTACAACCAATGTCATAAACCCAAGATGTACTAGGAAAAGAATAGAGTTCTATGGTAAAAATACCTGAAGTGCTAGCTCCTTGAGATAGCTTCTTCTTTTTCAGCAACTCGGCGACATACACGGGACAGTTCCTTCTCCAATGACCTGTTTCACCACATTGGTGACAGGTTGCATCCTTTGCAGGGTTATCCATCTTGGGTGGTGGAGGTTTCTTGGGCTTGGAAGCATAAGATGGTTTATGCTCAGGAGCATAAGCCAACTTATACTTTTCATTCCCTTATTTCCCCTTAGCAGCCTTGAACGGTTTTTTACCTCGGTTTTTCTGGAACTTTCCTGCACGTATAGCATGAAGTGCAGGTGCAGCATCTTTCTTGGGTAGCGTTTGCTCATGTTGTTTAAGCATAACATGTAATTCATTCATAGTCTTCCCCATGCTATGCATATTATAGTTCTGCACAAAGCTGTCATACTCCTTAGAGAGTCCAATCAAGATTAGGCTTACTCCAAGGTTCAAAGTGACAGGATGACTGAGACGCTCCAAGTTGTCAATGTAGCTCTTCATCTTTAGAACATATGAGCTTACAGATTGACCTTCTTCTTGCTTGCACGAGTGAAATTCCCTCGCGGTTTGAAGAAGTTCCTGTTCTGCCTGTTGAGCAAACATACTTTTCAACTCCTGTAGCATGTCATATGCACCAAGGTGAGTTAAATTTTGTTGGATTTCTAAGTCCATGGTCATAAGCATGAATGCAGCAATGTCCTTTGATCCCTTGACCCAAGCAGTGTGAGCTGCCAAAGCCTCAGGAGGGACTGGGTGTCCAGGAGTTGCAACAGGTGTAGCAAGAATAGGATGCTCCAAGTAATTTTCCTTATCTTCAGCTAACAGGATAATGCGAAGCTGGCGATACCAGTCAATGAAGTTAGGTCCAGTCAGTTTTTGTTTCTCAGAGAAACTCCTGAGTACCGAATTGTTTCCGACTGAGGTAGTCATCTACAATTAAAAAGTTCAAATAATTAGTATTTTCAATAATTAAATTCTTAATAGAATTAACTACCAAATTAATTACTAATTAAGACTAAGATCCAACTTAATCTCCCACTTATTACCAAAGGTCTGACCAATGTGTAAAAAAGTAGGGCAAGAGGTAAGCGACGAGCGTTAATTGCATAAAATGCAACTCTTAGATTTATGAGACTGATCAAGACATTAGTATGCAAATAATAATGTCATGAGCATGTTTAGTCTCATCTTATGCCTTGGGTCCAAGGTATGACCAAGCATACTCGAAATAAGTTGACCAAGCAAGAACGTACAAAAATTGGCAAAAGTCTGACCAATGAGCACAATTCACCATAGGTTTGGAATGGCCCTAAGGTCTGACCAAAGAGGTCAAGCCAAAAGCACGTGTTCTTGGTTGGCTGGCATATATTTAAACTTTACAGATAGGGTATACACATAAATGTGGTAAAATCGTGTACAAAGAAGCATGCAAAACAACTTTGTGGCACTTATTTTAAATACTTTTTAGTAATGACATTGTAGTGATCATCATGGTTCATGGTAGCTCCAATCGAACTCGCAAGGAAGCGGAGGACCAGGTCAGCGCGAAGCATAAGACCGAAAATCTTTTAGGTGTGACTGTGCGCACCGCCTTATACCCCCCTTTTAGTTTGTTCTAGTGGGTGAGCCGTACTTTCCATGTGTCCATAGCATCCAGCTTTTAATTTCATGAAAAACTTGTTTCAATATATTAAGTCACTTAATTTTACAAAAATCAATTTTCCACGAATCAAATAGCAGGTCAAAATTGAGCATGATATTTAGGTGTGTAAATTAAGACCATATTAATGTCATCTTCTTATAGGTATTAGTCCTCTATTTTTTAATTTATTTATTTATTTATTTATTTATTTTTATTTTTTTGGTTTTTAGGCGTGTAAACATGTAGGCTAAAAGCAAAAAAACATAATACTAAAACATGACATTAATATTAACAAGTAAACATATAGATCCGAGTCCTCTAGCGAGTCTTCCCCAAAAGGAGAACCATAAGACCCTCACTAGGCTTTCATTAAGTGCCTAGATCACCACATGCATCATAAAAAAATGATTGCGTAGGTCTTATAGCCGGAATTCACACATAAAATAATCATGGCAAACAAATTAACTTTTAATATGCTATTTTATGTATCTAATTAACCATTAATTATAATTCAATAGCTTCTAGGTATTTTTTTATTAATTAATAACAAGTATTGCATGATAATTGTCCAAACAAAAAAAATAAAACGAATAAATAAGTTAGATTTCATGCAGCCTTTTCGCGTGTTTATTAAATCATGCAACCCATAACCACCAAGCGAGTTGGCTCGTAATGCCACTGTTGGGATTTAATTAACATGTTAACCATTAACACTACGAGTACGTAGCGGATAATGGATCTAGTTTAGCAATTATGATTAACACATATAATAAACAAATTAAGGTAAAAGGGAAATAAGAAAACTAACCCTCGAAGCAACATCAAATGAAACTTAGTGATTAAAACAATCACCTCTAACGAATGCACACACTACGCGTCAAACGAAGCACGTTAGGATGCTAGTCCTTGCTTCACGACTAAAACACCTCGTGTTAATGTTACTAGCTTAAACACAATTCGAATACAAAAGTGTATACGTTTGAATGTGTACAAACAAAAGAGGACAGTAACTTAAAGAATTAATATTCTAGTTATTAGTTCTTCTTTTATGGCTTGATATGTTTGAAAAGTCAAACAAACCAAAACCTTGTTCATGTGATTGGATTGGACAAGAGGAAAAGGAATAACGATTATAGTACGTAGGGTGTGTTATTATTTTAGCTTATGTCGTGTGTTAGACAATGAGGCCAAGGGGTGTTTATATAGCACCCCAACTTGTCCAACAAGTCATTGTCTTTAACCTCCTTTAGTTAGCCAAAAACGACACATAGAACCCCTCCTAGATCCTTCCATAACTGGCCACTTTGGAGGGAGGTTCGGGAGTTTCGTTTTCCGACATGTAAGTCCCTCTCTTTTATATTTAACATATATTTAAATTAGTTAAATTATTTCGTGAAACATATTATACATTTAATAAATATATATATTAAATATATAATAAACATGTTCTTCGTGTATACGTGTGTGCCCCGATAGACTCACACACTTTTAGTCGTAGTAGGCTAATCCAACTCTCACATTCCAACACATCTATTTTTGATACTACAATCTTGACAAGAGTCAAGAGAAAATAACCTACTATAAAGGTCTTTGAGCCAAGAACCTCCATTAACCCAAGGATCTTTTCAAAACATAGTATTAGAGAAGTTGAAGATTTCAAAACTGAAAGAGCCCTCAAACGAAGAATCTATACTCTTATTATTCGAAACGGCTTTGAGAATCTCACACCAGGTTTCATGCTGATATCTAACGGCAGGGGTGGGGGATTCGAAGCAACCATCGGCGCCATAAAAGCATCTTTACTGTCAAAAACCGCCTTTTCCATTTACCTAGCAACCCGAGGTTCTTAGCATGAATACTACTAATTCCTAGACCACCCATTTTATTATTAAGAAGGATGGTATTCCAAAAATTGACGATGTGTGCAGTGTGCATCCCCAACCACAATAATAAAAGCGTTAACCATATCACTGAACAAACATTATAAGTTAAACACTATTAGAAATAAGACTGAACAAACATTATAAGTCAAACACTTAAACCTATGTGAAATTTAATCTACCATGGACCCCAAAAATTGATGGTGTTTTATAATTCCAACCACAAATGAAAACGATCGTATGACTATGAGTGTTGATACTTGCACCATATAAATTGATGCACACACCACAATTATGCACATACCACGTTGTAACATATGCATTAGTGATTTGATATTGTGGTGTGTGCATCAATTTGTGTAAGTACCGTGTTAAGTTTATGGATATAAATTAATATACATATGACCAGTTTCGAACACGAGACTTCGGGATTGCACACATTACGTATGAGTTTCAATGTTTTAATAATTAATATAATGAGTTATGATTTAATTATTAAATTTCACAAATAAACACTTAACGACCGTTAGTATTTAACGGGGTTTGGTTAACGATCGTTAAATAGCAAGTTAAGGGACTAGAGATGAAAATACAAGCCAAGAAGGATCTAGAACCCCTTGGGCTTGGTATGTTCGGCCGATCCATGGGTTTTAGGGCAATCCTACCCTAGCTTGGAGAACAAGATTAGTTTACTATAAATACAAGGCCTCTTGTATTCATTATTTTCTAATCTTAATTCCCTTGCAAGCCAAATTTCTCTCTTCTCTCCTCTTCTTGTGGTAGGCCGATCGAACCCTCCCAAACCCTTTTTGAATTCGATCCAACTTTCATAACATAAGTGTTTGGTTAATCTATTGTGATCAAGAACCTAGCTTTTCGCATTGAAAAGTTACTAATACGTATGTACAAGAACGAAGATCAAGCATACTTTTGCTTGTGTTGTTTTTCCCCATTCGACTTGTATTTAGTCGATTCTCTCTAAACCCTAATATAGGGTTTCACTAGTTCTTGCTCACTCGATTTCTTGTTTAGCTATAAATCAAAGGTACGCATCTTCTTTTATTTTAGTTAATTAATTACTAGTATTAGATCGTGTTTTCCGCTGCATGCTTTGATGTTCATATTTATGTTTATATAAATTGTTATGATATAAAACTCCAACAGTGGCATCAAGAGCCCGATAATACTGTTTAATTAATTACTAAAACACATAAAAATTGGATCTATATGATTATTGCATGTTTATGGTGTTATAGGGTTTTAAAAATTAGTAAACCCTATTTTTTTTTTTTTTTTTTTTTTTTTTTATATGGGTCGATCACCCAATAATTATTAATTCGGGTTTTAGTTTTGTAAAACTTGTAGAAACCCAAGGTGGCATGTAATTTTTTATGTGTTAATTAATGAGTACTTGCTATATGTCATTAATTGATATGCATACAATAGACTTGATTATGTTATAATAAGTGCTATTCGAGGAATCCATGACAAAAACATGCATGTTTTGTCATGGAAATTGATGTAATTGTTATGTGTTTTACATGCTATGTTTATGCGATTGGTATTAATTAATTAGGGTTTTAGTAATCAAAGTGTATGACATGTTCAAATTACTAAAAATTAATTAATTAGGTTATTAGGGAAGACCTAAAATTGGGGAAGACCCCATATAAATCGTATATTAAATCAATTATGTGTGTTATTGTATATATTTATCGTGGGACTTACGCAACCAAGTAATTGGTGTATGTGGTCCATTGGTACCTAGCTCGAAAACCAATGGGAGTCTTAGATCAATATATACATGTTAATTGATTTACTTAGCATGTCCATTATTTATGTCGTTTAATTTTTTATGTTAATTGCTATTTGTTTATATATGTTGTGACATGATAGTAAGCAAAGGGTAATTTTAAAATAAAAATTAAACTTGACTTAATAATGGTGAAACATGGTTTTAAGCTTTAAAAATCTTAAACTTTTAATTGATTGATGCAACTGTACAAAGATGGTCGAACGGCGGACCTAATTGTTGACAAACTATAAGGTTGGTTTAAGGTTGGTTTCACATTAAATTATGGCCTTAAAGAGACTCCATTCTGTCTCTCCGCCCGCTTGTGCGTCAAAATTAGACTTACCAAGTACAACCATTATATGTACGAAGCATCTTAAGGCAAAGTTGTAAGTTTCTCAACGCCATCAATTAAAACTTTGTTGATTTAAGCTCATTAAAGATACGAATGAGTAAAAGTTTTTTGAAACATATGATACAAGATGAATGCATGACATATTTGTACATATTTTGATTACACACATCAAAATTATTACCCTTAATTTAAGTTATATGCCATCCAATGAAACGAAAACACCTGAGATTACTATTTCCATTTGTCGTAAGATGGACGAGCATGGATGGTAATCAAAGGGTAAATTACATACTTTCATTACTAGCAGCCAAAGCTGATGTAATGAAACTATGTTAATTTGCAAGTTTCTTAAGTTGGTTAACTTAATTGAGTTGATAGTAAGATGGACTAGTCACTCAAGGCATAAAGATGGGGATAAAACATGCTTACATTTGCAACTGAAGTTGGCAAAATATGTAAATCCCATAATTCTAGGAATTGCAATTTGAGATTGGCAATTGAGTTTGACTCGTACCTTATTGAGTACTTTCATTACTAGCAGCCTCAGCTGATGTGATGAAACTATGTCAATTTGGATCCTAGTTTTCAGTGAAAATTAAATGGTTAAATGTTATTTACCATGGGTGTTTAATTTTCTTGAAAAAATTGTATTATCGAAAATACTAAAATTGAATTTTGTAAATTCTTTTAATGTATAAATGCAACGTTAAAACCGTAAACGTGGGGCATTCTTTTAGTGGTAAATTGATCTACACCCGTAGGGGTTTTGGCTAGAGTCAACTTTACTAAAAGAATAAACCTAGTCTACTTTCTTTGAGAAGAGTGAGACTTAACCCTATTCCTTTTCATGAATGAGAAAGGTATAATAGGAAAATTAGAATTGTCTGAATTCTAAGAAATAACTCATAGCAAATTTTAATAGTTAAGAAAATTGCACATTTTATGAGTTATTAAAATTAGAAGCTAGACTAGTTACCGCAAATTGGTAAAAGGCAAACTAGAAAGATTTATCTAGTTGTTGTGCTTTGACCAATTAAAGATGCTACATACCATTGTGGGGATGGTAGTCAAATTGAGGAAGAAATTGCATGCCCAATTATTTCCAAGTTAATTGCATTAATGGTTATTCCATCATTTACAAAGTAGAATACATTCTTTGAATACCTAAGTAAATGTTACGTATGGGATTCCTCAAAGGTGTAGGAAAGTAAATAGCACACTATTTGCTTTTACTGGTTATGAAACACTTATAATGTTGTCAAATCCAGTGGGAGCATTGTGTTGTAATTACTGAATAATGAGTTAATGTAATGATCTGTAATTCAGTGGGAGCTACAAGCTTTGATATCTTGGTAGTAACCCGGATTATCTCTAGAATTTCTTGAGATAATTACTTTCCAATTATAGACACTTGTGGTTTTAAGGATAGTCATGTACGTTTCCTTACTAGACAAGGTGGTCCTATATCTACTAATATCTATGACACAATCATATTAATCACATAAACAAACGATTGACGTGTTGTTTATCTGATACATGATGTTGTTCCATGCACAAGTGGGAGAAATCTTTATTGTGTGCAAGCAACAACACAAAGGAATATGATTTAAAGGATTCTCTTGACTGCAAGGTAAGAGATTAATGTTCTAATGTGATTTATTCACATCTAATTAATAGAACACTTGCAGTTAATATCTAGCGTAAGTGAGACCTTGACATAGATATTAATGACAAGGTAAATTACATACTTTCATTACTAGCAGCCTCAGCTGATGTAATGAAACTATGTTAATTTGCAAGATTCTAAATTAGATAATTATTAGAACAGGTGTCAATATGATAATAAGACTACTTCAAACTGAATATTTATGTATTATTGCAATGACATAAATAAATGAAGTAATCTAATACTTTGACAAAATTTGAATATTTATATATTCTTGGAATGTCATAAATATATGAAGTAATAAATTAACTTGAAATTACTATTGAAACCAAATTATGGTGTTCATGATTACTTTAGTTATACATGCTTATATTTTGTATTGTAAAGATATAAATATGAAGTCTTTTTGTTACAAGACTTATAATAAAGTAAGAAGTTAACTTTTTATGTTTTTTAATTAAGACATATACAAGAAGTCATTGAGTTGATCAATGATTTATAACGTATATTGGGATTATAACAGTTTATGTCTTCTTGGTAAGACATGGACATGAAGTGACTTGATCAAAAGGTACTTATGTTATATAGTATGCAATTGGCTTGAAAATTCTATTATACCATTAACTTGACTTAGTTGGTAAATAGGTAAGTCAAAACGAAATATATTTATCTCACATATTGTAAGATTGACTTACAATATTAATCCTAATGAAATACATAATGTTTATGGTATTTTCAGTTAGGAAAATCAAACTCTTGTTATATTGTTTGATTTAAGATAACTATATCTTCTATTCTTCCAAAAGTTATCAAGGTTAGAAAATTGAGAAGTATATACTCAATTAGACTCAAACCTATAAGATTAATAAGACACCATTTATTATGGAATGTGATGAATCACATTAAGTCTTAAAAATTGAAGTTCTGAATTTGTTAAACTGCTTTTGAGTAGGTTATTAATAAACTTAATGTAAAGGAACTGTCAACATGTATTTGTAATGTCCCAAAAGAGAACAATATTGTGTTGCTCTACTTGCTAAGTATTTATAGATAATCTATAAATTACAAAAGGCAAGTGGGAGATTTTATTTTGAAAAGATAAAATTACAAGATACATAATCTTCTAAAAGACACTAGCAAAGTCATGTTGAGGATTAAACATGTTAATGTTAAATCTCAAGATGATAGAATTCTCATTCATAGATCCGCAAGGATATCTCAAATATTTGGATAATATGTTGAGGATTATGAGTTACAGGATTATGGTAAACCTGTTGATGAATTGCAAATATTGAATTTGGCAAATTACTCATACTATGAATATATAGATGCAGTCCAGAAAGATAATTAGTTTTGAAAACGTAATTAATCTTGAACTCTATAGTTACACTATAGAATGAAGATGAGTTTCTACAAAGGAAATGAAAATCCTATAGATTTAAAATTTTGAGTAGAAATCATAATGGACAAACTTTGTTTACGAATTTAATGTGTGAAAAGATTATCAATCACACTTAAGCAATTAACTGTGATTGAAATTCATTCTAGGCACATTAAATGTATAAAGATTATGATTGTCATTCTTAGTTTCATTTATATGAGATTAACAATGGAATATCAAACTCTTTCTTGAGTAATTACTTGTGCGAGGAAGATAAGTAATTGAAAGGAGTATTGGAATTCAAATAATCTTTGGAAGTATACAAAGTACAATCATTTATGAATGGATTAATGCCTGCATCTAGGAGATATTCTTACGTTTAATTATTAAATTCAGTTTTGGTTTATAATTAAAATAAGTTTCTTTGTATTCCTGAAAGCTAGTGGGAGTGTTAAATTTATTTTCTTGTTTCATATATGTTGTATAACATATAGGAAGTAACATTCCATTAACATTAAATGTTAAGTCTTAGTTTGGAATGAAACTTCACGTGAAGATTTAGGAAATAAGCATACAGCCTTGGAATATATGTTTATTGTTATAAACATAAGCGGTAAAATATATGATTCTAATAGAACATGATATACTATTAGAAAGTCTAGATAGTAACATATCTTTGAAAAGATATCACATGAATAAAATCTAAGTTTGACACTAGGTTTTTTCATGCACATCATGTTATTTGTTGTATCATGCTTGGATGCAAGATGATTTGACAAAATTAATATCTAATTGAAAGTTATTAGATAACTAAGTGTAATGGATATGGTTGGATTTAGAATTAACATCCTCAGCCTGGAGTTGCTCCTAAATTCTAAGTGTGAACTATATGGCAAATTGTTACATAATTGATATAGTTGACAAATCTTGAAAGATTTGAAGGTATCAAACATTACACGATGGATATCAAAGTTTACGGAATTTTAAAGAGCATATTGTTGTTTGTTGACAATGATGCTGGTTTAATTGAGATGACACTCAATACTAGTCATGGTAGGATTTCATCCTTGGCCATGTGAACTAGTTGTGCTCACTAAGAGCATAGTTGCATTATACATTAAAAGAATAAGAATACTTTAAACTTTAAAAATGTTTGAAAGTTTGATAATCATAAATTGGTGATTGAGGTTGTCACACACTTTATGAAATATTATGTGGCAATATCAAATTATTTGAATGTACACATACAAGAACTTCACCTTGAATTCTTGAAATAAGTATTCTCAAAATTATGATAGATCAAAGTTGGTTGATTTATGTCCTGTCAACAAGTATGGTTGTTATAGCTTGAGACATAATTCATCAACTAGAATTTTCATGCATTGATCTATTTAGTATTTGGATAAAGGATGTTAAGCAATTATTATTTACAATGAATTAAAGTACTTGGTACGTTTGTTTTCATTAATAATAAATTGTATCCTACATTTGGATGTTTAAATCCATGATGAATAACTTATGTTATCCTAAATAGTCCGTTGTCGATCAATAATATGGGAGTATTATTGAATTAAGACAAATCTGAGTTTTGGTAGAATATACTTAAGTATATTGATGCGTTGAACATGCCAAATTTACATGATATTCAATAATGGATAAATTGAATATAGGACAGATCCCAACCACATGATTGTACTTTATTGATTTTTGTCATCAAAGTAAATCATGAATATTTATCCTCAGACTTGAGATACCAGATAACAGCTGCGGATGTAGCTCATTTTCTGTAAGATAGTTTAACGCTATCCGTAACTGGTAGTTATAAGGGCTATTTTCAGAGGTGATGCGAAGTTCAAGGGTTATGCTTGTAGTCAAGAAAGAATTTGTTCCTTCAAATTTGTTTTGAAATATAATACTGCTGGGCCCCTCGTAGGGTTGACAAGATGTTTGCGTGGCCACGCCCAAGGTCTATCTGGAATACGTTCAGATGATTTGGTAATCTTGATCAATTATAAATAACGAGAAACAGAATAGTTAATTATGGAATGACTTAGATCCATATCCATATTAACGTGGTATTAGAAACAAAAGGATAAGTATGATGATGAATCATCAAAAGGTTTTTTCCAGGAAACCATACTCAGGGTCGATCTGGGGGCATTGGGGTGTTATGCTAGACTAACCAATGTCATTACTATATTAATGCATATCCAAGTGGGAGCTGTTAAGTTTATGGATATAAATTAATATATGTATGACCAGTTTCGAACACGAGACTTCGGGATTGCACACATTATGTATGAGTTTCAATGTTTTAATAATTAATATAATGAGTTATGATTTAATTATTACATTTCACAAATAAACACTTAACGGGCGTTAGTATTTCACGGGGTTTGGTTAACGGTCGTTAAATAGCAAGTTAAGGGACTAGAGATGAAAATACAAGCCAAGAAGGATCTAGAACCCCTTGGGCTTAGTATGTTCGGCCGATCCATGGGTTTTAGGGCAATCCTACCCTAGCTTGGAGAACAAGATTAGTTTACTATAAATACAAGGCCTCTTGTATTCATTATTCTCTAATCTTGATTCCCTTGCAAGCCAAATTTCTCTCTTCTCTCATCTTCTTGTGGTAGGCCGATCGAACCCTCCCAAACCCTTTGGGAATTCGATCCAACTTTCACAACATAAGTGTTTGGTTAATATATTGTGATCAAGAACCTAGCTTTTCGCATTTAAACGCTACTAATACGTGTGTACAAGAACGAAGATCAAGCATACTTTTGCTTGTGTTGTTTTTCCCCATTTGACTTGTATTTAGTCGATTCTCTCTAAACCCTAATCTAGGGTTTCACTAGTTCTTCCTCACTCGATTTCTTGTTTAGCTAGAAATCAAAGGTATGCATCTTCTTTTATTTTAGTTAATTAATTACTAGTATTAGATCCTGTTTTCCGCTGCATGCTTTGATGTTCATATTTATGTTTATATAAATTGTTATGATATAAAACTCCAACATACCGTACGACTATATTTCAAGTATCAACCAAGAAAGTTGTGAACACATAAGATATATTTTATAAATGTCCAAACTAAACCTTAAATTTTCTTTTTTATTTCTTTCTATTGAACTTGAATTTTCGCTTTTATTTTCCACTAATCACTTGGGTTAATTTGATTACTTTTCTTGAGTTATAATTTTCGTTTAAAGTTTTCGAAATATAACGAACAACTTTTTTGTACTTTTTTTAAGAGGAATGGTACGCTAACAAAAAAATGATCCAAAAAATGAGGTGTCAGAGAGTGATTGACTTAATCAAAAAGAAGAGAGAAAATTATTAGAAAATACACCAATCACTCGCTGACACCTCATTTTGTAGACCATTGTGTGGATGTTTTTTTTGTTAGAGCACCTCCAACGGTGGCGTTAAGCCAACGTTAAAGATCATAAAAGGTGCGTTAAAGTCGCGTTAATGGTTGGGATTGAGCTGCGTTAACGCAGCGTTAAGGGACCACGTTAAACCCTTAACGCTGCGTTAAGGGTGAGTTGTGTAAAAAAAAAAAAAAAAAAAAAAAAATCACTTTTCCCCCTTAAACGGCTGAAACTAGCCGTTATTTTCAAAAAAAAAATCACTTTAGGCCCCTGCGTTTTATAACCGTTGAACAAACGGCTAGTTGTAAAAAAAATCAAAACCATTTTCTCTCTCCTATAAATACCCATTTAACACCATATTTTTTTTCACACTTCAACAAATCAATATACTACATCATATACTTTCATCTTCAACCTTCCACACATAAAAAAAAAATGTCCGGCTTCAACCTAAACGACGGCGACGATACCTTCTTTAATCTCCTAAACACCGGGTGGAATAACCCAAACGCCGGGTCATCTTCAAACCCAAACGCCGGGTCATCTTCAAACCCGAACCCACTTGGCATGTCGAGCCAACAACTTTACGAACAACATCAACAAATGCTATACTACGAACAACAATAACAAGCGAACCTAAACACCAATTTCTCCAATCTTCAATTCACCCAACATTCACAACAATCTCAAACCGCAACCCATGATGTTCTCGATACTCCAACGTCTCCTCCAAAGCCACACAAGCCGCGTATCAAACGAAAGGCCAAAAAAACAAAAAACCCCGAAACTTTGGATGATGATGAAGATAACACCAACATCATCAAACGTTGGAACATACAAGAGGAAAAATTACTTGCGTCGTGTTATGTTGCCGCGACGGAGGATTCAGAAGTGGGTCGAAATCAAAGCAAGGATACATTTTGGCAACGGTTGCAAAATGAGTTTAATAGAGTCAATTATCAAAAGAGAAACAAGGATATGATCCAAAGTAAATGGAAAACGTTGAACCGTGATTGCTCAAAGTTCAACGCCTACCATAAACGTTCCCAACACCAAGAAAAAAGTAAGGAAAGTGAATTGGATATCCTGAAACGTGCCAGAAAAATGTATTGTGACGAGCACAGAACCGCTCCTTTTAGCAACGAGGAGGCTTGGGAGGTTTTACGGGGTCATATGAAATGGGACGCGCCGGAAGGGATTGATTTAACCGGCGATGCCCCAAGCCAAACAAACGAGGCGTTGTTTGGTCGTGATGAACAACCAAGGCCCATGGGAACAAAGCGTGCTTCAAAGAAAGCTCGATCCGAGAGCACGGGAGGAAAGAGCACGTGAGCGAGTACGGGAGGAACGACCTCGTCTAGCCAATTCGGAGAGGCTATGACATCCGAGTATCGTTTGAAAAGGGAAACGGCCCAAGCCGCGTATCGGGCGACCCAAATAAAAGAGGAGACGATAACAAGGTTGGAGGAAATGAAATTTTTGATGGTTGATACTGACGGGAAGGATCCAGACGTGGTGTATTGGATCAACGAAGAAAAAGCTCGAATCAAAAAAAAATACAACCTCCAACGTCCTCAGTAGATTTATGATTGTGTTTATTTTTATGCTGTAGTTGTTTTTTTTTTTTTTTTTTTTTTTTTTTTTTTTTTTTTTTTAATTTCGTTGTAATTTTTTTTTATTAAGTATGTAATGTTATGTTTTTAAAAAATGGAGTATTTATAAGTTTAGGGGTTGAATTTGAAAATATTTGATATAAAGGTGAGTTAAGGTGTGTTAAATGTGAGTTATGGTTGGGTGTGTTGAAGCTGAGTTAAAGGTGAGTGTGTTAAAGCTGACGTGCCAGTGTGTTAAAGGTTAAAGTTGAGTTACTGTTGGGAGTGCTCTTAGTGTAACATTCCTCTATTTTTTTTATTATTATTTTTTTTTAATTCCCATTTCATATGCTTTTTTATTGTATAGAACAAGCAGCAGTGATGTTCGCTCTGTAATCTAGTGCAGGGCCGGAACAATCTCGGAGGTGGCAGACTAATAGGAGTTTCAAGAAAACATCTTCTTAATTCAACTGCGAGAAGGCTGTTTTTGTTACATTTCCTGGGGAAGAAAGAAGGAATCGAGTCATTTCACATTATCACGGAGAAATGGGATTTGCCTCTAGTCGACTAGAAAAAGACCCGAGAACTCCATGCCTTCTCATTCACTTAAGGCCGAGGAGCGAAGATTTGTCTTACTTATTATAAATGGAAAAGAGAGACATAAGTCACGCATTCGAGCAAGAGTCATTGCCGTTCGATAGAATTTTGCTTGGTAATTATTATTTTTCGAAATATCCATTAATATAGAAAATATCAATTACAATAAGATGACGGGCAAACGGGCAACAAGTTGCGCCGCGACCCTTTTTTGGATAGCAAACCCAATCCTACTAAAGATGAAATTCTGTGTCTTAGGGGTCGAAATTTTAAACCCAAAAAGTTTTGTTGATAATAGTTGTTTAGTACATTTTTATTTGTCTTGTATGATAGTTCAAAAGGCTCTAAAACACTAGGCGTTGACAATGTTTTATTTCTCTTATAATTCTTGTTTGGTTCCGCTACTAGTCTCGACAATGTTTCCGTGATATATAATCGTGTATGATAATTAACACCGGTGTTGTCGTGTTAGTTGATTAATTGATCAAAAAAATGCCAAACAGAAGAAAATAAAGGATATTGATTTTAAATCCCACATAAGGCACTCATGTGTTGATCTTCATACAATTAACGAAGGGTAATATAAGTTTCAAAATCAAAGCAACACTTTCTTCATACTCTCCAAACTTATTGATCATACTCTAATTTCGGGATCTTTCTTTTGTGAGGATCGTGTGATGATAACCTGCAAACATATAACGCGAGAATGACAGGAATTCTAGTGATTTTTAATTAAGTTAACGATAGTTACTAAAAATGTTACTTACCCTAAATGCAAAGAAATACCAACATCTCCATTATCTGGACTAAGATAAGTAAGTGAGCTTGGACTTATATAAGGACTCTTTCGCCCTATTAGGCGGATTTCATGGTTTGTTGTTGATTTATTCAGTTGTTCTGTAATCTGCAAAAGGTAATCATTATATTTCTGTAAAACGGTATACATTCGTGATCATTGTAATAAATCGACTTGTGATAACATACAATATATTGCACTTGTTGACAAATAAATATTGTTTGTGAATGTTTACCTGTTTCTTCAAAGCTTCGTTCTCCCGCATAGTCCTTTGTTCCTGTGTTGGTAAAGTTACTACATTATTAAAATTATGCAACAAAATGTAGGCAAAAGTTGCGAAAAGATGGTCGTCTTTCCTAAATGCTAACGCTTTGACTTTGGAAACCAAAAACTCGTAAAATATAATCAGAGGGCGTATTATGTGTTCACATACCCGCAACTTTGTTTGTTCAATCTCTTCCAACAAGGCCATATCCTGAAACATAAAAGTGACACTTAGTAATAGAAATGTAAGCAATGCCATATCCTGAAACATAAAAGGGATACTTAGTAATAGAAGTGTAAGCATATTCTTGCTGTATGCTACTTTCCGATTTTATATTGACTAACTTATGATGAAAAATGTGGATAAGCACCTTCCGATTCTTGATGGCTACCATGCCATCGTGGAGTTGACGTTCCAAATTATCGAGCTCCTTGTAGTTTAACCCTTCTAACTCTTTTCCCATCATCAACCTTCAGGTATTGCATAGAAGTTTATTCCGAAAAATACAAATTTTAACATAATATGTAGCTTCATAATGCTACTTAACTAACATTTATATACTAATTTCACCTAAAAGGCTTCTACCATAGTATATAAATTGTTCGTTTCGTCCTTTGATCACCAACAAGTGGTATTAAAACTATGTTCGTTTAGTCCTAAAGAAAAAGAAAATAATATATATATATATATATATATATATATATATATATATATATATATATATATATATATATATATATATATATATATATATATATATATATATATATATATATATATATATATATATATATTGTTTGGATTTGATTTGATTGGGTGTGCTTCATTTGTTTTGATCCTGATTAGGTTCGATCATTATGAAGGTTTTTTAGATGGTTAGAAAGATTTGTTATTGGGTTTGTTAGACTCGCTTTTTTATAAAGATGTCGTCACTCACGTGAATTGGACTAGGTTTGTATTAAGTAGCTCACACAGGGACTACTTATGTGTAATAGGCAAACTAGTGATGTAAAAGGGCCTATATATACCCACATGACTCTCCATGTGGGTGTGTGGGAGTGTTGTACCATTCATTTGTTATTTTTCAATAAAGATAACATTTGGCAAATTCTCTCCACCCTCTCACTACCTTTCTCTCTCTAAGATGAAGTCCTTCATCTTTCACAGCCAACCAAGGCCGCCCGAACCACAAACACCCGATTTTCAGTCATGACAGGGTTGTCTTTAGTTAAAATACACAAACGAAGCGGAAGCTTTATTTAAATTGAAAATCAAATTCAAATGTATCAAATTCTAGCTTCAAAGAACAAAGAAATCCAATGTCATTGATCCATATTTATAATAAAAAACCAATAACCTAGAAATATTACCAAATTCTAAACCAACTCGGATTAGGAAACTTTAAGTCACTTTCTAACATTAATACTTACTATTAAGTTGCATGCTATGTTATAGATTTTAAAACGTGTCTCACCTCTGGCTCTTCTGCAACTTTGTGATTTCAGCCTTCAAAGCTTCTACCTCAGGATCCACTTCCTGCTTAAACATAGTAAGTACACTTCGCTAGTTAAAGCCCTCAATACATTGATTTAAAATGCTAATCACTAAGATGACTCCAATGATATTTCCTCCGCCACGTTAAATGTGTCCACAATGGATGTGAAACACAGGTATAGTAAAGTCATTGTCAACCAATAATATGTCACATTTACTTTTTAGAACAATACTTATGAGACGAATGGAGTACATATATAATATAAGCAATAAAAAAGTGCAATCAGATACCAGTGCCCCAGGAATTGGGTTATATGAACTATTTGAATTCTGCTCGTATCTTGAGATGATGTTTTGCAACCTGCAATATAAATCAGAAAATGCTCTGAATAAGAAAGCAAAACTATATGAAATCTTATTAGCATTGAACTTTGAATTCGGAACCATTGAGTTCAAAGATGTATTAAGGCATTATTTTATAAAGATATTATAAATAAATTTATTTCTATGTTTTCTATGGGCTAAGAAAGGTATATAATACATATAAACCTCTTAATTAGCCTCTTATTGAGGAGAAAGAAGCTTTAATGCTTCCCCAAATAAAAAGCATTAAGTGTTTGGGCCCACATTTCTTTTTTTTTTTTTTTTTTTTTTTTCTGAATGGCGAGTTAGTACAATACTAAGTTAGTTATTCGATTATACAGTACTTAACCAGAAGGTAGTCTCTGCCAACTTCGAATAATAATTAGTGATTCGATTTCATAGTACATACCCAGAAGGTAGTCCCTGCGAGCCTCGAATCGACGCATCTATGGGGCAGAACCCTATAGATTCCACCTTGAAGGAAAAGAAACACCCCTAATGTCTTATATTTTTACATCTTACGTTATGTTTGGCAAAAGCAGATAAAGCTAATAGCAAAGGTGTTGGTTCTATTTGTATAAAGTTGTTTGGCAAGTAATCGTGAATGTAGCTCCTAGCACAAACAGAAATTCTTTTTTTTTAGGTTTTTTTTTTTTTTTTTCAGCGTCTCTTAAGCTCTGAAAAACTCCGTGCGACATACCCAAATCTCCCAAATGCTACCATTATTAGCAATAGATGGGCTGGTTTACTGGTTTGGCTAACAATTATTGGTTTTGCGGATCAGTTTTTAAGTTTGACATGTTTGTTTAAAGGCTTAAAGCTCTAACCAAAAACCCGAATATAGAATTATGGATCCCTACTTGAGCAAAAAATGAACAACATGATCGAATTCAACTCTAGGCCCATATTCTAAAAACTTCTTAATGGCCCATGGGCATACAAATTATAAGTAGTTTATAACAGGTTAATGCCCCTGCTCATATGAATTAGGATCATATGATATGGGGCCCAAAACCTATTCATTTAATCTAAAACCTTGTTAAAAAAAAGTTACTCCGTATTATGTAGCCAGTCAGCTAAACCGAACTCTTTTACAAAGTTTTTGTTAATCCCTTTTTTGGCAATTTCTTATATCACTAAAACTTTCCAAAAAGAAGAAACTTTGGTACCAATCCAACTATTCTCTAACAAACCTTCTATAATTATACAATACATTAAATTGTACCTACAACTACCTAGTACAGTATAATAGAGAGCATCTCAATGTTTACGAATATATTTTGTACAATTCATTAATGCATAAATAGTCCAACAAGTTTTAACCAATTTTCATCTAAATTATGATGCTTCTGTCAATACAACACATAATGACATACTGTTGATATGGAGGCTAGAAGAAGTTAAGGATTATATTTGATACGTACCGAGAACTAGCAAATTCATAGAGTTTTCCAGTGCTAGAGAAAATAATAACGCCGACCTCGGCATCACACAAAATCGCCAACTCTTTAGCCTTTTTCATTAGCCCAGACCGGCGCTTTGAAAAAGTCACTTGACGACTACTCACATTCTCGATCTTCTTAATCTCAATCCGCCCACGACCCATTGTTTTTTTTCTCGTCTCTTCTCCTCCACCAACACCACCGTCAGCCTCACCACTAGACGAGGATGAAGAGGAACGGCACATGATGGAAACTTTAGTGGGCATTAAGCTTAAAAATGTTCTTTGTGAGTTCTACTACTTTAAAGCGATCTCTTTTAAAGGGTAAGTGTTGCTAAATTTGGAAATAGAAACTGGAAAGGAAGTGATGGGGTTACTAAAATTGGAAAATGCCATTCTCGGAACTAAATTTAATTAAAGACAAAATGTAGATATTCCATATTAGTGTGATGCCATTACAAACTTACAAGGTTAGTTGTGGGGTATTTGCCATTATGGAGTTAATTGGCTAAAAATAGTAATATATGAATTCTAAAGGAAGAAATATTTGGTCTTCATTCTTATTTATTGCATGAATTTCACTCGCTTGGTACATTCATTTTCTAATGACTCATTTCCTATTTTAGAAATCATACCGAATCAGGGAAATAATCAAAGTTTTAATTCATGCATTCTCTCTCTTATTCTCTCGCCTCCATCTTGTACTAATCAAATACCACCACCATCACCTCTTAAAATCTGAATTAAACACTACCATCTTCTTCACCTCATTACCACGAACAAAACCCTACAAACCGGAACCCGCCGGAGCTCTCACGCGCCTCCACGCGCCTCCCTTGCGTCCCCACCTTTTTCCGAGGCGGTTTTCTTGTTTTTTCCGGCGACTCTCCGGCCAATTTCCGGCTGCCAAGACTTCCACCGCCCACGAGTGGTGGTTCCCCACCTTTTTCCGAGGCAGATACCTTCGTCTGCGTCGGCCACCGCCGGCGGCGACCACTTTCCGACCACCGGAAATTTTTTCTGGCAAGGGAGCCTTGTTTTATATCCTGTTTTTTTATACTTGTTTTTTTATCCTATTTATTGTCTGTTAGACTTGTGGTATTCTGTTTTTTTTTTCTAGGCTGCCTTTTTTCCATATTTACTTATTTGCCTTTTAGAGTTGCTTGTTTGCTATTTTCGCTTGTTATCATATTTATTTCTGTTAGACCTTGTCCGTCGTTTGTTTTGCTGGCTTAGGTTAGTGTTTGTTGTTTTTCTTGCTTTGCTTGGGAGTGCTTGCCTCCCCTTTTTTAGTTTTCTTATCTTTTGAGGCCTTGCTTTTAATTTGTATTTTCTTTATAGCTAGTCTCCCTTTTGCGCTGCTTTGCCTGTGTGGTCTTGTTTATTCCCCTCCTTGCTTTGGTGCCGGTCTTTTGGTGGTAGCTTGCTTGGGTTAGGATAGACGCCTTGGTTAATGATGGTCTCCTGAGGTCATGTCGTTCCGACTTGGGTGGGGTAGGCGGGGTAGACAGAGTAGGCAGGGTAGGCGGGTCTAGGGTGGGTAGGGGTTATGCTAGGGTATCGGCCTCTCGCAGGATTAGGGTGGGTAGTTGGAATGTTGGGACTTTGACCGGTAAGCTCTTTGAGCTGGCTGATGTGTTGAGGAGACATAAGGTGGATATTGCGTGCTTCCAGGAGACTAAATGGAAGGGTTCTAGCATGAGGGAGGGTAACGGGTACAAAATTTGGTACTCGGGCTCTAAGACTGCTAGAAATGGAGTTGGAGTTATTTTAACGGCGGGTCTCAAGGATAATGTAGTGCAAGTGATCAGGAGTAGCGATAGGATCATGGCGATTACTCTGGTTATTGATGGAGAGACCGTTAATGTGATCAGCGCTTACGCACCTCAGGTGGGCCGGAGCGAAGCAGAGAAGAAGAGCTTCTAGGACTCGCTCGACGAGCTTGTAAGGGAGTGCCCGTCGGAACAAAGATTGATTATAGGGGGCGACTTGAACGGTTATATAGGAGCGGAAATGGATGTTTACGCGGGGGTCCACGGAGGTTTTGGCTATGGAGTTAGGAATGACGAAGGCCTCTCGATTTTAGAGTTTGCTACGGCACACGACTTGGTAGTAACGAACTCTTTCTTCAAGAAGAGAGATGTTCACTTGATCACCTTCCAGAGTGAGGGACTTTACTCCCAGATTGACTTTCTGCTTGTGCATAGTAGGGATCTTAGAGCATGTAGAGACTGCAGGGTTTCCCCGGGCGAGGCATGCTCATCCCAACACAGATTGTTAGCACTGGATGCACTTTTTGAGAGGCAAAGACATAGGAGAGTAGCAACCGGGTTGCCGAGGATCTTATGGAAGAAATTGAACAGCGAGGCGGCAGAGTCGTTTAGAGGGAAAGTCTTAGAAGGACTTTCTATTAAGTCGGAGGACTTGATTGCTAGAGACGCGTACCAGATGTGGAACACTCTTGCCGGCATAATTAAAGACGCTGCAAGGGATTCCCTTGGTGTGGCTAGCGGGGTAGGGAGATCCAAGATGCCCAGCAGCAGGGAATCTTGGTGGTTATGTGAGGAAGTGCAATCCAAAGTTGCAGCGAAACAAGCAAGGTTCAAAGAGCTCCTTGCATGCCGAGAGGGACACCAACCTGATATTTCAGCCGCAGAAGAGAGGTATAAAGTAGCTAAAAGAGAAGCGAAAAAGGCAGTAGCCTAGGCGAAGGACAAAGCGTACGAAGATTTGTGTAAGAAATTGGACTCCAAGGAGGGAGCTAACGATATATTCAGGATTGCTAAAGCCCGAGAAAGAAGAAGGAGGGATTTAGGTAACATTAAATATATCAAAGATGAAGGCGGACGAACCATTGTGAACGAAGAGGATATTAGGAAAAGATGGGGTGAGTATTTTTCATCTCTGTTCAACGGAGGGTATACGGAAGAGAGAGTAGAAGAGATCCATAGCAGACTACCTGAGTGCTACTATTCGAGGATTAGCCAACCAGAAGTGAAGGTGGCAATACAGAAGATGGGGAGAAACAAAGCAGTAGGGCCAGACCAAATCCCCATTGAAGCCTGGAGGTGTCTAGGTGAGGAGGGGGTAGGATGGTTGACTTTCCTTTTCAACAAGATCTTCTCCGGTGATAAGATGCCAGAAGAATGGAGACTCAGTGAAGTCATTTCTATCTACAAAAACAAGGGGGATGTGCAAGTGTGTAGCAACTATAGGGGTATTAAGCTACTTAGCCACACCATGAAGCTTTGGGAGAGACTTATTGAGAGAAGATTGAGAAGGGAGACGAGGGTGTCTGAGAACCATTTTGGTTTTATGCCAGGGAGGTCATCGATTGAGGCTATCCACCTTCTCAGAAGTCTCATGGAGAAGTATAGAGAAAGATAAAAGGTCCTGCATATGGCGTTCCTTGACCTCGAAAAGGCATATGATAGTGTACCTCGAGAGTTAATTTGGAGAACTATAATCGATAAAGGAACCCCAAGGAGGTACATCAGAATCATTAAAGATATGTATGAGGGGGCTAAGACCCGGGTATGGTCCACAGTGGGGATCTCAGAGTTTTTCTCTGTGGAAGTGGGACTCCACCAAGGATCTGCCATTAGCCCGTACCTCTTCACACTGATTCTTGATGAGTTATCTCGAGGGATTCAAGAGAGCTTACCATGGAGCATGATTTTCGCGGACGACATTGTGTTGGTGGCAGAATCGGCGGAAAGGTTAAACAATGGACTTGAGCACTGGAGGGAGGCCCTAGAGGACAATGGCCTTCGAGTGAGCAGAGAGAAGTCTGAATACATGAGATGTGATTTTGGGAGGATCGAGTCAGGCCACCACGAAGATATGGATATTCGTATCGGTGACCGGATCCTTCCACCCAAGGAGTCCTTTAGATATCTGGGATCGATGATTCACAAATCAGGGAGGATTGATGAGGACGTAACCCACCGGATTAGAGCTGGGTGGGCGAGATGGAGGGCGGCGTCGGGAGTCCTCTGTGACAGGAACGTCCCATTAAAGATAAAGGGCAAATTTTATAAGGTGGCGATTAGACCGGCTATGTTGTACGGGTCTGAGTGCTGGCCTATCTCCAAAGCCCATGCTAACAGGGTAGAGGTGGCGGAACTAATGCTTAGGTGGACTTGCGGTAAGACCTTGATGGAGATGATCCCGAACGGAGTTTTCAGAGCTAAGCTTGAGGTCGAGTCTATTATTTCGAAGATGAGAGAAGGAAGGCTCAGGTGGTTCGGTCATGTAAAGAGGAGGCCACAATCAGCACCCGTAAGAAGAGTCGAAGCGCTAGTGGTGGACGGGGTGAGAAGAAAGGGTAGACCCAAACTCAGATGGGAGGATAGACTTAAGCTCGATATGAAGGAGCTGCTCTTGTCCGAGGACATGACCTCAGATAGGAAGGCGTGGAGAGATAGAATTAGGATTTGCGGGTAGCTCAGGCTAGGTGTGTTGGGTTGCTTTGCCCTAGCTTTAGGCCCCGTGCATTTGCCTTGCTTTGCTTTGTTTGGTTGCTTTGCCTTAGCTTTAGGCCCCGTGCGTTGCTCTGCTTTGCTTTATCTTGCCTCCTTAGGTTTGCCTGCTTTTCTTGGTACTGTGCTCTTTGCTTATTGTGCTTTTGTTTCTACTATGTTTTGGTGTTTGTGTGTTTTTGTGTTTGCTTGTTTTGCCTGCTCTTTTGTATGCTTGTTAACCGCTATGCTATCTCGGTTGCTCTCCTGCCTTTGCTCTCTCACGTGCACACATGCACTTGCCGGAGGTCTATTTGGAAGCAGCCTCTCTACCCACGGGCTTTCCTTGAGGTAGGGGTAGGGTCTGTCTACATTCTACCTCCCCCATACCCTGCCCCGACAGGATTGGGTTTGTTGTTGTTGTTGTATACCGAATCAGGGAAATAACAATTTTCTTGATTTACTTTAATTTCTAATATCACATTTGTATTTTGGAAATCATACCGATTTTGTGGATTTGTTTTTGTCTGTCTAGCATTTCCCTTTGTCAATTGTTATATATATATATATATATATATATATATATATATATTATATATATATATATATATATATATATATATATATATGGAACTTTTTTTTTCAGAACCACCTTATCTGTGAGAACTGCGAGAACTCACTTTGGACCATTAGATGAGTTGATCAATTGTTAAAAATGAATGTGCCATTTATGTAAATAACTAAAAGATAAGGTAGGTTGATGTATCTGGTGTAAGGGTAATTTAGGCATTTGTTCACTCCTAAAAAGATGCAAAAAAAGATGCATGTTTATATCATAATAACCATTTCCTCTCTCCTTTCAAAACCTAAAAACCGTCTCCCTTAAACTCTCTATGCCGCCTCCCTCTAAAACCTACAAACTGCCATCCTCAAAATCATTATGCCGCCTCTCTCATTTTTCACAGGAGGAAAACTTGGTTTATATCTTGATCCGATCAGATCCACCATCAATGGCGGTGGCATCCGCATCCTGTCCTAATTAGATCCGATCAGAGGCGGCGGCGGCATCCGTCCTAATTAGATCCGACCAATGGCGGCGGCATCCGATCAGATCCCCTCTTGTCATGAATTAGTGTATCGATTGATTCAAGATGTCAGGTGGCATATTTTTATTTTACATTTGAATCAAACGATTTAAAACTACCATCCTGTTAGGAATATAAATACTCAAAAACCTAGATTGATGACAGAAGAGAGAGCTCAAAGGCGTAGGTAAATTAACTTCAACATTTGTATACTTTTATTGTATGCATCCTGCAAAATATCTAACAGTGGCTAATCTCTTTCAACATTTATTTTCTATGTATAAGTTTTATGTCCCAGAAGAAAGCAGAATCGCATACTCATAACTTCAAAGCACAACCATTGAACAGAAAAGTTTGTACTTTTTGACAAATAACCATATACTATGGGTGGGAAATTGAGAGGGTTGGTGGCCACTTGGTTAATTAATGGGTAAAATGAATAATATTTAATATCAATTAGTTATTTTCATATGTGTTTATGTATGTATATTTTTTAAATGTTATGTTGTGGTTTGACGTTAAAGAATCTTTGATGGTGGTGTGATACATTCTTGAATGGGTTTTGAAAAGATACATATATGTTTACGTATAAAACATATATGTTTACGTATAAAACATGCATGCATAAAATTTTTTGTCTCTTGTTCAACAAGTGTGCATACATGTTTTAGTAGTTGCATATATGTATTTCAACACAATTCTATTTTAATAATATTGTTGTCGCTAATTTTTGTACTTTTCTTTGTATCAGGTGTGATTACAAGAATGTTCAAGGCTATGAGTGTGCATCTATGTCTGACTTTTGAAAAAATGTTGACGGCTACGCGTGTGCATATACGTCTGACTTCTAAAAATGATGATAACAATGAGTGTGCACATAAGTCCATTTTGTGTTGAATAATTATTAGTGCTCACGTGTATAGATCGATTAGATTCATTTATTTATGCTTTTTAGCAATTTGTATTTTAATTGTGTTTCAATCGATATCGAAGTTTGTGTATGACATTTCTGTCCTTGGTTTGTTATAAATGTCATTATATTAAAAAACCCATATGCACCTAACTATTTCTGAAATAATATATTGTAGCACTAAATCTAGAAATATGCCATCTTAAATAAAACATATATGCACTAAACATGCTAGCTTAAAAGCATGTACGCGCTAAATCTGGAAAATAACAATTCTTAAAAAAAAAAAAAAAAAAAAAAAAAAAGGATTTATTTATGAAATAGTTAAGGAAAAAAATGTCTTTTACTATTATACCCTTTTGGATTGAATAAAAAAGTTTAATATTAAAAAAATGTCATTTTGCATTGATATGTTGCACACTATGCATTATTAGGAGTACATAAGTGGTTCTCGCAGTTCTTGTAGATAAGGTGGTTCTGAAAAGAAAGGGCCCATATATATTATATATATATATATATATATATATATATATATATATATATATATATATATATATATATATATATATATATATATATATGTATTAAAATCATACATACTGGCAAACATTAATTACTATATATACTATACAGCGTCAATAACTTGCCCCTTCCCGGTGATGTCACTTTTGCGTCACATTCGCGTCATCCACTTTGCGTTAGCCTGGCCCATTTGCGTTAGCCTGTTAGCCCGCTAATGAAACAGATAATTATCTCCTCTCTTCCACAACCTTTGACACACACAAATATTCCCCAACCGCCTTACCAATTGCTGCCGACTTCTGATTTTTGCGACAGGTAATCAGTTCGATGGTTTTAATTATGTAACTATCAATTTATGCTACATAAAATCGTTTATTGATGATCAAATTCAATTAGGTACTTTAAAAGTTACAAGATATGAAGGAACTCGATGATAGAGCTCGACTTACCTACACCGCGGTTCTTTAGGGGTTTCTTAAAATTGATATGCCTGGTAAGAGCTAATCTCTTATTTTTAGAACTTAGGTTTGTGAAGTGAGTATTTGATTATTGGGGGTGTTTGTGTTACTTTATTTATGAGGGTTTTGGTGCCGGACTGTTTTTTGGTTGTTTCTACAATTTGTAACCTTCAATTTACTGTTTTTGGTTATTTGGTCATGCCACGTTTGATGGTCTTCTGGAACGAATTTATACATCTGTGTGTTGCTTCAATATAAATTGGGGTTTATTAAAAGTGTAAACGAAAAGATTAAACACGGCAGCCACACCTTGATTGTGGCTGTAGCCATGTCAGGCATGTTAGTTAATAGTAATATACCATTTAAAATGAAGGCGATTTGCTTGCCCTTTTTTCGTGTTTTTTTGGTCTATGGCTTTCATTGATTCTTTTTGCAATAACTCCAAAGACTTGAGTGTATTAACATGATTGATAGTTTTCAGAAAACCATTTTGCTTACCGTAAACTACGCAATATAGCGTTTCAGGTTTACTATTGAAGCAAGGATACGAAAAAATCAACACGGAGAATTTGATTTTGGTACAGAGGAAATAAAGTTTTTAATGATTGTGCTCTAGACACAACTAATCTTGGTTCTCTACTCAATACTTTTTAGGATTCTGCAATTATTGCTATAAACAAACCTCCTAGAAGGCCTGTTCAGGTAAACGTTTATATATCTTCATAATGTTTCTGTGCACATAATGTGATATCCGAAAGTTGATTAATGTGTTTTATATTTTTGGGTGGTATTGAAATAAAAGGAATGTTAGATGAATTATGGCAAGAACAAGTTGGAACTTGCTTTTGGAAAGAACATATTCACATCATTGTGCAAGAACAGGTAAATTGATTCATGTGTAAAATACTTTTCTATATTACATATGTTATATGAATGATATTAGTTACAAAGAACAAGGTCATTTGGCAAATTAGTTTCAAATAGTTACGGGTTAAATAAGATTATGGAATAAACGTGCTATTAATGAAATTTGTTATTTAGGAATTTGTTATCTGACAAATTGTCGCTACAATAGCTGTGGACCGAGAGCTTAACTTTATGTTATTTGGAAATCGGTGATAATTATGTCTTATTACATGTTAACGATAATGTTTATAGTAAATATGTTATAATAGTAGGCGATGTGTTATATGGCATATTGATTATATTGTATTTTCATACTGCAGGATAACGGTTTTGTTGTGTCACTGACTTTAGGTTACACAATCTTACGCAGCATTCCATCTGTCTTGCAATATGGGAGAGAATAAAAGATGATCTTGGTTCTCTACTCAATACTTTTCAGGATTCTGCAATTATTAGTATAAACAAACCTCCTGGAAGGCCTGTTCAGGTAAACGTTTGTATATCTTCATAATGTTTCTGTGCACATAATGTAATATCCGAAAGTTGACTACAAGAATTCAGGCGAATAGCCACAGACAGATTTTGTGGGTAAAAGGGCCAAATTCGTGGGTAAATGATGAATACCCACGGATTATCCATGAATCTGTTTTAATGGGGAAAACCTTCGAGGGTAATTGACTAGCCATGCCTTTTTTGACATGTGGGTAATGTTAACCACGACATTGTTTGTGGGCATTTTCATTCAATCCATGGGTAAATGTTGCACAGGATTTTCTAAGCTACCACGAAAATACCCACAATTGTCATGTGGGTAATCTATGGGTATATTTAGCCAGCACATAATCCGTGGGTGCGTTCATTAAATCGGTGGTAAAATGTTTTATGGGATTTTTTACATTACCACAAAATACTCACAAAAGTTTTGAGGGTAATTCAAGGGTACACATAACCCACGATATAGTCGTGTGTAAATATCCAATGGTAAAAAGTTCCGTTTTACCCATGATTATTTATGGGTACATTTAACCACGGATATTTAAGTGTGAAAAGCCAAGAGTAATATTATAAGTTTACCCACAACAATTGGTAGTAAAGCAAAGGGTAATATTAGAAGTTTACCCACAATAAATGGTGGGTAATATTAACCATGAAAAGTACCGGTAAAACTTGTGGGAATTTTTCGATAAATGATTTGATTGAAATTAATATGAAATATCTGCACAAATTTTGAAAGAGCTGTAAAATATAAATTAGGCAGACAATATAACAAACATAAACCAACTTTATTAAACTTAACATAAACATAAAATATCATAAAGGAACCAACAACCTAAATTATCCAAAATAAAGCAAATAGCAACCTAAGATATGCAAACCAAAATAATCCTGAACCTAAAATACCAGACAAACAGAAAATAAATTAACTCAGGTTTCTCGATGTCCTAAGGCTGTGATGATCATCTTACTAGACTTCATGCTCCTCGGAGTTGCTAGTGTTTGGGTTTTGAGTTCCCCCCACAGTATCTACTTCATTGTTGTCTTCAGTGTCACTCTCAGTACTTGGGACAAGAATATCAAGATGACCACACAAGAACTTAAGAATTTGTTGTTGCTTACCGATCTTGCGAGTCAACTTTCTCTCCATTTCCAGATACTTGTTCTCCAAAGGTTCATGTGGCATATAAGTTGCAGAAGTTCTAGTGGAGGGATTCGGATAATAAGCAAATGCTTGTGAGCCAAGACCATACACATTTCTTTTCTTCACGCCTCCGACCGCCTCATAATAAAGTGTTGATTCATTCACCAATTAGGATGACTCACCTTCTGCATGATTTGCCTCACGTGCTTCCCTCAATCGCAACACATTATCCTGTTATTATATAGATGTGAAAATGAGTGATTATCTAAATGAAAATGTTATTCACTTTTTAGATCAGAACTTACATTGATTGTTTTTGCCTTCTTATCGATAAAGGTTGTCTCGTCATGATTTTTTGTATGGGTATACAAAAAAAGTTCAAAAGGATTAGGTGGACGCTTTAGTGTCGTTTCCTGCATACAAAAAATGAAAAAAAATCATAAACTAAGAAAAACTTTCAAAATAGATACTTAAACAAAAAAATAACATATTTTAGTATCATAGAAATACAACCAAGTTTCTTAAGCTTACAAGTTTCTTCGCATATTCACGATATGATACGGACCCTCCAGTATGAGTCGATGGACCATCACCCTTCAGACGATTCTGTGAATTTGTTTCTCGTTTCCCTTCAGACGCTTTCGTACATTTTTTCGCATATTCACGATTTGATTCGATGGATCATCACCCTCCAGTATGAGTCGATGGACCATCACCCTTCTACTCTATCCTGACTTGTAGACTCGGTTGAACCAAAGGTTTCATCGTTGAAAGAGTCGTGTGTGTTAGGCGGCACATGCGGCACAGCCTGAAAAAGGTATCAAATTTAAATATTTGGAAAGAACTTTATACTGATCCAAGTCACGGGCGGGAAAAAAGGTAATAGGCAATAATTAAAAATGTTAAGTTCCTAGGATTCACTTAAGTGATAATAAATTGGGGCATAGTTAGCTGTACAATTTACACAAATTATAAGAAATCCACAAATCATATCAATAATCAAACAGAGAAGGCAGCATTCAAGCCATGAATATCAATATTTTATTTGGCTTGTTATCTATAGGTGAGTTTGGGAAGTAGTAGCAAAAAAGAGAATACTATTAGACTGCGCATATGCAGAGCGACATACTACCGAATCATAATAACTTCGGTTATACGCACCACTTTGAAAACCCAAAACAAATCATCTAAATTTCTGCTAATGATATGAAAGGGAGAGACAATCAAGTCTATACCACTATAAGATACAATTATTGAGAATAGAGTCAGCAGAACTTACTTCAAGGACCTGCTGTTCAACTTTGCTGTTCAACTTTTCTTTCATCACTGGCGGCACGACCACCAACATAAGTAAGATACTGCATAATCAATTTTGTTGTCTCAGTTTTCCCAGCCCCACTTTCTCCGCTAACCAGTATTGACTGGCTTTTTGCATCACCCATCATTGCTCTGAATATACACAACCAAACAGATGCTAAGAGATCATATTACCCTTAAGTATTCATAAATTGACAACAAAAATTACACAAGATCTGAGGAACCTGTAAGATGCGTCTACCATAGCAAATACATGGGGGCTTAGCTCACCAAATGGAGCTCCCTTATACTGTTGCATCATGTGCACATTATAAAGATAAGGAAGCCTTGTGAATGGGTTAACAACAATTAGGATGCTTCCTATGTATGTCTGACATTTACTATTGCATCATGTGCACATTATAAAGAAATTAAAGCATGATTCAAAATGTATTAATGAAAAAAGTAAAAGAAAGATAGTGTTGCTAAGTAACGTCAAAATTGTTTGGACATTAACTTGTAGGTGAGCACTGAAGGAAGAAGCAGAAATCAGAAATGGACAAAACTTCACAGAGTTGAAACTCCATTCAACTGATTTTATCAAGTATATCTATAGTTATTATGTCTATACCTCCATGCTCAAGTGGGGTGAATCATCAGCACGAGTTATGATGCATGAATCAAGAGCTGGCACAAAATAATAATCTGCTTCTTCTCCATTCAATGTTCGGTGTGGGCTGGCTAACATGCTTTCGTACATTGCTATCTATAAACAAAAAGCAACATAAAGTGGCTTACTTTCAATTTAATTTCCCAAAATTCATCTTGAATGTTTTAACAGGTGTTTGGATTTGTATTTTGGGACTATTTACCTAGCAATTCTAGTTTTTTTGGATAGACAGATTTTGCTTCCTTTTATTGCCTCATTATTTTAATCAATTTTGCATAACCATTTACTCTCAAAGTCTCAATTCTAGAAACTCACATTTTATATTTCAGAAATGCGACTTTTTTTGTCATTTTATCAATTCATTATTTGATTATAAAAAACGCAACACGTTCAAACACTCTCATCTGCAATCCGATTTATTTTAGCCAATTATTTCATTCTGATTATTAAATATCAAATAATAACTTTCAAAATAGACATCCAAACACCCTCAACAAAAGCGGTTTACAATCATAGGACTTACTGATACCTGAGAACCATATAGCTGATCTGTCCACTCAGTAGCATTATCTTGGTCATAAAGCCTATTTATGCACTCGAACTTGAAATGACGACCCTGCAATCAACAAGTTAAAAAATTTAAATCAAAGAAAAAACACAACTGAAAAATGACTCTCGTATCACTTAGTGAATGCTTTCTAACCTCAAGTAGTATACTGTTAAACTCTGGGGGTAGGTCATAGACATAAATAAGAGGCCTTTTCTTTTCCACCACAGCTTTTAACCCAACAATATTCCCTCCGACTGATCCATTGTCTGGAATGCTAACTTGACTGGGACGAAGCCATTGTGGCCAATCGTCAATCGTTGAATGAACAGACGTGATGCTACAATCTACTCCATACCACCCGTTTTCACACTGCATACGTCCCAAAAGCGAGAAAATAATTCATTAAACATTTAAATATTCAGAAAATATTTAAACGGTTTGAAATTGAAGTATACCAGGCAGAAGCCACCGCGACAATGCCCTTGACCCGAGCATTGGTTTATACAAGTAGATGATACGATTGTCTCACAAAATCGCCCGAAAAGACCATCATATTTGCAATCACACTCTTCTTTAAATTCCACCTTTAAAGCATAAGCTTCAACTGAAACTCGTGCTGATGATTCACCCCACTTGAGCATGGAGGTATAGACATAATGGTTAGCACTACTCCCTCTAACTTTGCAACAGCTTTTAGCAAAAATGAACAATCAACATGTGAATAGATTAACATGCTAACTTATCAATTACTGTTCTTGTTAAAAGAAGATGCAAAAGAAGATGCAAAATAACTATGAAAAATGCTTAACGTAAACACAAATGGTAATTATCATAAGCGAAAATAAATGTGTTTTGTACTATAAATTAAATATAAATTGTGAAAGAGCTACCTTTTCTTGCTGAGAATACCATTTAGGAAAACCCAAACGTACACAAAACAAAAATCTCATTCACACATTTTATCGAGCAGTTGTTGGGCATCATAAAATCTGTAAGATTTACACAAAAGAAGCATATCTCTATTATTTTCAAAGAAAAAAATTCATTAACAAAAGCTAAAAACATACAACATTGTCACATTCTCTATTATCGAAATATTGTTACCTTTAAGGTTCGAGTTTGAAGACCGATAGACAAGAGAGAGAGATGCAGATGATGTTTGATTCTACGATGGATAAGAGTGAGAGATGAGTGGTTGCAGGTGGGCTGTGGCGGTTCACTAACATATGTGAATACGTGTGTTCTTGGAGGAAAAAAAGAGTCTTTGTTGTGTGATAGACTGATAGGCAGTATTCATTTGGGAATATGGCAGATCAGGGCTTAAACCCGAATTTCACATACCATGTCTAGTGAAAAAAAGAAACTAGATGTCTCCTGAAAGTGAAAAAAAAAAAAAAAAAAAAAAAAACAGAGATGCATGAGATGTGTAGGTGTTAGGGATTTGATTTTGGGGAAAAAGATGGGCGGGAGGGATTTGATTTTGGGGCAAAAGATGGGCGGGAGTGTTTTGATTTTGGGGAAAATGATGGGCAAGAGTGTTTGACATTAAAATTTTGTTAATGAGAAACATTTTTAATTGAGTGGCCGTTTGGTTTGATGATATGAATCACAATTGGTATAAGTTTGATAGTAATGATATGCCCCTCAACAATAATAGATTCATACCATGCTCCTTTGACTCTTTTGATGTATAACCAATATATGGATTACACAATACCAATTACCATGAAACAAACAACATATATCATTCCCATACTCATTCCTTCGCTCAAACCAAACACACCATGACAACATCTTTTATTACTGTATCTGTATTGTTCATTTTGCATAATTAAGACTTCATTAAACTAATAAAAAAAACTTAATTGCAAAATTGAGCACTCCCATTAGCTAACTAAAAAGTAAAAATTGAAAAACTCTGGCCAAGATTGAAAGATTTTTGATTTTTTTTTAAAACGGCCCTAAATGTTGATGTGCCAAAATTAGAAGAAAAAAACTTCAAGAGATGATATTGACATACATGAGATGTTAAACGGATGAGTCGAGATGATATTGACATACATTAAATGTTAAACGGAAGAGTCGACATGATATTGACATACATGAGATGTTAAACGAGTGAGTCGAGCTGATATTGACCTACATGAGATGTTAAACGGATGAGTCGAGATAATATTGACATACATTAAATGTTAAACGGAATACTCGAGATGATATTGACATACATGAGATGTTAAAAGAGTGAGTCGAGATGATATTGACATACATGAGATGTTAAACGGATGAGTCGAGATGATATTGACATACATGAGATGTTAAACGGATGAGTCGAGATGATATTGACATACATTAAATGTTAAACGGATGAGTCGAGATGATATTGACATACATTAAATGTTAAACGGGTGAGTCGAGATGATATTGACATACATGAGATGCTAAACGGATGAGTCTAGATGATATTGACATACATCAGATGTTAAACGGATGAGTCGAGATGATATTGACATACATTAAATGTTAAACGGATGAGTCGAGATGATTTTTACGTTTTCATCCGTTTGTAACGTTTTTCGTCCCTTTTTGACCGTTTTCAATCGATTTTGACCGATTTCGCTAGTTTTAGACCGACTACGACCGATTGCGACCTTTTCGATCGATTTCATCCATTTTGAACGTTTTCGGCAATTTTCGCTCGTTTTCATATGTTTTCAAGCTTTTTTGAACGTTTTCCCCCGTATTAAAACGTTATGAAACGTTTATTACGTTACGATTTTTTCGTTTTCATACGTCTTTCTCCTTTTTTCTTTGTTTTGCTACGTTGTGTTCGCTTTCGTACATTTTGTACGCCTTCATACGGACCCTCCAGTATGAGTCGATGGACCATCACCCTTCAGACGCTTTCGTACATTTTTTCGTTTTCATACGCCTTCATACAAAAGGTTTAAATATCAAAGTTTTGTGTTGGGGTCAGTGGGGTTCAAAAGTACTTTAAATAATGTTAGTGGGGGTGTCCGACATTGTTTAGATTGATTTGGTCTCGTGCTGTCGCCCAGTACTTGGAGCAGGTTGTCTGGTTTTTTGCATTGGGTGTGTTCGGATTTTAAGCTGAGATCAAGGACATTTGCTGCACAATGTGGTGATATCATACAAAAGAAGTGTCTAATAAATGAGCAAAATAATTTAGGCACAAAAGTTAACCATCGCCATAATCATGGGCATATTTTTACCCACAAATTACACGCACCAAATTACCCACGAGCATAAAGGATGAGTCTAATAAATGGGTAATGTAAATTTAGCCACGTAAACTACACTCAATATGTTAAATGGGAAACCGGGTATGTGAAAAGCTACAAGTATAAATGTTACCCATAAACCACCCATAAATATTACCAACGAATACAAAAGATATGTGTAGTCTGTGGGTAAAAAAAATTTACCCACAAAATTAGTCATGACTTTACCCGTGATAAAAAATTGTGTGTAATATGTGGGAAATATTTTGGCGGGAATCATTTAGCCACAAAATACACACGATATATTATTTAATGGGTAAATTTATGGGTAAAACTATGGGAAAATCAAGGGTAATTTATTCTAGACTTTGGATTTGCTAATTGTGGGTAACTAATGGGTAATATAAGGGAAAATACACACGTATCAATGTACGTGGGTAATTTCCGTGGGTAAAGCCCTGTTTTCTTGTAGTGTAATATCCGAAAGTTGATTAATGTGTTTTATATTTTAGGGTGGTATTGAAATAAAAAGAAGGTTTGATGAATTATGGCAAGAACAGGTTGGAACTTGCTTTTGGAAAGAACATATTCACATCATTGTGCAACAACAGGTAAATTGATTCATGTGTAAAATAGTTTTCTATATTACATATGTGAGATGAATGATATTAGTTACAAAGAACAAGGTCATTCGGCAAATTAGTTTCAAATAGTTACGGGTTAAATAAGATTATGGAATAAACGTCCTATTAATGAAATTTGTTATTTAGAAATTTGTTATCTGACAAATTGTCGTTAAAATAGCTGGGGACCGAGAGCTTAACTTTATGTTATTTGGAAATCGGTGATAATTATGTCTTATTACATGTTAACGATAATGTTTGTAGTAAATATGTTATAATAGTAGGCGATGTGTTGTATGGCATATTGATTATATTGTATTTTCATACTGCAGGATAACGGTTTTGTTGTGTGACTGACTTTAGGTTACACAATCTTACGCAGCAGTCCCTCTGTCTTGCAATATGGGAGGGAATAAAAGACGGTCTCAAAACGAGGTAACACATGATCAAGACCCGCTATTTGCATCTTTGGACACAATCTAACCCGCTTTCGCATTGTTGATTTTTGGAAACTCGAGCAATATCAACACTACCACAATTGAGGCGAATATTATTTTTTTAATTTCTGTATGGAAGATTATGGAATACAATGTTTAACTCATTTAAATAATTTTACTATGTGTTACCCGTTTGGGCCGTTAGCAATGAAATATAACCCAACTTGAACTGTTTTTATAAAAAAAAATTGAACTTGAAACACACACTGAAAAGCTGATCGGTTCGGCAACACCTATGTACCAGCCCATTCAGTAGCACATGTGTGAACCCACTTCTCAAAGCGTGTTGGGATTCAATTACTATGTCTACTTGATTGTATAAAACATGTATGAATGTCAGACCCATTTCGTATATGAATTGCAATAATAAACTCTTTATCATCACAATAAAATTTTGTTTCGAAATCTGTATGTTAATTTGACCAATTTGCGCACATTCAATCATCGATGCAGTGAAACATTTGCAGATCCAAAATTGCACAGGCAGCATGTAATTATAAAGTCCCACTCACTTTTGTAGCTCCTGTAGTACAGGTAAATTACTAAGTGTTTAGGAAACTACTTCTATGACATCATGTGTTTGAGATTGCTTATAAAGCTGCCTATTGTGTTGATTAAGGTCCTTACTTAACAAATTTACAAGAAATTGTGTTATGGGATGTTATGATTTGTGTTTCTTATGTAAGTATGTGATAGTAAATAGTAATCATCCGTGTTTGTTTGATGATACAGAGTATAGAGTGACTGGTGACCAACTCCTCATAGGAAGGTGCAGAACCCCAAAATAGCAGCCATAAGGATCCCGCCAAGAAAATATGCAGCAAGACGTTACAAGATGTTGCCAACATACAAGACGATACTTACAGCTTATATATTAGAAAAAAACTCCTGACAGGTATTCATAATCCCTAAAATTGGTTTCACTTCTAATTCATCAAGTGTGGTCGATTGCTGGAAACAACAATATACTTGGGCAAGCTGTTATCGGTAACGGCAACCGTTTGACCATTTGTATATTTCTATTTCAGTTAAAATCTGATTATATTATTAGCTTACTTGGTTACCTCACCAAATTTTTTTTAATTGACGTTTCATTTTGATATATGAATTGGGTGTTTGTTCTAGGCCTTATGATCAATCTGTCACTATTCTGTGGACCTGATTCAGACATTCATTTGAACATAAATCATTATGACGAACATCTTTTTTTGTGTAGGAACACCTTGGCTTGATTCACGGTCTAAGATGCAAAATTTGGTATATGCTGATATATGTTTAAGAGCACACAATATTGTTTAAGAGCACCGTTAGTGTTAACATTGGTGTAAATTTAAGATGATGCTGGAAAGAGATTGATTTGATTGGTAAGCCCAAAATTTGGTATATGCTGATTTACACCAATGTTTAAGAGCACACAATATTGGTACACCGGTGTGCAAAGGATTAGAAACAATGTTTAAGAGCATGCAATATTGGTACAACGGTGTGCAAAAGATCAGAAACAATGTTTAAGAGCACACAAATTTTGCACACAATATTGTTTAAGAGCACCCTTAGTATTAACATTGGTCTAAATTTGGTGTGTGCTCTTAAACGGTCTGGCTTTTAGACCGTGAGCACCCTTAGTGTTAACATTGGTGTAAATTTTGTAGTCACACGTTTCCCATATTTGCACAAAAAGGAGGCTGCAGACCACAGCGGTGCAGCTTAAATGTTTGAACAGAATTATCGCGATTACCGCGTTTATTTCATTCATGAGGTAAACTCTTCATGCAACCAAACAGGCGCTGATATATGTTGCTTTTAGAAACACAGTGGTTGTTATTGCGGTTTTATGGTTTCTTGGATCAAAAAAGTAGTGTTATTGCATTTACAACAACTTCAGTTATGTTGATTATAATTACGCTTTTACCTAAGAGTTAATGCAGATTTCGATTAAAAAAAAAAACCTGTTATTATAAGTTTGGGTTTCCTATAAGCTTTCATAAATTTTTATTTTTCATTACTTTAAAGTCACTTTTGATCTACTCTATTATTCTTATGTGGGATTTTCATCAATAATCTCATGAAACAGTTATTTGCAATTTGCAGGGTTACATATTTGCACGAACCTCAAGAGTAATGGGAACATCTGGATATGTTGTTCCAGAATATGCAAATATTGGGATTCTGAATCAAAATAGCGGCGTTTTGCTTTTCGAAGCAACCACAGGACAAAATCATGTACATTATGTTCGCCGATCAGAAGAGGTATGTTTTTGTTTCACTATATGGGTTTTTAGTGCGGCCGTGTTGGGAATTACATACATGTTTCACGTCATTTGTTCACTTTAGATGAGTTGCTGTACCTCACATTTATGCGAGACCATCAAGAAAAGCACTTAAGCGGGCTATTTTCACCGCTTTAAGCTGTATGTTAGTCTGTCCATTTTATTAGTAAAAAAGTATGTTATTACCTTTCTTAGCCTACTGTACTTTGTCATTGTAGATTAACTATATAATTAATTGCTAAAGTTCTTGAGGATAGGCTAAATAACTTCATCCCAAGTACCGTCAGTAAAGACCATTCCACCTAAATACAAGGACTTCTTAACACCCTGTTTCGTTCATGTTCAGAATGCAATAACCACTTACATAAGGTGAATTGGCGTCTTGGAAATACTCTTGCTGATCTTGGCCATCACAGTGCTATTGATCCTTGCAAAGATATTGTCATCAAAAGACTAGCCTGGTATGTATGCGTTAACAGCTTTGACCTTAGAAGCTAATTATATGGTGGTGCCGTAAAGGTTTTTCCGTTGCAGGACGACAGAAATTGGGGTTGTCACTAAAGACGATGGTTTACAAGCTGTGAAGATAGCAGCAGGAAAACATCACAGGATACCGAGTTCGTCGTATTTAAACATTTTTCATTGTAGGATATCAGTATACTATAGTGTTCAGGAACTTGGTTACTCTTCAGTGGTGACACACGTAATTTACTAATGTATGCACCAACTTTACTAATGTATACATTTTTCGGTTTAAGATATAAATACCGTAGTAGTTTACTTATGCATGCAGCAGTTGTAGTATAAAAAAAAAATACTGTGCAATAATCAACGAGATGAACAACGTTCCGCCGCAGCGCGGCGGATCGTCGCCCACCTCGTTAAGGTTACAATTCGTGGAACAAAATTTGTGAGGATTTTGTAATATCAAGAACTTATTGTTATAACACAGTTTAAGCAAACATGTATGTCATGATAATACGCTGTTCGGAATTTACTTGTTTGCTATTGTCTCTTTAGTATCTTTGTGACTGTTTTAGAAAAATATAAATAAATTAAACATTCTACTGCTAGGTCACCGTGAAAATGGTCAGATGTATCAATTTCTAATCTACTACGGGGTAATTAGAATTGAGTGTAAAGGTGACAGTTAGGTGTGGTTTTACCCAAAATGGATCAAATTGTATCTTGTCTCTAACTTTAAGCTTAGTTTGATTTTTTGAAAAAACAAGAAAATAGTTGTTTATAAGAGAATGAGATGGATGCAACCAATGTTTTAAAGCCCAAGTTGAGCTGTACGGCTGAACCGCGAACTGGATTGTTCACCAAAAGCCGGTTTTGAACAAAAGAACTAGTTGAACCGCCTGTTATACCGGTTGAACCGTGAACCAATAGCACAACAGGTCGATTAAAAAATCAGTTTTCAAAGGGCTACAACTAGGGGTGGAAACGAGCCAAGTCGAGCCCGAGCCTGCCAGAGCTCGTTTATATATATAAAGCGAGCTCGGGCTCGTTTATATATATAAAGCTCGTTTCAAGCCTTATATTTTGAGCTCGAGCTCGGCTCGTGAAAATTTTCAAAATTCGAGCTCGGCTAACTTATATAACATGTTGCATGAAATAAAGCTCGAAAGCTCGTTAATCACACTAGGCTCGAGCTCGTTTATTTTTTTTAAGCTCGTTTATACATGGTTATATGTATAGAAAATATATATACGAATATATTTTTGAGCCTAAACGAGCTTTATGTATAAAGCTCGGGCTTGAGCTCGATTATTAAACGAGCCCAAACTTAGGCTTGAACTCGGGCTCTAGCTCGCTTCGGCTCGGCTCATTTCGACACTAGCTGCAACTATGCAAGTCATATAAGTTATATGATGAATTGTACTTTTCATCTACATATCTTCGGCATCAAAAAATTATGTCAAAACTACAATTTTCGTTTTTTTTTAATTCTTATTAAGATTGAGGTTAAAATGATAACTAATGTGACAAAACAACTGATTCCTTACAAGTAATTTCTCCCAAACTTGGTAATATATCTTTAGTTAGAAACAAGTATTTGGGACCTTCTTTTTATAGTAGTTTTAAAGAAATTAAGTTACACATTTACTATTTATGACATGATCTTAATATTGTTGAAGAACCACAAATTATGCTATATAACATTCATTGAAGTGTTTTGGGAGCTCGCACTGTTCCGAAGCAGCCGAGTGGGGGATCGGCTTGAGGGAGTGGGACGGCTTGGGTGCACTGTGGAGCTGCGGCTCGATCCGACACTGTTCACACGCCGAGCCGAGTCGTCGGCTCGAAGGGATTAAATAATTGGGTTGCTCTTCTTCTTAGTGGGTTCTCCACTAATTTTCTCTTAATTCCTGGACTAGCTGTGTGTTTTACACCTGTTTTGTGTTGTCAGGAATTGGATGGGTTCGCCGCATATTCTACACCTATATTCCATTATCAATTTGGAAACTATTTACATATGGAACCGGTTTCATTTGTTTGGTGCTTTATACAAAAGCTCACACGCATACAATGGCGCAGGTAAGAAAATTAGAGTTGATTTAGGGTTCTTTTATTTAGGTATTTGGAGCTGAAATCATTATACGAGTTGTGGTGGAATGATGACTGGAATGTCTGATTATGCTTGATATATTGTTATAGTTTGAATCACATTTATTGAGTTGTGTTTTCTTGACTTCGCATTTTGTTAATTTTGGGATAAAATGTCCCTTTTGGATGATAAAAAGAGTGTTTCTTTTCTCAAGTTTATTTTGGGATAAAATGTCCCTTTTGTATGTCGAATTTAATCAACTCATTTATGATAATTTGTGCTTTTTTCAGGTTCTTGATTATGCTGGTGCGGTTTTGTGTAAGAAGAAAATTATATCCGAAATTTATTTTATGCCAGTTTTGGATGTCAAATTTGATTCATTTATCTATGATAATGTGTGCTTTTTCAGGTTCTTGATGATGATCAAGTTGTTGGTGATCCTAATGTATGTTTTCTTTTTATTGGTTATGGATTTATAGTGATTTGTTATTTTATAGTTCCAAGGTTTTTTTTTTTTTTTTTTTTTTTTTTTTTTTTTTTTTTTTTTTTTTTTTGTATGATGTTTGGGGTTAAAAGAGAATAAGGTTGTTTAGTTTCCAAAGTTGGTAGCTCTATTCTAGTGGTTTTCATAATTATGTAAGAACGGGGGTTCATTTGAATTATTTGTTAGTTTATAGTTCTGAGATTAAAAAAAAAAAAAAAAAAAAAACTGTGTAATTTTTTGTTTGTATGGTTTTTGGGGTTAAAAAAGAGAATAAGGTTGTTTAGTTTATGCTAAAGTTGCTAGCTTGATTGTAGTGGTTTTCATAATCATGAATGAACATGGGTTCATTTCTATGTTTATGTCAATTTTTCATGTTGAATTTAATTCACTTTAATGTGTGCTTTTCAGGTTCTTGATGATGGTCAAGTTGATGGTGATCCTAAGGTATGTTTTCTTTTTATTGGTTATAGATTTATAGTGATTTGAGTTATTTCTTTGTTTACAGTTCTGAGGTAAAAAAAAAGTGTGTGTTTTTTTATTTGTATGATGTTTGGGGTTAAAAAGAGAATAAGGTTGTTTAGTTTATGCTAAAGTTGCTAGCTTGATTAGAGTGGTTTTCATAATTATGAAGAACGAGGATTCATTTATGTGTTTAGTATACATTTTGTGAGCAAAAATTGGATGATAGAAGACACAATTGTGTTTTGAAGTCACCCAGAGTTTTGGCGTGCCTAAAGTCGTAAGGTGTAAAAAGAATTTCTTGCCTGTGTGGATTCGGTCACTCGGCGATCAGAATTTTGGCCTTGCAAGAATCGGAAATCTTAAAACGAAACTATGTTTTGTGTCCTGCTTTGGTTTTGCAGTAGCAAAAACCTTATTCCAAGTAACGGGACCGTATGTTGTAGCCGATTTGATATCTGAACCAAGGTAGTCGTGTGGGATTTCAATGTCTGTTGTATGTTTTGTATGCCTAACATGGATATAGCTTGCTTGCTTATGATTATTCACTTCCTTTGTGATTCCTAAATTTGATGTCATGAAAAACGTCGGCTAGAAATTGTGATGTGGAATTTTGCAAAACCTTAAGAAGTTTTACAATCCTCGTAGGCAGTGTACCTAATCATTTTAGTGTAGTATAGTTAAGACACGAGGGATTGATCGTTCTCTAGGGGAATAGTGTTCTGAAGGCCGAAGTGTATGACGAAATCGGTCTAGAGGTGTAGGATGAATGTATAAGTCAATTAAAAACACACTATTCAAAACCCTACAACAATAAAGGAATACAACGTGCCAATTAAGGTATACAACGCGTCTGAAATTCGTGGCTCTAACTGCTCTCCAAGATGTTCCTCCAAGACGTTCCAATGAATGAGAAAAATACGAAAAATATATATAGATTTCCATTGTTGACGGCGTCTGTAACACCCCAACCCGACAAGGGTCAAAATGCCACATTATGGTGTCAATCAGAACATATAAACGCAAGCGAAAGACTTATAAGCATAATAGTTACAAATGTATTCTAAGGTTATAATGAAAAACTAACTCTATACATAAAGAGTTCCAAAACTGAAATACAAATCCAAGCTCAAATCTAACTGAAGGTAAATCCAAATCTAATCCAAAAGCAAATGGTGTCTATCGTCAGGGTAGTCCACTAAGAGCTCCTATGCACTCTTGACTCATACCCAGTATCCAAGCCTAAAACCTGCCGCAGGAAAAGAAATGCGGCTGAGCTTAAAAAGCCCAGTGAACAGATATAACAAAACAATAACTGAATCTGAAAGCATACAAAACGGTATCAAACGAATCTGCTGAACAAGGTTGTCATATATCATATGAGTCGAAGTAGATGTCAGTCATAAGTATCATAAAGGAATCAAGAATCAACGAAACCAAATCATCATACGAAATGCCCAACGAGCTCAAAAAGCATGCCACATGCTTAGTCACAAAATCATAATCATATCCTGTCATATCATAAGTAACCATAGAGGAGCGACCTCTCAAAAGTTAAATGGGGTGCATAACACGCACAAACCAATCACTACAAAGCCATATCATAAACATATCACAAAACCTAGGATGCATCCATACGCTCCCTGAAACAGAATATATATACAAGTACGAGACTATGCATATATATAACAAAATGGCATGTGCGCAAATAATCATATAATCATAACAAAAGGGAACGCCGTGGATCAATCACACCTCCACAGAAAGTGTCATGCTATTATTGCCTCAGTGACATGGCCATGGTAACTCCATAGCTAGTTAGCTCGGGCAACAGAACAGAACAGAACAAAACAAAGCTATCCATAACAAAGCAATCATAGCATAATCAACAAAGGCATATCAAACTGAACAAAATCTCATATCAAATGAGATATCATATTGAATATCATAACAAAATGGATAGCAACTGAATCATATCACAGCAAAGGAATCAAAGTCAAGGATCGAGAGGTCATGAGAGAACAAAATCCTTACTGAGAAAGGGTAGAATATCTGTACCTAAAACCGCGAAAGAAACCTCATCAGAAAACACAAGTATCAGGAGTTACTCCCTCTTCATCGAATCTACACGAATTAATGATAGTCTTATTATTTAAGCACCATTTCATAAGTTATTACTGATTCATCACTTGTTGTTGAGCAGATTAACATATTAAGGTTCCCTTCTATTTTTAGAAACTTTCCAAATTTAGTAACTTTCCAAATTTAGTAACTTTCCATATTTAGTAACTTTCCCAAATTAGTAACTTTCCCGAATTAGTAACTTTCCCGAATTAAGTGAGTTTCCCGAAATAAGTAACTTTCCCGAATTTGTAACTTTCCATATTTAGCAAATTTCCATCATTAGTAAGTTAGGGTCACATTCATAATTAATCACACTTAGGGTTTATAGTACTTCCAATTCATATAACACTTAAGTAGGACATATTAGTGAATTAGGACCACATTCTTGTGATTTTTAAGGCCGGCCAATTGAGCTCCAAAAATTCTGAATTTATTCTCAGTGATTTCCATATCAGTTAAGTACTTCCAAAATTTTTTATAGATTTTACTACCAAGCACAAGTACTGTTTTAGAAATAATATTTCCAGACCTGATTAGAAGGTTAATAGCAGATACACATAGAAAGTTTTCCTTTCATTTACCTATTTCAACACTTCATAAAAATCTACAAAAATTCCAGGAAGTCACAAGTAACTTAGATATCACACCTGTAAATGGAGAGGTCCTAGTTCCTTGTGGTTTGAAATTTACAATTCATAAACACCGACTGATTTTTAAGTTCCTAAAACTCAGGTTTGACACATGATCCCATAAATTCATAAACATGACCGATACGACTCCAATTCACTCCAAATTAATTGCAAAACTTAATTAGGACATTAAAATAGGTTTACAAGCAAAAATATAGAATTGACCACTTATGAAACTCAAGCTATAATGCACACAAATTCGTCTTATGAAACTGTCCAGTTCAGAAACCCGTTTTAAGCCATCATCAACATGTTTTACTTATACAAACGCACACGAGACCTTTATGTTTCACAAGACATGTTTCATAGGTTTATTTAGTCAAGATTACACATGCACAATAGCCCTTAAAGTTGACACACACTCATACATACTCACACATAACATGGCGATCCAAACAGTCCACAAAAAGATCACACAACAAGCCCCAGTTCCCTCATATTTAATTAAGTACGCCCCTCATTAATGACTTAGGGTTTGTTCCAGGTTTTATATTGTATAATAGTGGTCGAATTCATGTTTCCGAAACCAGATTTCATAAGTTCATATATACCCTGATTTGATTAGTTAAAGCTAGAATAAGGGCCGACATATAGGTTATGCAGATTCACTATTTTATGTGGCATATTCCATTCTTATAGTCATCATTTTATGTGACATATTAATCTTCCATTCGTATCATTTTTAGATCGACCATGGCCTTGTTCTAGGTTGTAATTTATGATCAGGTTATAAGTATAAGTCGAGAGAAAAAAGAACAAAAAGGTAGGTTATACCTTAGGGTCGATTGGAAGGAAGAAACAAGAACAAGGATCCAAAACCCACAACCTGCTTCGAATCAAAACAACCACCCTCGAATCTCAGCATAACCATGATCCACCACAGCCTTGCTAGGCCTTTTCACACCTCCAATGATCCACCTTTGGTACTACTCGAAGGGTTGGAGACAAGTTGCCGCCACTTGATTAGTTACTAGGGTTTTATGTGTGATGAGAGAACTTGATATGCCGTTTGTTATTTTGAGAAGTGGATGGGAATTATGGCTTGAGTTGGCCGAGTTTAGGGGAGGATAGGGATACCAATTCCCACTTCAAAATCTTAATGAATCTAGACCTAATCCCATGCTTCTAGTGGTGTACAAGTTTTAATTAATTTCGGACCTTCATAAGAGCTTAGTCGTGTGATATTTATTTTAAAATGTCATGCATATGTCGATTTTAAATACTTAGGTTATGGTCTTGTAGTATCTTAAAATTTCTCAAGTTATCATGCTTAGTTACTTAGGTTCATATTCGGGTTCAAGTTAAAATTAGTAATGGATTTAGAAATAACATTTTAGGTTATTATAATTCTTCCCCTCTAAAAAGAAAAATTTCGTCCTCGAAATTTGAAGTCGCAAAAGTTAGACAGAGACGTATCAGTTCACGAAAAGAAATGATAATAACTAGCCTCATGCTCGGAGAGGTTCTTCCCAAAAGCATCTTCACAAACGGAAATAGTTTATTTCTCATGACCCGATCCTGACGCTCCAAAATAGCCTCAGGCTCTTCAACAAAAGACAAATCTTAACAAATCTCGATTCAATGAATACGGAACATATATGTAATAGATGAGAGTGTAATCTCACAAAGAGATATATGAAACACATATACACATGAGGCAAATATGGAGGTAGTGCTAAATCATAAAACTTCATCAACTCTATCCAGATTCTGAACGAACTAAGGAACTTGCTAATAATCAGAGAAGCACATAACGAATCATCAAACGTATCAAGAGCCTCACAAAGAGGTGGGTAACATATTCGTATCGATGATCAACTAAGCACATATCAGAATACCAAAATGTATCAGAAACATAACGAAATAGGTAGAATAATCGTACGGATAAGAATGATCATAAGGACTAACATATCGCGAATCTAAATCTTAATTCCTTATATGCCAAAACATACAACCCTTCCGTACAGAAACATCATACGAAACAAACAAATTCTCGGTCTAAAGTTCAAAATTTCTCTTCCACAATGATAACTAACCCATTAGTCACTATAATCAACTTTGGACCTTTAATACCTAACTATTCGACTTAAATCAACCAAAAGGCGCTCCACATCTCTGTTCATACAAAACTCCAAAAGGAAAAATCCTTGTCACTTGCATGCCATTAATCTTAGTGATCAAACACAACCATGGCAAACACTTGTCGAATTTTCTGCTCAACATGTCTTCTAGGTTCAAATAGTTGTTCTGCATTATCCATCAGTCTTGGAAGTGCAAAGCATTGCTAAACTTGGGTCTGGTCTCCCAAGCCTTCAGTAGTTCTTCCAAGGAATTTGAAATAGAAACGCGAATCTCTGACACGATCACCGTAGGTGCGCCAGGTAGCTTGAATAATCTTCTGCCGAAAGAAATCTCTGCCAA